>OZ035839.1:11494628-12078501 GCA_964034765.1 Knipowitschia caucasica
GTCTCTGACCCGCAAGTCCAAGTCCCTAGCCCAGGAGTCCAAGTCAAGTCCAAATCTCTGGACCCGCGAGTCCAAATCAAGTCTAAGTCCATGCCCTGGAGTCAAAGTCAAGTCCAAGTCCTCGACCCGCAAGTCCAAGTCAAGTCCAAGTCAAGTCCAAGTCATGTCCAAGTCATGTCCAAGTCATGTCCAAGTCAAGTCCAAGTCTCATTACACATTAAAATTACGGCCAATACAATTGAAAACGGAGTAAAATATATGAATTCATTGTACTGTTTTTTTAGAGCGCATTTTTCC
The DNA here is from genome assembly GCA_964034765.1 of Knipowitschia caucasica. NCBI lineage: Eukaryota > Metazoa > Chordata > Actinopteri > Gobiiformes > Gobiidae > Knipowitschia > Knipowitschia caucasica. The sequence goes on from OZ035839.1 coordinate 11,494,926, forward strand.
AGCCTTATTTCCGCCTGCAGGCCATACCAGGCCATAACAGGGCTAGACTGGGACCAAAAAACGACCCCGGGATTTTTTAAACGTTTATTTATATGGTATGCAGAAGCACATACGGTAGAGGATGTCTGCAGTTTCAACAATTAAAATATAGTGAAATAGTCCAGTGTTTTTCAACCTTTTTTGAGCCAAGGCACACTTTTTTACTCTGTAGCCTATATTTACAATATAAAGTCATTCTTATCAAAGTGCTTAAATCCAGGCCTTGACCTTAAGCTTGGTTTAATATTTCTCAATACAATGAGTTAACAAGAGTTTGGGAATAAAGTGGTTAGAAAAAAAACCATAAAAAAATCCACTCTCAGCCAAAAAAATCCACTCTCAGCCCAAAAAGTCAATTAATGACTCAGAGTGATTAATGATTACAAAAATGCCCTGCTGTGTGTTCTGTTTGATTTGTTCACAACATTTCACTTTTTGCACAAATAACATGCATTTTTAATGCATGGGGAAAATTTAGGTATCCGAGCTTTAAATTCAGGAGTTTTGCGCTTCGGCAAAAGAAGGAGAGACTCAGGGAGAAACAGGAGCTAGTCCTGAACACGAGTCCCCGCGCAGATGATTCTGTCTGCGACTCCATGGTTCTGTCCACACGACTAGGGTCCGCGTGCGGCACCATGTTACAGATGTGCGTTCGCTGAGCTGTTGTCAAAGCGGCTGTCAGTACAAAACGGGCCACAGCTGCCCCGGGGTCAGAGCAGGGGATGTGAATCCTGTTCAGAAAAGGCATAATTCCTTTTCAAAAACGTCTCAATCACTTTCACTTCTCACTCGCCAAAATTCTCCCCACTGCATTTTACATTGGTTGGTGGTATCCAATTCTAACATTTCTCGCCACCCCGCTACTTGCTAATAGATCTGCATCCAATTCTTAAATTTCAAAGTACTTAGCTCTCTGCTGCCACCTACTGACATGAAAAAGTATTATGTGGTTACACCACAGTTCAAGACAAGTCAGCGCTTAGCCTGGCCATAGCCATCCGTACACTCCGCTCAATCATAATTTCACTGCATGTAATGTCTGGGTCTGGTCCCTGTGTTAGTGATTACAATCGGTCGTGTTTCGACCGGCTACTCAGAGAGCGCGGAAGGCGGGTGTTGTAGGTCGGTGCCGGTGACGTCAAGAGTTTGCGCCGAACGGGCAGGTTGTAGTTTGGCAATGGCGAAGAATGCGATAGTAAAGTAATCCGGTCTGGTTCTATCAAGAAATGGAAGCAGGAGCAAGAGGAATGTTTAGCAAATGTAATCGCTGGTCAAGATTGTGGCGCTACTCCCCACGGGCTCCGTTAGCAGCAAAGGAGCTGGCTAGGCTAAATGCTAAATGCTAACAACACACTCGGGCACATTACATACGTCACCGCAAACTCAGATCCAATCGTTTCAATCTGCAAAAGGAGTTTACCCCTCCCACCTGTTCACGGAGCTCAATGGAACACCTCCAGACCTTAGTACGAAATGTAATTTGTACTAAGGTGTGGTACAACCAGGCTAGTGAGCGCTCGTCAATAGTGAATGCAGTTATTTTTAGACAAAGTTGGCGAATTTCTCACGGCACGCCAGACAATATCATACGGAACACTAGTGTGCACTGAACACTGAAATAGTCCATGTTACAGAGTAACAAACATGTGACTACAGTGAGGGCACAGACCAAAACTATTGTTTGTTACAGGGATGAGAATGGGACATTTCAAAAAAGTCTGAAATACATAATGTCAGCCAATGGCTGTCATTACATCTGTTTGTTTGTTCACAGCATTTTACTGTTGGCACAACCAACATGAGCTGTTAATGCGAGGGAAAACGTACGTACCCCAGCTTTAATTTAGCGAGTTTAGGAGGAGACACGGGAGACATGGGAACTTCAGGAGGCTCTATCATCCAGCTCTGTTCATTGCAGAGGTGTATAAAGACATGCACACAACAAGCAGAGAATGGTCCTGGGAACATGACCACGTTAAGGCTGCGCGCTGCCGCGTTGACAGAGCGGCTCACAGCTCAGACACAACTGATGTACAAAGTGATGAGACAACGCGTGCATTCCCGCACAGTCAAGACCCACGATCGCGGCCAAAGAGCGCGCACCCATACAGCTTGTGAAATGGATGGATCTGGAGCGTCAGGACTCGCAATGTTCACAAGTCCAAAAACAACGAGTCCGAGTCAAGTCAGAGTCTTTAGGGGACGAGTCCGAGTTGAATCGCAAGTCTCTAGAAATAGCGACTTAAGTCGGACTCGAGTCCGAGTCAGACTTGCGAGTCCCCATGCTACTACCAATACATCCATGACTATTGAATTACTACCACAGCTGCAGTTTCACCTGTTTATACTGAGGCTGAGTTTACACGGAGACAATGTGGCAGTAAAACGGTATAGTTGGATGTCGGTTTCTACCAACCGTTCATACGAAGACTGTGTTCCAGGGGGGTCAAAACGTAAGTGTTCAGATCCAGCCTGCAGAGTGGGACAACTCAGAAACGCTGCACAGCGGGGGCTCTCTTTCACACCTGCGAGAGGCGAAAAGGTGTGAAATCCCCCTCTGCTCTGACCCCCGCCTCCGCGCTGCTCCCCGCACGTACATTTGGACATGCGCAGTAGCGGAGAACAAACAAAAACAATAATGGCGCTGCGCACACTAGCTACGTGAGCTTCGAGCGCGGCACAGAGGATAATTCTACACCTTCGTTCGTCTCAGTATAAACAGGGCCTGAGACGCTGCGCAGACGTTTCCAGGCTATTAACAGAAACGACCAGGCTCCTAATGCAAATTTCTCAGCGTTCACATGAGGTTGAAAAACGATGTAGTTCTAGCGCCCGGCCAGTAGTGGGCAGAGAAACTTTACAGCACGACACACGACCCCCAGCCCCGTGCCCAGCCCCCCTCTCGGCAGTGTACTCACTTCCTGTGCCAGACCCTCAGAACGCACCAACATCATTCTGCATTTTAACAGCAGCTGTGAACATCTAAACTGAACCTAGAGCTTTGCGTGGTCTCGTTTGGACGAACAAAAGTGTAGAATTATCCTCTGTGCAGCGCTGGAAGCCCACGAAGCTAGTTAGTGTGACCGCCGCCATTGTTGTTTATGTTTGTTCTCCGCTACTGCGCATGTCCAAATTTACGTGCGGGGAGCAGCGCGGAGGCGGGGGTCAGAGCAGAGGGGGATTTCACACCTTTTCGCCTCTCGCGGGTGTGAAAGAGAGCCCCCGCTGTGCAGCGTTTCTGAGTTGTCCCACTCTGCAGGCTGGATCTGAACACTTACGTTTTGACCCCCCTGAAACACAGTCTTCGTATGAACGGTTGGTAGAAACCGACATCCAACTATACCGTTTTACTGCCACATTGTCTCCGTGTAAACTCAGATATTTGCAACCGCACCCATTTTAATCATTACTATTCAGACCAGTGGGTCACGAACCAGTATACAACCACCAACACATCAAATGTGGAGCCACTCAAGCAAAAGGCATTGTTGTGTCCTTTTACTTTATTTATTTCATTTGGGGTTGTGAGTTTCCTGGTGTTGGTTAACTCCATCCATCCATCCATTTTCTACCCTTTAATCCATTTCTGGGTCAGGGGGGTGGCAATCAGAGATGCCACCCAAGTCTCATAGCACCGCCCCTCACTGACCCTCTGCAGGTGGTGAGTCCACAGGAGGTTGGTTAACTCATTGTACATATATTAATTGGTAAATTTTCCAACAGAAAGAGCTCTAAAGCAAGGCAAGAATATTGGTATAGCACAATTCGCACACATGGCAGGTTAAAAATAATACCATAGGACAGCATATGCCAAAATAGTAGGGGCCTGGAACTCTGTGAGTGTAGCTCACTGGGAAAGTTTCAATTCAGCCTAAAGACGAGACTCAAAGAAGGGTCGCTGACGTGCCATCTCCACACAGCCCTGATGGGAGAAACACTGTGTATTATAACACTGCAATGCATGTGATCAGTGAGTGTGTGTGTCTCCATTGAATGACATGGGAATTTTCTTTCGTCTCTATAGAAATGAAGTTTCTAAAGGAAATTCTGCAGATAACTTTTGATGCTACACTTGTTTACAGTATGTGGAGCAAATTTTAGCCCTGCTGGCATAATGGCCAAGGCTGGTTTGGCAATGTGTATATATACACACTTCTTTGGATCACTCTGTAGGGGGCGCTAAGGCTGCAATATTATTTTTGTCACTTTCAACTTACCTAGATCCAAGAGTTGAACAACTGATGCTAACCAAACTTTGCAAAGTAAATGGGAGCAAATTTGAAAATGTCAAATTATACCCACCAAAACACATCTCAGTGGCTTTTTTCTCACTATGTAAACAAAACATAGCTTTTTTCTATTTAGATTAAGACAAATTGGAAAAGGGTCAATAATGGTGAAGATAAATCCTTGTTTTTATGTGTAAGCTTAGTACTTCCCTTCTGATCAGTGGGACTATCAACATGAACTATTTCTCAACAATTCAAAAGTTATAACAAAACACAAAAAAATAGACCAGCCAAACAAGTTGCTTCATAATCAATTGTTTAGAATTGCCCACACTTTATAAACACTAACAAAAGCAGGATTGGTGAATGTCCTACTCAGATACTGTACAAGTACAGTACAGTCTCTACAGTATTCAAACAGCAGAGGGCAGCAACCTCCTGCACACAACTCCACACAATCCACAGCCCTAACCCAGAAGAAGCACCAAGCAGAGAATCTTTACAGAGAGATTACAACTGATGTGCAGAAAAAAACTAGAGCGTGCACTCAATGGATCCCATCTCCACAAATAAAAACTTCAAACCAATCCAGTCATTTTTGCATAAATCCTGTCAACAGGCAAACAGACACACAGTGACAATCGCAATGCCTCACTGCAGGGTAAATATACAATACAATTTAATTTATTCTTGTATAGCCCTAAATCACAACAGAAGTAATCTCAGAGGACTTAACAAAACCATTGAAATCACCAACACAGATCAGAGAATCAACAGTTAAAACACATAAAGAATATAGAACACATGTTGATAAATGTCCATACATGTTGTAGAATGTTAAAGTGGCCTGGATCATCACCAAATCCTTTCTGTTGGACACTAACTGCCCAACAGACCCTCCTGCATCGGCAAGGAAAAACTAATAAGAAAACCCAGTGAGATGTTGGCAAGGAGAGTGGTTTCAATTCAATTCAATTTAATACTTTCTTTCGGACACAAGCGTAAAAGGTCCATACCAGAAAGACATAAAGTTGTATATGTTTCATTGTATTGTATCCCCTGCAGTTATCTCAGTCATTTACAAGCATTCATCAATATTTTATCTTGTTAGTCAGTCCATCACAGGTTGTAAGGAGCTAATTCTGAATAAGGCAGAAAACATATAAAAGCATCTCAAGTTTAAGGCTTTCAATTAGCCACAAATATTAAAGTATTTAAACTGACTGTGAAAAGGTAGACGTTACAAATGTAAAAGTATTGCAGAATAAACTTGGCTCATGTTTTGGACCACAGCTTTGCACTTCTTTATAGAACTTAGCAGGTTCAATATTGGTATCCATGAGATAACAACTTATTGCAGTGATTTGTATAAAAAACCTCATTTGAGAACACAAAAATATTAAGCAATATTTGCTGTAAAATCTTTAATATAAATTCTAATCCATGAATATTTTGTTTTTGTTTTAATGCATGCTCAACCTTCAAACACTTTTTTCCAGTTAATATTAAGTTACTTCACGAAGCTAATAGTCTAAGATCTTCTCGCTAAGTTTTGCTAGAATAAGATATGAGCTGCTGTATATTGCTTTTGTGAAACATTTTACTTGCCTATTTTTAGTTAAAGTTTCTTGTTGTCCATAGCATCCACAGGCCACAGAGGCTCACCAGCAGAGAGAGCCATTGTCCTAACATCATAGTGCATGTAGAACTGTGTAATCTTCTTAAATACATTTGGGATGAGCAGGAGCACCTCCCTCTTGTTTCCCAATGATTCACGCCTCTGTTTTTGACTTCACAAAAGTGAATAAGAGGAGCATCCTCAGCCAACCAGCCCAAAGCATCAAATAACAACTCACATAACACTTTCTATACAAAAGATTAAATGTTTACTAATCATTTTCTTTTATAAGACTTTATTTGTTAAGACAAACTAAATTTAACATTTTTAACCAAATAAAATACATCTGATTTGAAACTTGAAGACATCTCATTCTTCAAACGACCGGATCCATATTTATCCACAATCTTTACTCAAATCAACTCATACGGATACAACACTGTTCTCGTCAAAAAACAGACCTGGAGTTGTTTTTAGATCCATCCAAGCTGGTAACCTGAACACAAGGCACAAACATGTAACTCCGCCCCTTCTGTCTGAAGCTCCTGTCTCAGATGCGTGAGAGCGTGATTGGTGATTGACAGTGAGGTAGACCAAATATTGGATGAACTCATTACATTTTTAATTGGTTTAAACATCTCCCAAAAACCATTTAAAGGAAAACTAAACACTTGTGCCCAGCGTTACTCCGCCCACATGAACATTTGACAAATTGGTGAATGTTGCTACTCTACTGCTTGAACAATGTGGATAACTTTAGATAATACATGTGTTTAGACCATGATCGTAACAATCATACAATACATAAAAATGTGTTGTGTGACATTTGCATGTATGGTTTAATAACAAATGGGGAAATAAACTGACTGAGGGTGCAGCCCATTTACACTTGTTGGTTTAGTTCACTATAATTGCAGCGTGGCAAGGAAAGTGGGTGTGGTCATGGTCCGTAGACAAGGCTCTGATTGGTGGCTGATGTTGAGCCGAGCCACAACGATCGCAAGGAGTACACAAAACTACGTCATTCACTGGTAACATTGCACTTCTAATAAATGTTTTTTTTAAATGGCATTCTTTATTTTTTCCTTGTTTTTAGATTTTGTATTTAGTGAATTAACAAAGTTTCACCGGAAAAAACTTAATGACTGAACTGAAGAAAGTTAATACAGTTTTGCTGTTGTTGCTCAAAAAAATGAGAGGGGCACATTACACCATTTTCTTTTTCTCATGGAAAGTGGTAAACTGTATCCCAGTCTGTTCAAAAGCTTTATGTGTAGATAGATAGATAGATATAGATGGATCAATGGACTTTATTGATCCCCGTAGGAGAAATTCAGGTGACCAGTATCAGCAAAAATAAAAAAATAAATTGATAATTCTAAAAAGCTAACAATAGTAAAAAATCAGCAACAGCCCTTCAAGTCACAGCAGCAGAGGTGGAGTAGCCTCTGGGTGGAGCAGGACGGGTCACCCCAGCAGCAGAGGTGGAGTAGCCTCTGGGTGGAGCAGGACGGGTCACAGCAGCAGAGGTGGAGTAGCCTCTGGGTGGAGCAGGACGGGTCACCCCAGCAGCAGAGGTGAAGTAGCCTCTGGGTGGAGCAGGACGGGTCACAGCAGCAGAGGTGGAGTAGCCTCTGGGTGGAGCAGGACGGGTCACAGCAGCAGAGGTGGAGTAGCCTCTGGGTGGAGCAGGACGGGTCACAGCAGCAGAGGTGGAGTAGCCACTTTGTTCGGACCATTTTCTTTGCTGTAGTCCAAAGTAAAAAGCTAAATGCTTCATCAGGATTTTTCAAAAAGTTAGCATTCCTCCAGTGGATTTTCACCTGATCCACTTGGTTCGGAACATGAATCCTCTCAGCTCTGGTCTGGACCAGTTTAAAACCATGAACACTGTACTGCAGCAACATTTCAGGTATAAAAAAGCGATAAAAATAATAATTCTAAAGCACAAAACAACAACTGTTTCAGAGCTACTTAGGACTTGCAGCCGTTTTCCAACTATTTCAATTGAAGTTGCTCACAATTTCCTTTCAATCACACCTGCAACAGGGAAGTCTTTATACTGAATAAGAAATCTATTCTTATTTATACCAATAAAGTCACTGGCTGTGAGGAAAAGTGGAGCTGCCAGGGCATTCCACTGACTCAAACGATAGAAAGTTGATTCACTTCATTGTTACTACAAACAGTTCAGTTGCCAGGTAACATTCCTAGTGTTTTTTTATCATTAGGTTCAGGTGTAGCACTTACAGTTCTGCTTGAAAGTTTACACTGAAACGACATTATTATGGCCATTTTAAGAGATAATTTAATTCATAAATAGTTATGTGAAGCTGTTTTTTTTTTTTTAAATACATAGTGTTTTGCTGAAAATGTAAATTCAATACAGTGTCATGATTTAGGTCCATGATGTACATCTTATACTTCAAGATTGGGTACCTAAAAAAAAAATAGTTAAAACTAGTACAATTCTAACAGTCCTCTTTGTAAACGTTGTACAGCCATTTTGTCCCACAGCTTCCCTATCCTCTGCATGACCCGTTAGCAATCGCAGTTGTCTGAGGTGACGAGTGGAGATTTCACACACAGCTGAAATGTGGCAGGTCGCTTTCCTTCTGTGCCTCTCATACTTACGGTATATATACAGTCTATTTTAATCCCGGTGCTGTCACTGGTCATGTGTGGCACAGTCCCGCCCTCTTCCCCTGGAGCCTCCAGCCGGAGAGTGGACACAGACTTGGAGTATGTGGTGTGTCATAAAGTGTATTTACAAAGCAAGTGAGTAATACAGGCATGAAAGGACTGGGACGAGAGCCACTCCTCCTGGTCTTTACTTTGAAGAGGTCATAATATAAATCAGTTAAATATTAGAGGTGGAAAAAAACTTTAAGATTTTTATTTAAGTATTTTTTCCAGGTATTTACTGAGCTGTACTACTAGATGTTCCGAACCTTTTACTTTCAAAGCTATTCTTTCAGCTTGAGTTATTTAAAAAAATAAAAGTTGTGCATTGTTTTTGTTCATTAAGATTGATAACGAGATTAAATATTTTCTTTGTAATTTCCTGTTTTACTATTTCAAATAAAAACTTCATATTTTGAAACGACCCCTCCCACACTCTTCATAGGCAGTTTGATTTGCTGCCATCAGGAAGAAGGGATAGATTTCCCAACTGCAAATTGAACAGATTTAAACATCCATTTGTACAATTAACATTTCATTTAATAAAAATGAACTTTGGGTTTAGGGTAAGTGCATATATATATAACACTGCACTTTAGATTTTCTGAAGTGCAGGATTGTGGATGCTCTGTTAGACGTCCTGTTATGAACTGTTTCTCTGTGGTCCTCGAGGACTCTCATAGCGCTCTTACCTGTGTCTATCGTTGGTCTGTTTATATTTATTGTCTACTGTGGTCTTTTCAAATGTATGTGGTGTAAATCATGTGAATCCCTGTCCCAAGATGAATTTCTCCTATGGTAGACACAAAATACGTATATTTTCTCTTATCTTAAATGTAACAAAGGCATGTCATGGTTTAGGTTTATTTTCCTGTTTTATTTTGTAACTTGTGAGCCCTGTGTGTTCCTTAGTTCTACTTCCTGTTCCATCATTGTCACTGCCATGTCTCTTTCAGTTCTTGTCGTCCCTGATTTGGGTTACTTTGTGTTCTCAACACTGGATTTTGGATTTATTTTTTTTTATCTATACATTTTTGCAGTTCTGCTTTTGGGTTCTGTACTTTTTACCACATACACAAACACTAACATGTGATTGTAAACAACGTAATTTCACCTAACAAATGCTATGTTTCAAGAATGCTATATGGGTGTTTTATGTCATAATGGTACAATGACGTCACACTTTTATAGGACTGAGACAGAGGCTTTTAAACAGAAGGGGTGGAGTCACATGAAGTTCCAGAAGATCCTGATATAAGCATGGATGGATCTAAAAACAACTCCAGGTCTGCTTTTGTTGAGGAACTAAATTGTAACCACAGAAAGAGAGTTCATCCATCCATCCATTTTCTTCCCCTTATTCCAATTCTGGGTTGGGGGGGGGACAGTCAGAGCTGCACCCAGTACACATAGCACCAGCCCCTCACTGATCCTCCTCCACAGGAGCGTCGATCTTCCAGCGGGGGCTTTGGGCAAAGTGGGGTTAAGTGTCTTGCCAACTGAGCCACTGCCACCCTCAAAAGAGAGAACGTTTAAAAGAGAAAATGGTGAATTTGCAAAATACATCTCTTACGTCTCGCAATCTACTTTGCAAATGGCGACACAAAATTAGATGGTTAGCCATGCTTCTAAGTTCAGACCATTCGGCTTAGGTTCAACATGTTTCGTTTTTTGTCGTATTCTGTGGCAGAGAGAGACATTACCACATATTATATTGCTGCCTCAAAGACAACGCCTCTGTCTATTGTCTATTATTCATCAAAATTCCATTTTATTCTTTTTTTAATTTGAGATCCCAGAGATGCACACTCTATCTGGGCCCTCCACTCCCTTGGTGAAAGATTGTTAGAAGCGATCTTGTTTCTAGATCAAGCATTTTTTCTACCAGGAAGCAAGTTCCTTTCCCCTGCTCTTTCAACTGCAGCTTTTAGCCTGCTCTGATTGTCTTCTACGTAAGACAAGCGTACTTCCGCTTTGTTGTTATGGCCTCCACCACACGGGGGCAGTGAAGCAGTGGGACTTCTGTCCAGCACTTAGACTGTAAATATTAATGAACGTACTGACGTGACGCTCATTTCTTCCAATGAAATGTAAGTGCCACAGAGACTCCCACCAAAAATGTGAAAAAAGGCATTTGCGCATGCGTTAGCCGGCACAAGCCCACAAACAACTAAACTAGACAGGTCCAAAAATATACTCCCCTTAGAATTGACACACATCTGGAAAAAAGCATTGACCCAAGAGCCGACTTTTGGACCATCCTGTAAAGCCGTTTTGTGAGAAAAGAAGGCGCCATAAGAATACTTTGGATTATTCTGTTTCCAGGTACACCACCACCGTCAAATCACATCATGCTGCTCTACTGCATGGTTCCATGTGTACGCACCCCCACAAGCCTCTCGCAGGCGATGCCTTGATTTATGACTATAATTTTTCATGAAACCTACTTGTACCTCGTGTAACTAAAATAATCAATACTGTACATCCATCCATTTTCTTCCCCTTAATCCATTTCTGGGTCAGGGGGGTGACAGTCAGAGCTGCACCCAGTACACATAGCACCAGCCCCTCACTGATCCTCCTGCAGGTGGTGAGTCCACAGGAGCCCCATCTTTCAGTTGGGGCTTTGGGCAAAGTAGGGTTAAGTGTCTTGCCCAAGGACACAACGACAGCAGTCATCAGTGGGAGTCGGGAAGTAGGTCTTACGGTGGGCTCGAACCCACGACCTTCAGGGCCAAAGGCCAATGCTCTACCAACTGAGCTACTGTCGCCCAGTTCACATGTAATCAATACATGTGATTGGTAAATTGCAATTTGTCCCAGTGTAAGAGTCTTGTCAGACCACAAGTCTTCAACACGTTATCTTTCTGTTGGAACAGACAACATGGATTATTTAGGAAACAAAAAAGTTAGGTGCTCTAGCTTTAGGGCGTCACTCAACAGGTTCAATCTCCTGCAAATGCTGTCAAGCGTGATTTTAGGTTTGTCTCGAGACCAAAGAGTGGAAGAGCTGGTTTGTTGGATTACAATCCCTGTGGCTGTGTGTGTGGGCGCGGAGCTGTGCCAGACATGCGTAACACGGATATTATGATGATTCGTGCACAGGGAATTTGAAGGAATTGTCATTGACGTTATGAGTGATTAAGTAGTAAGTGAAAGAATTACTGCAAAGGTGTGAAAAAGTGCAGTTACATGACAATAAAGAGTGTTCTGGGTTGGGGTCCATCAGGTTGTCGGGTAATCAACTCCTCAACCTTTTATTTATTCTATCACAGCATTTCCCAAAAAATGCGGATTGTCAACTTATATTTGTATCTCCAAGTAAAACCCTATTTCTGAGACCTTTTTGTTCCATAAATAATATATGTTGTGTGTCCCAACAAAAAGAGTCTTGTAAATGTGAAATAAGGGGTCTTATCTTTTCTACTGTTCAGTTGGAAAAAGCTGATTTAAAGACGTGACAGGACACAAAAATACAAGCATTCAAAAGTAGTGATAGAACCAAATTGTTCTGAGACCGAGGAAATGAATTTGATGACAGTAAAAAATAATTGTGTTTAGCGTCAGGTATTCCAGCCATTAGTATTTGTGTTAAGTCACTTTCACTGATTGATAGAAAAGGCAGAATTGTGAATGAGGTGGTTCTGTGCATATAGTTTTTTCTAGTTTTAGACAGTGAAGGGTGGGACTGGGGAGTTTGTCACAGGGCGAGGCTTTTCCAACCTGCTTGCATTCCTCTGTTTGAATTTCAACTTAAAGCACGATTGCACAGCCCCACTGTAATTAAAACTGGGGTACATACACAATAGACAGATAGATAGATGGTTGGTTTGGTACAATATCAAAATATTAGAAAGAAATTATGATTTATATGACATTTATTCATTACATCATATAATCAGAGGGTCAGAAGGTTACATGCACAAGGTTCTGCCTTCAACACCACCCTGCCATACCTGCTCCAGGACAAGCTCTCTCAGCTCTATGAAGGTGGATCACAGACACCGACGGAACAGGAAGCGGTGCATACATCTGGGGAAGTGTCTTGGACACTCGGATTACAAACACATGATCTCCACAGGGCTGTGTTCTTTCCCCTATGCTCTTCTCTCTGTTCCCAACCACTGCGCCTCAAGCCACGACTCTGTGACACCACCCTCATTGGTCCCATCTCTGACAACAATAGGTCCGCTTACAGAGAGGTGGACCGGCTGGTGTCCTGGTGCAGTGGTAACAACCTGGAGCTGAACGCCCAGAAGACAGTGGAGATATTAAGGACTTCGAGAAGACCACAGTCCTCCTGTCCTTGCCTGCTTGTGCACTTTGTATTTTTCACCTTAATGGAAAACTTATAATTGACAAACATAGTTTGTCAGGTTTGATGGACAAATGTCATTGTTATCAACTACATTTAGGAAAAGAAAAACTGTTTTTGCACAGTTCATGAGTGCAACAGAAGTCCTTTCGACGTTGCCGTCAGTGCTAATGCAGTAATGTGTATGTCATACTGTATATCTTAATATTGCCAAGAATGTATTAAGGCAAAAATGTAGATTTTTCCAGGATTATTGGGGCGATCAATGTGAAGGTGGGAGGACCCTGTGCCTCTGCTCTGTACACCTGCAGCCGTGGTTCAAAGAAAAAAGTAGCAAAGAAATAGTGATTTAGTGTTACTGTATGTCACTAATAGATTATGTTCATTCTTGATATGGTCACTTTTTGAACAGTGTAGTTTTTATGGTGTTATTTCCATTGCTTTGTTTTAAATACAAGAACGACATATTTCTCAATTGGCACATGTTGAAGCTTTAAAACATTAGCAGTCCATTTGCAAAGAGAGCCTCAATGCTTCTCGAGGCTCTTTCGTCCCATCACTGGTGTTTGGGCATGCTCTCCTATCATAGCTGCAGAGTGGAGCAAACATGGGTCTCTTGGTCTCCCCCACTGCCTCCCCTCTCCTGGCTCACTCAGTCAGTCAGTACATAATTATCAAGCCTTCAAGAAATAAAAGCTTTTTCACTGTGTCTGTGGTATCCATATTCTATTTGTAAAGAATTCATGAGGATTTTACCTATTTGAGATGGAGAAAGGGGTCTGACCAGATTTAAATGTCAACATCGATGAGGATTTCTGAAGAGGCTTGAGTGAGGAAGAAGCAACGATAGAGTTATTATATGGAGGTGGAAGAATTATACTTCTGACATTTGGTTGATGTGTGATTTGAATGTAACAATATTAAAAAATAGAGCCATTTGCAGTTGAGGAATTTGCCTTATGAAGGTCTCAGGACCAAAACTTTGACATTTTCCAAACATATATATTTTTGCACGGACAGCAGTGTGTGGCAAGCATTATTTTCATTCAAAACAAGATTGAAATATTTCCAAGAAGCTGAAGGCGTGGAGATATTGTTGAACTTGAGTGACGGACGTTTTGCCTACATTGGAAAGTAAACTCCACTATCTCAGCAACACTCACTGTTTTGTGTGCTTTTATTTTGATATTATCTTTGGTCAATAGTTATAGCTCATACCTGGAGTACCAATCAGAGGCCTTCGCAGGAGGTTTCTCCACTTTGCTTAGCTAACCTGTTAAGGCACTAAACTGAACAATTGCTCAAATAAGGAAGTTGGCTCCAGCTAGCTTTTGTTGAAATCGTCTTCTTCCGCTTTCAGAAAACCCTATGGTGACGTCAGCACTCGGTCCACTCCTAATATACAGTCATTTGCAGACTGATTTAGCCAAAAGAGGTGCTAAAGTCTGAAGAAGCCTCTATATCGAAAAGAACAAACTATTTATTAATAAATATGTCATGTCATTTTCTACCCCTTTACAATGATTATTTGATCATTTGAGTTTTTAAGGGCAATCTCTTTGCACAACGGCACTTTTTTTCACGGGGCGCGGCTCTCAACAAGTCAGTAATCTTATTTTTTATTTATTTTTTTACTTTATTGGGTCATCTTCATTAGTTCACAGTTTTTTCTTAACACATACAGCTTAACATGACACATTTTAATTTCTTTTTTCCTTTTTTTCCCCCCACTATACTGCCCTTTTATCAAGAGAAGGGTAAAACAAAACACAGCAAAACAAATACATAGATAAATAAATAATTAAATTTTTAAAAAAAAAAATTAAATAAAATATGAAAGTAAATATATAGAATACTATAGTAGTAGTAGTAGTAGTAGTTTATTCGGTCAAGCATGAGAAACAAAGTTACAGTTAATTACAATTACAATATGCGACCGAAGGGTTCAGGCTGAAGTTAAACTTATTTCGCCTGACCCAGTACAAGGAAACGGATCGTTTCCATAGGAACACAAAATATACAAGCTGAAACAGTATCAGCAACGTCCAGTAACGATGAGTAACAAAAGGAAACAAAGGTTTAGCCTATAGCCAAGTTACAAATATTCAATTTTGGATTTAATCCCCCTTTTAAACGATTTCAATTTTTTTGCTGTTTTTAAATGGTTATCGAGATTGTTCCATAACGTGACTCCACTCACTGAGACACATCTACTTTGTTCTTGCCCAGTCCTTTTTGAAATAACCAGTTCCCCGAAGGCTGTACAGACTTTCTCTTAGTTTAAAATGCTTGATACAAGGTGGACTAAGGTTATTATATGCCTTGTACATGACAATCAATATATTGTAGTCAACAATGTCGTGCACTTTTAAGGTATTTAATGAGATGAACATCGGATTTGTTGATTATTCTAATAGCCTTTTTTTGAAGTACGAATATGGGCCAAACATTCGATCGGTAATTATTTCCCCATAATTCAACTCCATAACTCAAATATGGAAGAACAAGATAATTGTACAGTAAAAGCAGAGATTCCTTCTCTAATACAGGCCTCAGCCTCCCAATTATGCCAATATTTCTGGCCAGTTTTAACTTGAAATTATTAATATGAGGCTTCCAGCAAAGCTTGTCGTAAATAAACAATAGATTAATATTCCTAGGGCTATATGTTGAATAGTTTTGATATCATACTGACAAATAGACAGAAACATTTCAGTAATCTTTTTGGTTCATAGATGATGAAAACTAGCTATTGACCACTGAACAGTAACGATTAATCACAACTAATCCATTCTTTTTAACATTTATGCACTGAGAGATGTGATGATAAGGCTCAAACATAGTAGTAATAAATCAGATTAAAGATTTAGCAAGAATTGGGTACATTTTTAATTTACTGTATAGTGATGGAAACACTATATGATAGCTATTTAGATCATATATCATATTTGAATCAATGAATGTATCGATTAATTTCTAGATTAACCCATCATTAGTAATCGTTAGTTACAGTGCTAGTATTTTAATCCTCGTATTCTTTAGCGCATGCCAAACTTTTTCAGTTTCAGCAGCAGAGGTCTTTTCTCGTCCAGCCTCTTATTTTGAAGGAACTCTCTGCTCTGCCTGCGCTGAATCATCTGTGGCTTCTTTAAGTGAAAGCACAGCAGCTCAAACTCGTTTCTCTTCTCTGTGTGAGCCAGTGAGCCAGTGAGGCAGGGACCCAACACCGAAACTCCAGGGCCAGGACGGGACAGGACAGGACTGCAGAATGCCCAAACCAGTGAGTCCATTAAAGCCCACTCATCTTTGACATATTCTTACTTTTATATTATTCAGATTTTTTACCTTTGAGCATTGTCTTTTTATTTCAAAAACATAGATTATATTTGTTTAGTCTTATAAAAGTTGAATGATCTGTTCCTTCTCTTTAGTAAATCATTTAGTTATGAACTTTTCTGGTCATAAGTAAGCTACCTCTTTGTAAAGTCTTGTACTTTCTGTTTACACAAAACACTTCAAACTTTCTTATGACTTAAAGTATGTGTGTATTTCATGTTGTTCTAGTTTGTCATGGTAGTATTGGCTCTTTATAACTGAGTTTGTGAAGAACAGTGTTAGGTGTGTGGAATGACAGGAGTTAGGGCGGACTGCGATGACATCACACGACTGAGGCTCAGAATTCAGTCGGAGATTTGGCCCAGTTTACAGAACAAACAAACCATTTCACCTTTCAAACATACAGTGAATGTTACTGTAAGATGGTGCTGTCAATCAATGTATTAAATAATCTTCATAAACCACACTTTGGAACCTTTATTAATCCATTTGAATCACATAGGTCAGCAGTGAAATCATGTGATAGGAATAAAAGGAGCAACAGTAACTTTTAAAAGCTTAGTATCACATTAAATAACAAAAACCTTTTGACCTAAATGTTACAATATTGTTACTCATAAAAACATAGTTGGAGTTGGTTTTAGATCAATCCATGTTAATATCAAGAACTTCTGACACAAACGTGTAACTCCGCCTTCTGTCTCAAACCTGTAACGATATGATCTAAATGTAAAACTATCATCATCAGGGAAGTTTTCTGTCAAAAGTACGCTCCCTAAACTTCTTTGAAAATTCATCAGGCTAAACATACATACTGTACCGTACGTAGCGGGTGTTGGAGCATTTGCCGCACCAGTTACATTTTAAAATTAAATAAACTTTCGTTGTTAGGTACATGTGACCCAAATAGACGCAAAAATATAACATTTGATATTTACAGGGCTAACAAAAATCTTGGTATTTCGTCCTGCACCAGGATAACCCTAACCCTTTCCACATCCATAGATTTACAGTGTCCCAAACGTTAATATTTATTTAAATCTGTTTTAAAAGTCACAATTAGCACCAAAAAGTGATTATTTATTCTCAGCTGGTGACGAAATACCAAGATTCTAGTAATATCCATGCTGCAAACCTCAGCTATACCCTCCAGAGTCAGCGATGGGGTTTCAGATTTGTATTCTGAATTTATGCCAAATTTCAAAACATCACTTCTATAACTCTTGCAGATGCAGATTTGATCTAACATTGACCCATGAAAATCCACCCGAGGATCTTCTACTTGACATTTGCCCATTTTAACATAAAAATTAGACATTTATACAATTCCTGAAAGTTATGCTTTTACTTCTCTGTTTATGTGTTTATGTGTTATATAATATCTCTCAACAATAGATGCCCAATAGGTTTTGTCATTGAAAAGTGAACTCTTCTTACCCTGTAACCGTCTGTGGACTCTGTATGATCCTGGTGTTTTTATTTTGATACTGTTTTTGTAAATCCAGATATTGAGTCGACCAATCAGGACCAAAAGTGTCGCTCTTGATTGGCCTTTGGTTGCAAGATTTTTAGCAGCAGAAGAACCTTTTTTTCTTTTTCTTTTTTATAAATAAACAGATACAGTGAAAAGCACATTTAATGATTATTTGAAAATAAATATTGACATTTGATTTAAAACATAATTTGCCAATATTTCTTTTCAAATTACATTCAATGGAAACTTCATGAACAGGCAAAACGACAAACCATTTATTCTGAAAATAAAATGAGCATATAATAACATGTTGCCCAGAAAAAGCAGCACTCCTCTAACTCTAACACGGGTCTAATTGAAGAGAAGCCGTCGTAAAGAACCTCATTTAAAAACGCTCGGCTCATTAAGTCATAATCGGAGGATTCGTCATCACCATTGTCTGTAGAAAGGTGTGGATAGAGTGAGAGCTGCCATTAGTTTCTCTCAGACATTTGGGATGACTTTAATAAATGTTACTCTTAATCTTTGCAATAATTTGAGAAAGGACAGTTTTCAATCCCAAATACATGACTTTTTTTTTTTATAGACTATTTTCAGTATTCTTTCAACCTTTCATCCTTTCTTTTTGCTTTGCTTCATGATTGCTTTAGTAATTGAGTGAAAATTATGCCGTCAGTCTCTGGGGGTGGATCCCTCTCTCAATGTGGGCCTCATCCAGTTTTTGACTTGTTCTTTGTCGATGTGGGAGGGTCAAAGGACAGAGATGATCCGTGACATGTACGACATTCATGGACATTTATGAATAATTTTTTGGACATTGGTCACTCGCTCCCTATTGACCAATGGCTCCCAAGTGTTTGTTATTATTGCATTTCCTGTGTTCTCCGATCTGTGTTGGTGAATTGACAGCTTAGTTAGGTCTCAGAGAAGACTGCTGTTGTGATTGAGGGCTATACAAAAATGAATTGAGTTGAAAAACGTGTCAAATATAATGTGTGAGTGGGTCAGCCTTTGCTAAACATGAGCTTGTTGAATCCTGAGTTGCTTTGCTTTCTTAAGCCAAGTGCAAACTGTGTGAAGCAGACCGTTGGACAAGGCTGCTCCTTTTACTTGCTGTAGGTATAAACAAACACACTTAAAGATGCTATACCCGATTCTTTTTGTAATGAGTTCATAAAAATGGTTATTGCTACATACGAGTTGTATTATAATCCGTAATTTAATTGAAAACTTGAGCTCATTGATTCGGTTTGTGTATGAATTCAGGCCGTAAAAGTGCTGAGTGGAAACTTAACGTAACGCCCGCTCTCCTCCAATCACAGAACAAGGCTGCGTCCTCTAGCCTCTACAGCGCTGCTAAACACAGTAGCATGTTAGCAGAATTGGCGATAACTCTTCTCGCTGTAACTGTATACACAAAAAAACAGCACAAACAACACAACAGTGAGGAAGAGAAGAGGGAACTAAAGCGAAAAAATGATCAAAGAAGAAATCAAGCCCAGGTGAACATAGCTAGCTTACATCGTATCCTCTGGAGAGACTTGTCTATGGGAGAGACCTGCGGGACTGCCTCGGACTATCTATGCTCGGACTATCTATGCTCGGACTACATTCGGACGCGTGACTAGCGGTAATCTTTCAGTTATATATTTTGCAATCAGTGCGTTGCTTTTGTACCATTTCATCAGTGATTGTTGTACAGCTTACCGGAAGTTGCGCTCATGCTAATGTTTGCATACTGTATGTATCAGATCTCAAATAAAACTAGATGGCTCCGTGGCAGGAGAGCGTAGGGGAAATGAGGAGCCCCTGAGCGAGTTGGGGGCGGTGCTAAACAAACCTTGCAGAAACGGGTATAGCTCCTTTAAATTCTATGTATATGTAAAGCTACACACTTTTTTCCCACAACAGTTTTGATAAATGCAAACACATAAATACATAGTTCCTAAAGCGATTGGATTCTATCGCTTTGGTTCATGCTTTTTTTGTCACGTCTTTGGATCAGCTTTATCATTTAGAAACATCCACCCTTACTCAGATCAGCTTTCAGCCCAAATAGTCAAATAGTGACCCCCACAGCTCATTCTTATTTCTGGTATGTAAAATATAACAAGTAAAGATAAAGGCATGTTGTGGCCAAATTTTATCAAAACATTTCACTTTAACTTCATGTTGGGAAGAATTGTAATTTAAACAACACAGTAATCATAATCATTTCTGAAAAAGTTAGTTACCAAGCCTAAAGAATTCAAATATACTGAATCCACAAAAGCTTTGACGCCACACTTGTTCCAGATATCAGTATTAGCTAAAATTAGCGTATGTTAGAATAAAGTAGTCTCCAACATAATCCTAAAGAGAAGGGCCGTCCACTCCTCCATGTCTTCCTCTCTCAGGGATCATCTCGTCTGCTTCATGCCCCCCCAGGGAACAATCAAACACAATCTCTGGTTCCCATTGTCCGGAGGAAAGTGTATGCTTAAGACCATGTGTACAATGGCCTCTGTTTGCATGTGCTGGCGGTTATTTATGTCTTTATTGTGCAACATCGCAGGCTCCTCTGTGTTTGAAATATTGAATGGTGCTGCTCAGGGTTAAACCACAGCTCATTGTTATAAACGCTCCCATGGGATCCATCAAACAACTGTCTGACTCACAAGATTCATGTCACCAGTTCAGACGGGGAGCTTCTGTCGCACATCACCACGGTAACCATATTATCCGGTTCAGACGGACATTCTGCTAGAGAGCGCCTGTAAACTTATATTTTTGGGTACATTTTCTTTATTGGACTTTTTCCACATACAGTATGGCCATGAGCTTTAGGTAATGACTGAACAATAGAAGGATCTTTGTTTACATCTGTGTGTGCATGCGTCACTGACTACTCAAGATACTGTGCGGCACATACAGAAGCAAGGATGCGACGAGTAGTTTTTAAAGAGTTAGTGGGAAAAATGCACTGTGTATAAGCACTTCAACACCGGAAGATCGGAGGCGATATAAAGATGAGCTAAAAATTAGTATAGGAGACCGAACTGAACAAGTTTAAAACCCAGATGAGACCCGGACGCATCGACAGCTCCAACTCTTGTTTTGCTTTTAAGTTTTCCGATCCATAGCCCATTTTGATTAGAGGAACATAGTCTGGGTGCTGTGGATTGATATTTGCAAAACCTGAATGAGACCGCAGACCACATATTTTCGATGTTCTATTCAGAAGTCAACTGACCACACGACAAGAGTGGACCATTTGATTTAGTAAAACCTCCCTCCACACGTGTAAAACTATCTAACTCTGTAGAATCCTGTTGCTGCTTTTTTGCCACCCAGTCACATGACCAGCACGGAAAATCTATAAACAACGTCATCCCTCACAGATCCTCGTATTGCCGGGGTGGTCCAGACATGTCCCACCTCATGATGTGTGGAGATCTTGTATTGTAACTTCACTGATAGACAAATCTTGAAAAAAAAATTATAGTGGTCAGCTTCCTGTTTCATGCAACATTTTGAGGAGCTTTTTTGAAAGATACATTTACAATGTTTTGTGATCTTGTGAAACGGGTCTTTGCAGGATTTTAATCAATCATGAATGAATGAGGAACATTTTTGTATGACTTAAAACTTACTAAAATTAATTTAGCGCGTCCTATTTATCAACACAGTGAACTAATATACTTTATAGTAAAAACAAGGCATGAACTCATTGAAGCACATTTGAGTTCAACTTGAAAATCCAATATGATAGAAAATATTTGGAAAAAGAGCAGAGCTACATTTTGCACCAGTTGAATTCAGCCGAGAACATATTTTGGTTTGAAAACATGAAGCTCTCGGACTGATAAGAGTTTCATAAATGAATCAATGAAAGTTATGCAAAGATGCTCCTTACAAACACTGACCTAGTAGAAGGCGGCAGATCAGACATTTTTTTACAAAACGACAGATGACAAACTCGAACAGATGTCATGTAAAAGCGGATCTTTCATCTTTCATGTTTGCTTTTCCTCGTTTGTCCACTGAAGACTATGAACAGGAGAGAAGTGATGTGTCCTCTGTCTGTCACAGCTTTCCCCTGAGTCCTCAGTACTGGGACCGTTTAACACCTTATTATTATGCTGCTGTTGTTACTGAACATAAACATATACTGTACATATACTGTACGGATTCCATTGTCCAGCGCTCTCTTTATCGTGACTGATAAATATTCAGGCTCCAGGTCTCCAGGAGTCAAAGGTGGACTTTTTAGCCATAAAGACAAAAACGCTTGTACAGTAAGCGATACACTAATTACAATACCACAAGTACTAATAAATACTAATACAAAAAGTTCTCTGAATAAGTAATATTATACTACTTTGACAATTGTTTTAATCAAGACGATCCCAGGTTCAAATCCACCTGCAGCCTATGCAGACATGCTCTCTTCATGTAGGTGTAAGTTACCTCCAGGTGCTCCGGTGATGCTGGTCGGATCTGTCATCACCGAATGAATGGAAAATATTGGTACTCCGAAACATTTTGAAGCGTTTTGCATTACGTTCACCTCTGTGAAATGAGCAATATAAATAACAAATATGTTCTAACTAAAACAATGTAAAAGAAACAAGAGTTTTTTGTGGACGTGACTTATGTAGTCATGCCCACTGGATGTTTTCTTGTGAGATGCCAATACGCTCCCATGACTCCTTTGACCACTAGGGGTGGGCTAAAATATTTAGATATGAATGAGTGTAGTAGAACGTAGGCGGGCCCCACATGCTGCAATTTCACCCCGATGTTGGATGAAACTGCCATTTTTAGTTGTTTTTTAAAAAGAGTTGCTTTGATCAATCAAAAACACTCACTTTTTACTTTATTAATATTCTTCGATGTCACAGCTCCAGCTCCACTACTTTGGTCACTGGTGTAGATCGGTCAGAGTCTTTCCTGAGATCCTTTGTCCGTTTATGCAGCAGTCAGATTGGCGTTGTGTATTTATTTAAGAGTTCTCAGACGTATCAGTGACACAGACGCTTCTACCACGCCTCTCTTCTCACAACAAAGTCCGGTCTTTTTGACAAGTCTTTCCTGCTTTGCACGAGCTGCGTGCATGCACCTTGTCCTTGTTCTGTTAAAATATGTTTTTCCATAATACAAAATATATTATTAGTATATTATATAGTATTGCAACTTTGATATCGGGGGCAGACTATAGAAGTGCACTGACTCCTCTCTTTTATAATATTGTTTTAGCTGAATATTTAGAGTTCAAATGTACTAAATACTGTTTATCATTGAGCCACAAAGCAGAGAGAAGAGCACTAAGTCATCTTTAAGATGATTTTGCATAATACATCACCTTCATAAGAGTGTCCTGGTTAAGGTATACTTTCTTATCCTGGTAGAGAAATAAGTCTACTGCATTTGACCTCTCCCTCACTGCCACTGAGGCCAATGTCCAGCCCTTCCAGTTGTTGATGCTCTACTTTTATAATATGTTTTGTCACTGTTTACAATGAAGTGAAAGAGATCAATTATAATAAAACATTTGTGGGACTTTTGTACAGCTACATAATATTGTAATACAAACAAATTACATTGTTTCCGCAGCATCTAGACATATTATAAACACATACAATTGTAGGACTACCTTTAGGATTATATGGTGCAGGGAAAGTGGATTGGCCAGAGAATACACCCACACTTTTTCGTCCCACAGTGGGGACATTTGAAATACCATTGTGTAAGCACTGAAAGGGCATTGAAAAAAAACATTCCATAGAGAATGAAAGGTGTTTTTCACTGAATCGCCTCTCAAGCTGCAAACTGCTAAGATTGTGGAGTTCCTTTGTTGCTGGATGATTCCTCCACTTCAAACCAATATGTCTGAGCCGAGGTCTTTCTCAAAGTTCTGAACCGAGGCCTGCGATGACGTCAATTGTCTATTCGTTGTTCGTCTGTTAGGTTTTGATTGCGAAATGTTGGAATAATAATAGGTTTCAAGTCTGCAAACATCAAAGGTCCTCTGGCACAATACTTCACACAGATAAATCAGGGCTTTTTGCTCAAGGGGACTGAAGAAATCTGGTCAAAAATCTAGAGATAAGGACCACCAGATAATCATGGTTGTCTTCAGTCTGCAGTGTGAAGATGGAACATAGAGAATAAGGAGGAATCTATCCAAAAGGCATGAATAATGTACGTGCATTCACAACGAGTCCAGGGTTGGTTCCCCCCTCCAGAAGGGGACTTTCTGTGTGGAGTTTGTGTGTTCCCCCCGTGTCTTCTGTTTTTACCAAACACTACAAATATGTACAATAGGAATGAATGTAATGAGTGTGAATGGTGGTGATGATGGTCAGAGGCTTTGATGATGAACAGAGGCGTATAAAAACAAGCGGGTGGTGATCTGACACTTGACATTCAATAACATTCATGGACATTGGTCATCTGCTCCTATACAGAGATTCTACTGTTGTGATTTAGGACTATACAAGAATACATTGAATTGAACTGAAGTCTCTGGGTCATAGCTGCAGAGGACTTCCTCCACCCCAAGCTGAGGCTGTGGCTCCTTCTAGTAAGCACTGTTGGTGTGGTATGTGTCGCCCTGAAAGAAAACCTCCAAACATAACATTACACTGCTAAAAACTTTATAAAGGACACCATTTGACACAAGATACCATAAAAAAACGAAAGATTTTTGCCATCCAGAGATACAAGTTACCATGCAGCATAGCTTTAATGGCTCTGAAATTACCGTAATTAGTTTATTTGCTGCTGCAGTCCCATTACAGCAGATTAAATTGAACTATGTAATACAATCTATCTAACTCGTCCGTCCCTTTCCAACAGTTGGGTTCTATCACTAGTTTTCACATACAGTACAGATATTTTTAGCATTGGTCGCATACAAATATTTTTTACAATAAGATTTATATCTGATTTGTTCACAAATGGGATAAACAACATTTATGAAAATAATAAATCAAGGCATCCTGCTTTAACCAGGGTAACTTTTGTACTTGTTGGCTTGCTTTTAAGTTTATGCTAATGAATGCCTTCCTGCTCAAATAATAAACAACACACATCGACGAATCAACTATAGACCTTTCGAGTTACTTTACAAAAGCCAAAATTACAACCGAGCTCATGCTGCCTCTGATAGATGTAAAGCTGTGGTTAAATACATATGCTAACACAAGCATTTAGATCTCATCTCCAGTTACCGATGCTCACACTTGTATGCTGGTGTCTGAGCCGGTGTAACGCCGGTTTACACTGCCTTGCCGAGATACACTGCCTCAGCTGTTTATGATATAATGCAAACCTGCGCATGCCTGTCTCACGGCAGCCGAAGCAAACCAAGATGGCGGACCGTGAATTGCTTTAAAAGTTAAAATACGAACGAATTAAGACACAAATGTCACTTTAAATGCAATTTGAGGCGAGATGTTGATGGTTCCGTGTTGTCATATGTGGGTTTTAAGAGTCAAAGTTTTGTGTAAAGTTTAGTTGCAGCAGTCAACTGCGCCTGTGAAACGCCTGTGGAGCATTATGACCATTACCGATCATACCATTGAACCATAAAACAAATGATTGCTGTGTATCATCACCATGGAAACCAACTTCTCATTGGAAATGGATATGTAGAACGGTGGAAAATCTTGCTGTTCTATTAGCATTCTTAGAAGAAAAAAAACCGAATTATTCATAAAGAGCTTTTCATACAAACAAATGTCGCACAAAGTGCAACAACACAATAATTGTTTAAAAATAATGTGCCAAGACGAGTTACGTGCTCCCCGGTGGACAAAGCTGCACTGTTTATGCGTAATCTGGGAATGGAAAGAGTATGGCACAAAAAAACGAACAAGACTGAGCTGCCTGCCCAAACTCACAGCCCGAACGAGGACAACAATAATCACAGATGCATCCACGAGGCCCATGGTTACTCTGGAGGAGCTGCAGACATCCACAGCTCTCCTGGGGGAAAATGTGTATGGGGCAACTATTAGTCATACTCTGCACAAATCTGGCCTTCATGGACGAGTGGAAAATAGAAACTCAGTGTTGAAATAACGCCAAAAGTTTTAAATTTGAACCAAAACCATAGATCATTTTTCTTTGACATCACAGTCATCTGTTACTTGAAACAATGTTCATGTTTGTGGATGTACATTTTGAAGGATTTTGTGTTTTCTATCCACAGCTTTATACTGTGATATAGTTTTTTAAACAGTCATTTACACACTCAGTTGTTTTCAAAGCGCAGTTCATACCTGCTTGAAACATTTATATACTTTTCAGAACAAAACATGGAGAGGCTGCATTTCAGATTCTTGCATCTAAAATCTGATACACTCTTCCTAAAAATGTGAGACAGGCCTCTTCTCTGACAGTGTTTAAATCCAGGTTAAAAACAGGTCTTTTCAGGGATTTGATCTGTTCTCTATGATTTAAGATTTTAATGCCTTGTGTGACTGTCTCTAGCCTTTTGTTCAGCACTTTGAGTTTCCTTGTGTATAAATTGTGCTACACAAATAAACTTGCCTTGCCGTTCATATACAAAAATAGAAAAGGTTGCAGAAAGTCAGGCTCCCACATGAACTATTCTTGATGAAGTTAATAATTCATTGTGTAATACATGTATAGCAAACGGTGATGTATTAGCCTATGAGCTGTTGTCCTGATGTTTCTTATTTGATTGTGTTTCACAGATCAACGTGCGCGTCACCATGGTGGACGCCGAGCTGGAGTTTGCCATCCAGCAAAACACCACTGGGAAGCAGCTCTTTGACCAGGTGACCACTGACCCTTTCATATTCTCTTTGAAGTCTCCAGAAAGCACGAGAACGCTGCTGAAAGTAGGAGTACCAGTATCAGTACCAGTATCAGTGTCAGTATTGGAGCAGTGGAATAATTACAGTATTAGCTCATATAAAAACAGGGCCTGGAACAGTCTGTTTTTAAGGTGGGGATTTGAAGCTATTCAGTTCTGGGCCATTGGAAAACACATTGAATATGAATCTAGAAATTAAGTATTTTTTATTTTCCCTTGAGCATCACTGATTGGCCATTTTTTTGCTTAGATTTAGTTTGTCATGAAAGATTATTTTACTAGATTTAAGATACTTTATACTTTATTAGAGAAAAAAGTCAGAGCAGGGAGTTGTTATGCTTTTTTTTCTAATTTCAGACAACTTTTATTGTTTAGATAAAATAAATTATGCTATATTTTAAGAAAATATTTCTCAAAAAGAAATAAAGTAAGAAAGGAGTAAATGATATTTGATTCTAGTATAAAAACATAAATTTCAAGTCATTTAGGGCTGGTATTATTTTCTAATTTTCAGAAATCTTGTCAAGTCATATTTCCTTGTTCTATTGGAAAATAATTTATCTTATTTAAAGCAGTTTTTTCTTATTTTAATATTATGTTTCTTATATTTTTCAAGCATTTTTTTCCAGTGACTTATTTTGAACACAAGTTTGACTTCCTGCACCAGCACCAGAGAAGACATTGTTTTAGCCGCTTCCTGTAGAACCTGTTTTTCAATAGCTCTAACCCAACAATCTAAGAATGTGTTCCACTGACTGAGTCTTCAACAATCGTGAATAGGAGCTGTTGTCTTATCGTAAAAGATTTTAAAATGCATGCATATTAATGATTGATCTTGCACTTAAAAAATATTGACTCCACGCCAGATTTGAACCAATCACATCAAGTGGACTGTGTCAGTAATGAGTGCTTTGGAGCTACAGTATATGTCAAGAGTTTATGATGATGTTTATTAGAATTAATCACCAGCGCTTTCCTACCCCGATAATGTACATTCAATATTAAAAACAAAATTGTTCAGACACAAGAGGAGAGGGGTTTATATGGGAATCAACAAATATAATACAGGGTAAACATGAGAAGTCAGGTGTCCTTCGAGGATCCGTGGGAAAACATCGTAGAAAGCAAAAAGGAAAAGATCTGAGGCACTTAACTTAAAAATGATGTATTGTGGAACGAATATAGCGACGTGTTTTGACCACTTTCTGCTTTTCATCAAGGAAAGTGGTGGAAACGCGTTGCTATGTCCCTTCCACAATAAAAGATTTTTAAGTTAAGTCAGAGTACCTCGGATCTTGTTCTTTTTGCTTCCCGAAAATATAAAGACATGAAAATCATTTCTCTACCATGATGCAGCTGTACAAGAGCCGGGACTTTAGGCAGTGAGATCATTGTGGTCATACTCAGCTTTTCCATCGAGCAGGAGAAAAACCTCTCAATGTGTGGAAAAGTAAACCTTCAGGATTATGCCCTGCTAAACCCTGCACTGGAAGAGTCTTTTTTAAGCCTGGTTCACACGGCAAAGTAATGAGGCCGATTTGGCTTTGGTTTCCCTCTTCTTCATTCTTGATTAAAAAAGATGCATTGGCTTAAAAAGTATTCATACCCCATTAAGTTTGATAAGAGCCATCAATGCAGCTTCATGGTTACCTCTGGCGTATCCGTGGAGGACTTTCCTTCACAGCTGTTTTCACGGGATGATGCTAGTTTTCCTTTCTGTTGCTGTATGTGCAGGTAGTAAAAACCACCGGACTCCGTGAAATATGGTATTTTGGACTTCAGTACATGGACGGGAAAGGATATCCCACATGGCTAAAGCTGAACAAAAAGGTAATGCTGCATTTGTATTAGGTTTTTGATACATTGGAGGAGCTGAAGACATTCACGGCTCACTTGATCGGGGGAGTCGACATCGGTATTGGTCCATCGGGGAAGTTGACCAATGTGTTCTCTATTTTTTGTGTTTTAACTGTTTGATTCTCTGATCCGTGTTGGCGATTTCAACACCTTTGTTAAGTTCTCTGAGAGGACAACTGTTGTGATTTAGGGCCATACAAGAATAAAATGAATTGAACCTGAGGGAATCTGAAAATATTAGGCATACACCACAACATCCTCAACTTAAGTGTAATAGAAAATGTTTCATGCCCCAACTCAATTTCTCTTCTTATCTATGCTTTTTATTCATCCTATGATTGGAAGGCGATACTTTGTAAATACTGATCGCTTATCTGTATGATGCTGCCTACAATAAAATAACATAGATAAAAATAAGTTCTTTTGCAGTAGGACAGAGTAACATGTGCGTATTCTAACCAATCAGGGAACGTGGGGTGAGATTGAGAGTTAGGGTAAGGGTTGTTGCACAAAAACATTGATTTACAGAAAAAAATGCATTTCAGAAAAAAAATTTACAATGAAGAATCTGAGCTTAGCTGTAGGAGCTCTTTCAGCTGAACATGAGCAGTTTATGTTTATGTTATGTCTATGGGGAAACTTCAGAAACCCACGCTTTAGTGAGTAGAACTAGCAATAGCTTTAATGTGTAAGTTATTTCCCACTGTGACCTAGTGCAGCCCTTGAGAATTTAAGCTGTAGTACCATGTGTGGCCTCCATCCATGCCGAGGTTTAAGCAATATCCTATCCAGATAATACAATATCCTACATGGGCAGTAGTCGCTCCTCCTCGGATCGTTCTCTTACAAAACCACGCCTCTGCTGTTGCAAGGGTTTTATTCAAATATAAATTTTCACCTTCACTTTTTTGTTTATAAAAAGTATTTGAGTATGCACATTTAGAATATGAATTGACAGTCCTACTGCCCCATACAAATATATAGTGTTCATGAATAAATGCAGTTATTACTATATCTGTGCTCCTCAGGTGATGTCCCAAGAGGTGAAGAAGGAAAACCCTGTGCAGTTCCGGTTCTTGGCAAAGTTTTTCCCAGAGGATGTATCGGAGGACCTGATCCAGGACGTCACGCAGAAGCTCTTCTTTCTTCAGATCAAAGAGGGCATTCTGAGTGACGAGATCTACTGCCCTCCGGAGACCGCAGTGCTGCTTGCCTCCTACTCAGTTCAGGCCAAGTTTGGAGACTACACTAAAGGCGTGCACAAGTCTGGCTACCTGCTATCCGAGCGCCTTCTTTCACACAGGTGCCTGGCAAACAATAATATAACTTATTTATTGTTGGAATTGGTAGAATACATACAACATAGCACTTTGAGAATTCCTGGAAATCTAAGGTGCATTATAAATGAAATGTATTATTATTTAACTGAAGTCGCGATATACTATATATCGTCCTTTGGCAAAATGACTCTTTTGATACTAAAGCTTGCAGAGCCCTGACTTATCCAGACATACTTTTCTTTTTACTCCTTTTCACCCTCAATAATTTCCTTTATCTTTTAAATGTCTTCATTTTCTTTGGAAGATGTTAGGGAAAATCCCAGTGTTGTGAAACAGTAACAATATACGTAGTATATTTCTATACACATATGCCCAACTTCCTCCGTGGTTCAGGTGTCAAGATGAGACGCACAACTCTTCCTCCTTCACCGCCCACGGTCTCCTCAGGTTTCCGGGTCCGCTCCTGGTGTCTCTGGCTCTTGGTAATTGTCAGGTGTTGCTTCGGTGGTCAGATTTTGACCCCCTGGACAATTTGATGGTGGATGACATCTGTAGATAACCTACAGAGAGTGTAATTCAAAAACCTCTAAACCTTAGTATAACATTCAACAGACGTAAAATTATTCAGAAATAATGTTAGGTAATTTTATCGCAAGAATGATTATATAAATTCCAAAAGCACAGTAAATGCAAAATCAATATAGAATACAATGTTGAGATACTAATAATAACAAATACAACCTTTGGTGCCTGCTTCCTCCAACCTCTTGCTTCCTCTTTACGCCACTAGCCGCTTCCCGGCCAGGGCCCTGTAAGGCTGGTGATGCAAAACTCTGTGAGAGCGCTCTCGTAAATCACTGGCGTTCTCCCTCTGCTGTGTAATTCTATTTTGGCTGACAAAGGAGCCCAGAAGTGGAGAAGTGCGCTTCCTCTCCACCCCGACTCAGTCCGCTGCCCCGCAGGCCGAGCGTCCGCAGCCCAAGGCCCTGACTAGGCCTGGTGTACTGGATTGTCCAAACCAGCGCTCGTCACTCTATCCGCTGTAAGCAGGGAGATTTTTCCACAGCCCTTCTGCGTCAATTATCCCCTGAAGTTGTTGGCTGATCAAAACGGCAGGCGATCGAAGGACTGCGTCTGGTCCTCGGAGGTTGTTCCCAATCCAGCTCCGCAGAGAGATCTCCTCGTCTCTAGCAGTGTTGCCAACTCCTCAGTAAGGAAAGTAACTATTGGCTGTCCCAAAAGTCGCTAGAAGTCGCTAAATGACGTCATCGCCTAATTTGCAAATAACTGTAACGGACGCTGTAGGAGAGAGGAATAACGTCGTGGGAGAGACAAAAGTGAGTAAAAAACACCCTAAATATGTTTAGAACTACAAATGTACAAACATAATTTCAACATTAACAACATTTAATGATTTTAATGCTTTGTCTAGATCTGTCGCTAGTCGCTTTTTTGAAAAAAAGTCGCTATAGGGTCTGAAAAGTCGCTAAATCTAGCGACAAAGTCGCTAAGTTGGCAACACTGGTCTCTAGTCTGATTCTAGTTTTTATAGCCCTCCAAGATTATACGCATGCCCAAATTTGGTGCTTCCTTTTGTCGCTTTCCCCTGGCAATAGGGCTGGAAAGTCTCGTCCCAGCAGCACTTCCGGTTCATGGCTCGGATACAAACAAACCGTCAGCTGTTCGAAGAGGCTGTTTAAATGAATGGTGCAAAATGCTCTGCTTTGTTTTCGGCTGTTATCATCAAAGTTTACATGAAGCATGCTCATTTTTTGGGTTTCCCAAAGACCAACTGAAGCTGTGTAAAAAGCTATGCAGTTGTGATAAAACATTTTGTCTGATTTTACAGATGGTTAACTTGAATATGTATTCAAGCTTTTGCTTTTGCTTCGGCCCACTCCTTTTGAGCAGAACTTGAACTGCTCAAATAAATAAATAAACTAAACTAGCTAACTTGTAGCTAATGCTAACCTGTAGTGCGCTGCCGAGCCTTTCATTGTGGCTTGTATTTTAAGATAAGATTAACTTTATTGTTGTCACACAGGATATATTTATTTATTTATTTGAGAGATAAAGGAGAAACATATTAGCACATATTAAATAACATTTAACAAATGTTCAAATATAAACAGAAAACGGACAATCATAATATTAGTAGTAAATGAATAGGTAACCCAACTACATCATGTTATTTTTGACAGCACATCAAAAAGAAAAAAGACCCAATGTGAAGCTGCAATGAATGTGAAGTGGAGATTGAGCTGATGTACAGATAGAAAACTGATTATTCATAAACATTGGCTCATAACCAACGCAGCAAAGATAGCTGTAAGGGACATCAATGTATTTGCATGGGAATAGTGTTTCTATATTGTCTTTCTGATGCATAATAGTGGATTAAAAAACAATAAGTTTGAACACGGCCCTGCACCTTTCTCATCTCCCCGTCATATAAACTTCAGGACATGGTCAGTTCACAGCTAATTCCGACCGCTCACTCAGTTTTTCTGTCCCAGAGACGAAATGTGTCCAAAATAACACAGGAAAGTCCTTTAAGGAGGAAGAAGTCGGCGATCTCAGCACCATACAAGTGGCACGTGTGGTTTGTTTGTATCCGCGGGTGTAAATCTCGCAAAATCTCGCACTTCCGCTTTCCAGCCCTATAGCGAACTATCTAAATGACGTCAGTAAGACACGCCCCCGCCGCCTGTCAACTCCCGCCCACATGTTTCGGACAAACACTGCCGAAATGAATCAAATACCACTTGCGGCACGGTGGCTGAGTGGATAGCACTCTTGCCTCTCAGCAAGAAGGTTCTGGGTTTGAATCCCGGTTGGACCAGGGCCTTTCTGAGTGGAGTTTGCATGTTCTCCCCGTGTCTGCGTAGGTTTCCTCCGGGTGCTCCGGTAGATCTGGCATGTGCCTCCTGTACTGGCGACCCCCACTCCCAAAAATAACAATTGTAAACCGCTTTGAGACTCCGATGTGCAGTGAAAAGGCGGTATATAAATAAAGATTACTTACTACTACTACTTACTACTTGATATGATATAAAATGATAAACCAGGAGCAAAATTCCACCATCAAACCATCAGGGATCATAGACCAATTAAAACGTTGGCTTGAATGTCGTGGTCTTCCAGTAACTGGTAGAAAGTTTGAATTGATAAAAAGGTAATGGTGAGGATTATGCTAACATTATCCTGTCATTTAGGGTGTATTCAGACCTGCACATTTGCTCCACTTTAAACGAACCAGGATTCGTTTGGAACTCTGATCCGAATCTTTTATGCAGGTCTGAATACACACAAACGAATCCTGGTCCGGACCAAAGAACCGAACCGAGACCTACTTTTTGAGGTGGTCTCGGTCCGCTTCCAAACGAATTCTGGTCCAAGTCGAATCAGGTCTGAATACATCCGGTGTCGATCCGACACAACTCCAAGATACGTGCGCATTTTTTGGGCTTAACAAGCCGCAGACAGAAACTGTGAATTAGCCACGCAGCGGCTAACTATGATGCTAACGCTACACAACAACACTGAGCCGTGTGCAGACCTGGAGCAGTGAGGAGACGCTGTGCAACAGGCTTATGGAGTTAAAACTGTTCACAGTATACATTGGTGTTAATGGCAGCATCTTCAAACCATTTGCATTATTAAAAGCCTGACACTGTTTGACTCACGTCTCAAAGAGCAATATTCCGCATCATGTAGTGAACTGTGTTCTTTGGTTCCTACCTGATCCTCAGCGTCTGTTTGTCCCGTGGTTATTATAGATCCATGGTTTATCCACGATGCTGCTGTCAGTAAGTTGTGGAACAGGGTTATTATCATAGATCCATGTGTGGGACCGGGCACGGAGCGCACAGAGTCTCCTTCGGCTTTCTCCTCACGCATTCTCCGCCGCTGTTCCAATATTTAAAACAACGTGTTTCGCCTGCGTCATATGAGCTGCTGTTGAAGGTGGTTTTGCTCTAAAAAGAGCAAACATAGGCAGAGCAGACATGCTGCACATACGAGCCCTCTGTTTTCCGCCGGTTCCGCGTCTATCCTCTGTGAGCTCTCGCTGTCCAATAGGAGCGCCGATCGTCACACGTGTCAATATGTTTATATAAAAAAGTTCACTTGCAAAAAGGACAGTCTGAATACGAACCGGAGCAAAAGAAAAAAGTTTGGTCCGCTTTTGATTCGGATCAAGCAAGCGGAGCAAAGGACTTTTCAGGTCTGAATACACCCTTAAATTCAATGCTAGCGCCTTTTTTGTTTATTTTGCTGTGATTAACTTCCATTTATCAAGTTTTTTTTACACTGTCCACTCTGTAATTAGTTTGATCATCTAGTTAGTCTGTCAGCCGATATTATAATAGATTTATGGGGTCACAACGGACTACGCCACTACTGTCTCTGAGAGAAACTATCGGAGCTAGCCACACTCAGTAAGCGCAAATGACAATCAATCAACACATTTAAATGTTGATGGGAGAATATATTATAAATAATCGTAACACAGGTGCACGGAGGTTTTCAGAATTATCTGTTAAGGTTTTCAGGACAAAAATACTTTTTTAATGCGACTAAAGCGATCTCTTTTTTGAAGTAGGTTAACCAGCCTCACTGTTACTCGCCTGCCACGGGAAAACCTTTGGGAACTATTTTCTTTGCACTCATTAAATAAACCTTTTGGCATTAATAGTGACAGAAGTTAATTTTGTGTGTTCAGTTGGTACAAAGCCGTATAATAAGCGGACCCCGACGCACTTCGTCGGTACTTATTTTCCGAAAGTCACGAAGTTGAAAAAATCCCTCTCATCTTTCTTCAGGTGTGAGAATTGTATACATTCTGGATTAGGACAAACAATACTAATATGGATTGATGGGGTAAATGGTATAAAGAGAAAGTTTGTGCTAACTACATTAAGAAGAGCTCAGACGGACCTGATACAGCGGTCCAGGTCCAGTCCCAGCTAAACGTGGCTCAGACTGGATCTGGATGCTCCACAGTTGGTCCAGCGAAGTGTTTTGAAAAAACATGTGTCCTTTTTAACCTTTTCATGAGAGAAATTCTGCCGATCACAAGCACAGACCCACCTCTTGCACTTGTCCTGGTCTGGTCCTGGTCTGGTTCGATGGTGTGGTTTAATGAACGGGTTGAACGTTACTTTCATAGTCCTTTTCAGAGTATCTGAAATCGCTCCGACAAGCACCATAACTGCATTGTTTTGTTGTCACCATGATTCAATGATTTAGCCCAAGTAAATACACAGGCGTATGTGGAGAACACAGTAGTACTCAACGGAGTCGAACACAATGTTTGTCCGAAACATGCGCGCATGCGCAGTCATCGGAGCTATTTTTAGCACATTTCGGAAACGGGACAGTGCCCTATGTCATTCTATACGTCTCCGTTTCCTCAAATGAGAACTTTCCACAATTTAGCAAGCCCTCTCACAGAGTTACACAATCAATGCTTCTGTCATTCAATCTTGTAATACACATGAAAGTAAAACATCTCAAAAAACAGAGCATACATTCTATAATACTTCTGGTTACATGAGAATATAAAACACAGCATATTCCTATGTGATATAAAACTGATATGGACCTCCATCCATGGATGCAAACATGCACTCTCAACATGGTCAAATGTATGCAGTCTCAAAATGTCAATGTGCTTCTTTTATTACTAATCAAACTGCACATTATTATTGTAAGGCAGGCCTACTTTGCCTCCTGACATGGATGAACCACCTGTTTGAAACTGTTACTACTGCTAATCCTCACGTAGGTCTGTAAGCTTCGACAATTATTACTACTTTTCTTAACACCGGTTGATAACCTTTTTAAGTGTAGTGTGAGCGAGTTAGAATAACTCAAAACACTTTTGGAACACTGCGTTTAAACACTGTATCTGTGATTTTTCAGAGTGATGGAGCAGCACAAACTTTCCAAAGACCAATGGGAGGAGAGGATTCAGGTGTGGCACGAGGAGCACCACGGCATGCTCAAGTCAGTGTTAAAACATGAACATGGTTTATGTCTCCTCTGGTTCCTCTGTACTTCTGTTTCCATGACTCCAACTTCTGCTTAAACACAGAGGGGAAAACGACTGGGTATGGGTTGGATTGCATGTGTAGGGCACATTTTTTTACAACTACACAACCAGGTGCAGTTATGTGTAAAGTAATCCACACTCAGAAACACTATAGACTAAACACATACTGTATTTACTTTGAATAATCTTGCTTTTTCCTAAATGTTTTGTTGTACAAACATGCAATACAGTGTGAATATTCTAAATTATAATTTTATCTGCTATATGCGCACGACACACATGTCTTCTCCATTGATGAATGTGAACTAGAACTGCGCGTTATGCCGCACACAGACAAGTAATATGCGTATATAATAGGGCTGTCAAACGATGCTCAGTTGGTAGAGCATTGGCCTTCAGGCCTGAAGGTCGTGGTTCAATTCCCACCTCTACACCTTCTCCACCGACTCCCACTGATGACTGCTGTCGTTGTGTCCTTGGGCAAGACACTTAACCCCACTTTGCCCAAAGCCCCCACTGAAAGATCAAGGCTATGCTCACACTCAGAGAGCAGCCGTCCTCCTGTGGACTCACCACCTGCAGAGGGTCAGTGAGGGGCTGGTGCTATGAGACTTGGGTGGCATCTCTGACTGTCACCCCCCTGACCCAGAAATGGATTAAAGGGTAGAAAATGGATGGATGGATGGATAATCGCATTTTTAACATTCTATTTCAAATCCACTCTAATTGAAGTTAAATGAGATTATCAAATATAATGACACATTGTCATTCATACCAAATGTATGTAAATCTGTTTGATTTGCTCACAACCTTTTACTTTTGGACACAACCAAAATTAGCTGTTAATGAAAGGGTAACATTTACGTACCCCAGCTTTAATTTAGCAAGTTTAGTTTAGTTTTCAGGAGGAGACACGGTATTTGCGTGCACAGGTTACGCACAGGTTGCAACGACACGAACACAACATGATGCAGAGAATAGTCCTGTGGCGTGTATGGTCTTATATGACCACATTACCGCAGCGCCGTTCACCGTGTTGTTACCAGAGCGGCCGCAGCTGCCCCGGGGTGTGCCCGGGAAGGCGGACTTCAGTTCATAGACTGTAGCCCCGCGGTCACGCGCGTATTCTTTTAAAACTTGAATTCCCAGAAACCTGCTCTGTTGCCATCTCACACACGCATGTGTACGCGGCTCTGAGTGATAATATGGATAAGTGGGCCGGTCATTCGGACATGCTTTAATGCGTTAAATTTTTTTTAACGCGTTAATGAAAAATGTAATTAACATGAGTTAACACAATAATTTTGACAGCCCTAGTATATAATCATACATATGAAATACCTGTTAAATATGTCTTTTTTAGATTAATAGTACTACACCCAAAAATAATTGTTTTCATACGTAAACTCTCTGGTATATAGATTGACACCGCTAACCCCTGAGCGCAATTAGACCCATTAGGAAATCGCTAATAGATTAAATGTTGCTCTTATCTGTACGGCCTGTGGTTTGTCTCTGGTCTCTCATGTATTGCCCCCCTCAAAAACGCAGATTTCCTGCCCACGAGCACAAACATAAACCTTTAAAGGGCAAGACTGTTCATCTGTATTGTTGCATACAGTGACATTACTCACATGACTCACAGGGAGGATGCCATGTTGGAGTACCTGAAGATTGCTCAGGATCTGGAGATGTACGGTGTCAACTACTTTGATATCAAGAATAAGAAAGGCACCGAGCTCTGGCTGGGAGTGGATGCCCAGGGACTTAACATCTATGAGAAGGACGACAGGTTTGTTTTACTTGTTTGTTTTCACCACACCTCTACTCTCTATTCTTTTTAAGCATTTTATTTGCAAATGCTGCAACCAGTGGGGGCGGGTCCCGGCTCAAAAGTGGCCAAAATGTCGTGCGCTGCCGCTGACATGCTTGCAATACCACCCCGGGCCGATGGGGAATAAGAATTAGCCAATGCTAACATATAGCATCTTCTTATCTCTCGAAAACACCTTTACAGGATGGTCCAAAAGTTGGCTCTTGGTTCCACATGTGTGTCAATGCTGAGGGGAGTGCATTTTTTTGGTCCACTCTAGTTTAGTTGCTCTGAATTTTTGAAGTCTCTCGTTCAAATGAATGGAGCTGCGTCGGCTGACGCATGCACAGATACATTTTTTCACAATTTTCTTGTGGGCGGGACCACTCGCGGCCGTTTTGGATTGCTCCAATAGAGCCCAATGTTTGGCCCATTTGTTTGAACGGCGGAGATAGGCGTGACTACGTCCGTTAATATTTACAGTCTATTGCTGCAACCAATATTGAATGGATTAATATTGATCAAAAAAATACACACAAAAATACCGTTTTCTATTTTTGTAACTCAAATAACACAGAAACACGATATCATTCAGTCTTGTTTTATAAAGTCTAGTGCTATTCAAAGCCCCAAGTGACATCCATCTTCTTCCCCTTACTCATTTCTGGGGCGGGGCTGTCTGAATTACTAATATATTGGATCAGAACACACCTCGGCGCAAAGACGAGGTCCCGAGGCAAGTTGAAACGCCAACCCATGTCGCTCAATGTATAAGAATGAAACAACGGATTAGCCACATGACTATGGGTTCAATCACACTTGTTGGACTGGTTTACTTACACAGGAATCAATCTGGTTCACTTGGGGAAAAAACTGCTTTCTTTTTAAAGTGATTGTGTTCACTTATCACTTAAGTCCAATCTTTTTGAGCACATCTGTGAAGCCTTTATCCCCAAGTGAAGCATTTGCCTTTAAATTACCTTTTTTGGCAAAATATGCTGACTTATTTAACCTGCAAATGCACCGTAGGGGTAGGAGCATGGGATGTGTTGCCAAAGAAAAACGTTTGAGAAACACTGGTTACATGTTGTTACTGTTAATAAATAAGTCAAATGTTTGCACTTGATATGAATTCTCACACATAAAGAAGTGTGGGGACGACAGTAATTTACTCAAATGGTAAAACATTACATAATTAAGCCTTGGATAGGAGAACTGAGAACGGAATATCCATGGCTCATAAAAACACGATTGACAACACGTTTCACATTTAAAATATAACTCCCATTTATAGTTGACAGTGTTGTACATAATACTGTCTCTTTTGCTGTGTGTAACAGTTGTTCTCTTCACACATCCCCAGGTTAACTCCAAAGATTGGATTTCCCTGGAGCGAGATCAGAAACATTTCCTTCAATGACAAGAAGTTCATTATTAAACCCATTGACAAGAAGTCTCCAGTGAGTATTTCCCCCTCACTCATTTACAGAGATACTAGCATCATGTCTGTTACAATAGTGAGGGATAGTGCTATAGTGTATATCAGAAATTATATAACATAAACAAGTAAATAAGAAACAATAATATCAGGCACAAGCAGGCAACATGTAACTAACAGTATTTGTAAATGTGATATCTATCGCAGTGGTATTAGGTCAACGCACGTTTTTGTTACACACTTGTCACTCGTCTCTATTCCGCACCCAATCTTGACACGTCCAGTCTGCACAGAAGTTACTTCTGGAGTTAAAAAACCATAAACAATAACTTACAACAATGTAGGTTAATGTTAAGGTCATATTTAGGGTTCTGGTTAGGGCTGGATATCTAAGCACACCATCAGTGTGGTACGGCTCACATATGGAGGGCTGTGCTGTGCTGTCACAATTAGAGCTAAAGCTCAAAAAAGTAATTTCAGAAATAATGTGGAGCCAAATGTATCCAAATGTGTTTGGTAGCAATGACCAAGCATCCAAGTACAGAAAACTCACAGAACATGGAACACTGCTGCTGGCTACGGTGTAGGAACCCTGGGGGAACTCATTGTGTTTGATGACCTGTAGTGTGTCTGGTGGCAAGAATGTGGTTATTTAGGTAAAATGCATATTCCAACAGTCCACACACACAAACACACACACTTGGTGTAAAGTATTACTTTACCCCCGACGACAATTGACTGGTTTGACAGGTCAATCTCTGTCCTTTTTCTTCATTAGTTTTGATATTCAAAAATCAATGGTAAATATAGTATTTTTCAAAAAATGTGTGGTTCAACTTGTATTTTGCAGGACTTTGTTTTCCTTGCCCGCCGTCTGCGCGTTAACAAGCGCATTCTGGAGCTGTGCATGGGTAACCATGAGCTGTACATGAAGAGGAGGAGGCCTGACAGTATCGAGGTCCAGCAGATGAAGGCCCAGGCGCAAGAAGAAAAGCAGCAGAGGCAGATGGAGAGGTGAGGACTCTTCAATTCATCCATTCTGTGCAACTGGCTTCATCACTATTGTTCAAGTCTAGTTCTAGAAATACACTCTGAGCGCTGACTTCAGTCCCATGCCTTAAAAGAATCCTGGATCCAGACTGTGATCTTGATAATTTCCCCATAACTTATTGATTTATCTGGAGGTTTCAGCGAGAAGCAGTGAAAATGGTGAATGAAGAGTATTGGAGGAGACAAAAACTGTTTTATTGCACTGGGAAAACCAAAACACGTGTTCATACGTGACAAGTGGTTCAGAGCAGTCACAACGACAGGTCCAGCTTCTGCATCTGCCACAATATCAATTCCTATGTTTTTGATTTCATTATGAAAAATAGAAAAACAGTCTTTGGTATTTCAGAACAAAAAACAAAACACCTTGTTTTCTTTAGAGAATCCAAATACCAAAGTAAACTGACCCTGGCAGAATAAAATATGATTTATGATTAAGAGTCCAGCTATTGACGAGAGGGAGGTCTGTGAGGGAGGTCTGAGAGGGAGGTCAGTGAGGGAGGTCTGTGAGGGAGGTCTGTGAGGGAGGTCTGTGAGGGAGGTCTGAGAGGGAGGTCTGTGAGGGAGGTCTGTGAGGGAAGTCTGTGAGGGAGGTCAGTGAGGGAGGTCTGTGAGGGAGGTCTGTGAGGGAGGTCTGTGAGGGAGGTCTGAGAGGGAGGTCTGTGAGGGAGGTCTGTGAGGGAGGTCTGTGAGGGAGGTCTGTGAGGGAGGTCTGTGAGGGAAGTCTGTGAGGGAGGTCAGTGAGGGAGGTCTGAGAGGGAGGTCTGTGAGGGAGGTCTGTGAGGGAGGTCTGAGAGGGAGGTCAGTGAGGGAGGTCTGTGAGGGAGGTCTGTGAGGGAGGTCTGTGAGGGAGGTCTGAGAGGGAGGTCTGTGAGGGAGGTCTGTGAGGGAGGTCTGTGAGGGAGGTCTGTGAGGGAGGTCTGTGAGGGAGGTCTGTGAGGGAGGTCTGTGAGGGAGGTCGTGAGGGAGGTCTGTGAGGGAGGTCTGTGAGGGAGGTCTGTGAGGGAGGTCTGTGAGGGAGGTCTGTGAGGGAGGTCTGTGAGGGAGGTCTGAGAGGGAGGTCTGTGAGGGAGGTCTGTGAGGGAGGTCTGTGAGGGAGGTCTGTGAGGGAGGTCTGTGAGGGAGGTCTGTGAGGGAGGTCTGTGAGGGAGGTCTGTGAGGGAGGTCTGTGAGGGAGGTCTGAGGGAGGTCTGTGAGGGAGGTCGTGAGGGAGGTCTGTGAGGGAGGTCTGTGAGGGAGGTCTGTGAGGGAGGTCGTGTGGGAGGTCTGTGAGGGAGGTCGGTGAGGGAGGTCTGTGAGGGAAGTCTGAGAGGGAGGTCTGTGAGGGAGGTCTGTGAGGGAGGTCTGTGAGGGAGGTCTGTGAGGGAAGTCTGTGAGGGAGGTCTGAGAGGGAGGTCTGTGAGGGAGGTCTGTGAGGGAGGTCTGTGAGGGAGGTCTGTGAGGGAAGTCTGTGAGGGAGGTCTGTGAGGGAGGTCTGAGAGGGAGGTCAGTGAGGGAGGTCTGTGAGGGAGGTCTGTGAGGGAGGTCTGTGAGGGAAGTCTGTGAGGGAGGCCTGTGAGGGAGGTCTGTGAGGGAGGTCTGTGAGGGAGGTCTGTGAGGGAGGTCTGTGAGGGAAGTCTGTGAGGGAGGTCTGAGAGGGAGGTCAGTGAGGGAGGTCTGTGAGGGAGGTCTGTGAGGGAGGTCTGTGAGGGAGGTCTGTGAGGGAGGTCTGTGAGGGAGGTCTGTGAGGGAGGTCAGTGAGGGAGGTCTGTGAGGGAGGTCTGTGAGGGAGGTCTGTGAGGGAGGCCTGTGAGGGAGGTCTGTGAGGGAGGTCTGTGAGGGAGGTCTGTGAGGGAAGTCTCTGTGAGGGAGGTCAGTGAGGGAGGTCTGTGAGGGAGGTCAGTGAGGGAGGTCTGTGAGGGAGGTCAGTGAGGGAGGTCTGTGAGGGAGGTCTGAGAGGGAGGTCAGTGAGGGAGGTCTGTGAGGGAGGTCAGTGAGGGAGGTCAGTGAGGGAGGTCTGTGAGGGAAGTCTGTGAGGGAGGTCTGTGAGGGAGGTCAGTGAGGGAGGTCTGTGAGGGAGGTCTGTGAGGGAAGTCAGTGAGGGAGGTCTGTGAGGGAGGTCGGTGAGGGAGGTCTGTGAGGGAGGTCGGTGAGGGAGGTCAGTGAGGGAGGTCTGTGAGGGAAGTCTGTGAGGGAGGTCTGTGAGGGAGGTCAGTGAGGGAGGTCTGTGAGGGAGGTCTGTGAGGGAGGTCTGTGAGGGAGGTCTGTGAGGGAGGTCTGTGAGGGAGGTCTGTGAGGGAGGTCTGTGAGGGAGGTCTGTGAGGGAGGTCTGTGAGGGAGGCCTGTGAGGGAGGTCTGTGAGGGAGGTCTGTGAGGGAGGTCTGTGGCAGCTGTAGGTGCAGAGATATCTTTGTGTGTGGTTCTGTGTGCTATTGTTATCCAGTCCTTTGTGGTGTGACTGCAGTCTGTGTGTTATCTACAGAGCTCAGTTCGAGAACGAGAAGAAGATGCGCGAATCCATTGAGAGAGAGAAGGAACAGATGGAAAGAGATAAGCAACAACTACAGAGGAGGCTGTATCAGGTGGAGGAGAAGACCAAGAAGGCGGAGAGAGGTGACTACGCAGTTCAATCATCTGTCATTAATTGTTTTATTCTTATTTTTATCTCAATTCATGCATGATTGAGTTAATCATATCCTCATATACACCAGGCATTCTGACTACAAACACTTGGCCCATTCTCCATGTTTTATATTCTTTGCCAATTTTCTTTCATTCCTTGACATGTGGAGGACTCAGCCTTTCACAGTCCCTTTTCTCAAAAGAGACAAATACAGAGTTTCTGTAGAGAACATGGCTGTATCCAAATTCAATAAACACACGTTCCCTCTTCTTTTTTTTGTTATAAGTTAGGAATAAGTTGGAATGAATATTACATTTAGTATCGATACTACTTATAAGGGAATTTAATTCAACTTGAACAAACATTATCTCATAAGAGGATAAGGAATAATAAAAATCAAATGGAATGTGTTGTATACATTACACTGTTGATGCAGTAAACAAATGTTTAAAAATAAGCCTGAAAAAAACAAACTGTAGTAAATAGACTACTAATAGTAAAAACATTAATAAAGAATAAAATCATATTGACACTTTGACCAGAAAAGATTGTGTATGGTTTCAGATAATATCCTTGTGTCTTTTTACACAAATGTATTTGTCATTTAAAATGATATTGTAATTAAAGTGTACCTGTCAATGTACAACATTACTGTGCTAATGTTTGGGAAGTCAAAAAAAGTTGCATCATTCTAAGGTTATGAAAAATTGTGTAAAGAAAAAAAAAAAATTGCATTCAAAATCTAGTATATTCCACCTCTGACTGTGCGAATGGGCATGTTTCAGACCTCCAGGACCAGTTGCAGAGGGCCATGACCCTGGAGCAGGAACGCATGAGGGTGGAACAGGAAGCAGCCCGTCTGGAGAGTGAGCGACAGGCTGCACTTCTGGCCAAAGAGGAACTGGCCCGACACGCAGCGGAC
Source organism: Knipowitschia caucasica (assembly GCA_964034765.1). NCBI lineage: Eukaryota > Metazoa > Chordata > Actinopteri > Gobiiformes > Gobiidae > Knipowitschia > Knipowitschia caucasica. The sequence goes on from OZ035839.1 coordinate 11,538,463, forward strand.
CAACAGAAGAGCCAGGAGCAGCTGGTGAGTGCAGAACGGTGCAGGCTATGACCCCCGACTCTCACATCGATTTGAAGTTACAGACTGGAGAACGCAGTACTTTTTCTCGGGACCGAATCTGGCTTATTTCTTGACATTAAGATCAGCAGGAGGAGGGGATTCAAAGCCATAACTGTACCTCTGGTTGTAGGAACTCTCAGTACCATCAGAAAAAGATTTGAAAGGAACCAAAGAGAGGGACATGATAATGCACTCACGTTGGCTGAACACATCCTGAGACAAGTCCTGGGTTAGATCCTGTGTCTCAGGTCAAGAAGAGTTCTTAGAATAAAGATGATAATTATTTATTATCTTTTAAAAATACATCCATTCCATTGTGTTTCACAGTCCTTTGAGCTGGCAGAAAGGACAGCCACGATTGAACGTCTAGAAGAAGCTAAGAGACTCAAAGAAGAGGAGGTGAACTCATGGCAGCTCAAGGTGAGAACTTTCAGAATTTCCAGATAATGCACGTCCGTTATATTACGATATGTAGTATTAATTGTTGGTTCAATATCAGACTGGAATCACTGTCACAATGAATTGTCATTGTTCCTATTTCCTATTTCATTTGCCCCAAATAAATAGCGCATGTGCAATTAATTACTGGGTATCAACGAGAGAGTTCACAAGAGTCTCAGATATATTTCAGAAATACTATAGCCAGCTGTATGTACTAAGTAACAACCTTTTTGCCAAGGTACTTGTTCCTCCACTACTACAACTGTAGCCACAGATTCCCTGGGGTACACTAAATGCAGGTGTTACACTGACCTCTATGTAGAGCTCAGATTCAGAGAAGCTCCAGATCCAGATCTGTGTGTTGAAGGTGTTTGTACAAGGCTGTATTGCGCCTGAGTGCCCAATATGATCCAAGCTCGTATTCATTATTGGTGCATTGTGTGAAAGGCTCGCGCTGCTCAGGACGACCTGCTAAAGACCAGGGAGGAGCTGAATCATGTGATGGAGCAGCCCCCGCCCCCGCCCCCGCCGCCTTCCACCATGCTGTATGACCACCTGGGCGACAACAGTGACAGCGACAGTGAGGAGGGCCACGAGGCACACCTGGACACACTGCACGAAGACTACTCTGAGAGTGAGCGGCTGACTGAGGCACAGAAGAACCTCCGAGTGCAGGAGCAGCTCAAGGTAACTCCACGCCATTCTTTTTTGGTTACAGAAAATAATTACTACATATTGACGGTGCAACGGTATGGTGATGAAAATCTAAATTATATGTTTTCATTGTACATGCCTCTACATTGCAAAAAGTGATTAAAATAAGCAAAATATTTGCAAAATGCATCTTAATATGACCACATTTTGACTGCCTTAAAACGAGATTTGCCAATGGGACAAAGTAAAATGTCGAATTAAAATGAAAAGAAATGTCTTTTATGGAATGAGAAAATTCCATGAGTTCTTGTAATAATACTAAATGTATTTATCCTATTGACAAATCTTGTTTTAAAGAAAATTAAGAAAACAAAAATACACTCGATTCAAGAAATCTCATACTTTATCATTTGTTGCAGTGTAGTTCCATTTGACCATGTTTGAAACTATGGGAAATAAAACTCACAATAGAGCCACTTTGGACAGCCAGTATTGTTGCAAATGTGCTCTATAGTAAAGTTGACATTGCACTTATTGAAATGAGTGGAGGTAACCCGTCACATATAGTTCCAACTTTTATGTCTACTCTTCCCCAGACCTTGACAGAAGAATTGGTTCAGGCTCGAGACGAATCGAAGAAAACCCAGAATGACCTCCTGCACAGCGCCAACGTGCGCGAGGGCCGCGACAAGTACAAGACGCTGCGGCAGATCCGGCAGGGAAACACCAAGCAGCGCATCGACGAGTTTGAGGCCTTGTAAAAATAATCCCCAGAGCCCAAAGCTCACTGCGGAAAACAGACTCTTGGAAGTGGAGCAGAAGAAAGCACAGCACAAACACTCTCGTGCCAAACCGTTTCGGGACCAACAGATGCTGGATGTGGATTGTGAAAATTTAAGATGTTTTTTATAAGCACATATCCAAAAACGCTGACGCATGTTGAAGCTGATCACTATTTGTTGTCCAATGGCTCCACAAACTATTAATTCTATCATATGATTATTACGATAGAGAAGAATTAAGATTAAGAGATTCTTTATTCGTCCCGCAGTGGGGAAATTTCCGGTTGCAGACCAGTAGGAGTGAGGAGCACACAGCGCAAGATAAACGAACGATAAACGAATCAAATAACTCAATACAAAAATAAGTATAAAATCTCTATCTTTAGCATAATGAGTACAAAAAACTCTGACTTTAGCGTAAAAACAAGCAGGTATAACGTACTGTGTTTTCTAGTGCAATTAATATATGACTGTAGCCTTTAAGTTTGGATAATGTCACCACTTTCCAAAGCTGAAAAATGACTTAATCCTTGTTATGTTTTTCCCACAACAGAAAAGACATAAAAACGAGCTCAATCATGACAAGCAACATTTTTAAACAGCCAATTCTTAACTCGCCACATTTTAACTTTATGTCTTATGTGTTGATTGTAACGCTGATCATGTTGTTGAAGTTAGTCCATAAATCTGCTGCGTCGTGACAACCTCGTACAAACACACCAGCCAGCAGCTTTGAAACTATGCACTGTCGTTAAGATTCATATTTCAGGGTCATGGCCGTGAACGCTGTTGTCGCGGCATAATCTAAATACCTATACATGCTACAGTATTGAGGAAGTCGCTTTTTTTTAAATAATGTGTTGCTTTCTACAAAGTCAGAAGTATAGTATTTGGTGGGATATCGTATTAGTTTGAAGCGTTCCTGTAATTAATGCTCCGTAATGAGATGCAGTATAGCGACATATCAGCACTTTGAACAAAACATGTCTTTTTTAGCCCCAAATACACAGAGAAAAGTAAAAAGTAAAACATCCTCTACATTTTTACCGTTTAAAACAAAAGTGTTGCCTCCAAAATAATGTGGTTTTAGTGATGTGAATGAGACTGACTCTGCCTATAGTATGATGTCACCAGTTCGAGAGAAGAAAAAAAAACTTAAATATATTTTACACTTTTCCTCACAAACGTTATTTGAATACACCTGCTTTAAAGGCCGAAATGAACACCAACATTAATATGCACATCAGATGTCCTTCAATGAACTTCACAAAACCTGCACAGTCCTCCTAAATTCTATTTCTTGAGCTATAGCTACCATCACAGAAATCTCAAACATACACAATAGTTTTACAAATCACTCCATTTCTATGATTTTTCTTGGATCACAAACTTAACCTGGACAGTTACGCGCGTAGGATTAATTGGTGGTATCTTGAGTAAAATAATTCCAGCTACAATAGAGAAAAGTTGCATTGTGCCCTTGAATGTGTTTTATATTCTTACCCCAATGTAAATAATACTCAGTGCCACAATACAGTACAAATGCATTAAAAAAAGTATGTATGAGTCTATTTAGAAAAACAAATCTGTGCTGAGACTAATCTTGCACGAGTGAGATTGCATACTTTATAGTGAGCTCTGTGATTGGCATGTCAAGGCACGCGTTAGAAGCAGGTTTTAGTGTTTGAAGAAAGTGTAATGCAATTTGAATGCTTAATTTAAAACATGTCTAAAATCCTGCTTTAGTGTCCTGTTTATACTGTCTGTGGGTTGTGATTTTTCACTCAGATGTATTTTTTTTTTCTCTTGGCTTACAATATATGTATATGGAGTGTTGGAAAGCTTTTGAAGTATAAGGTGCATTAGAAAATAAAGACATTTTGTTGTTCAAGTTCTGTGTAGATCTCCTACAGTGCTTTGCTATATTAGATCTGATCGACATACTATTATGGCTAAACTATTTTTTTGTTTTTTGTTTGTTTGATTATCTAAATGCAATTACTTCATCTACTGAAAAAGTTTGAAACTACAATCTTTAACTCATTGACTGCCTTTGACGTATTTGTCTAAGACTGGTGATTTCTGTCAAACTTCCCTCTATTCGACTGGGGATTACAGGACAAAAAAACTAGCTAGAAACAAACGTATTTTTGCTGATGAAAGTAGATAATCCAGTCTTTCCGAATCTGGTTTCCTATTTCACATCGTCATAGCACATAATATTCTGTGGGTCTTGAGAATCAGTGAAATCATCAAAAACGGCTGGCAGTCAATGGGGACGTAGGACCATATATTATTATTACCATATATTGAAAGATTCAGTTTATGTGTACATTTACTCATATCTTTCAAGCCTGGACCATCAGAGCACACCTCTGCTGTGGGAAGACGCCAGTCCTGTTGCTAAAACCAAAGCTGTGGTCAGTATTAGCCTTAATCAAACCCATCACAGAGAGTCCATACACCCCAAGAGCGCACCATGGTTTCTGTACGGCTCCACGTGTGGAAAAGCTTGCCCTGGTTCTCAGAGTTAAGCTCTGGTCAGCGTCTGCTTTGATCAAATGACCTACATAGACCCACTTGATAAGAAACCAGTTCACATTGGACAAAGGACACATCATCAATTCAAGCACTCAAGGAATGTCAATATCCCAGATGGGCAGAACAAAAAGGAAGACAACAGGTACCTAACAAAAAAACCACACTAAAAGAGAAGTTACAAAGAGCACATGGAAAACACAACATCAATGCAATAATTCAACCACACAAAAGGTTTGGACAAATCCTCGCACACCCAAAAAACAGGATACAACCGCAGAGTGCGATATCAAAAATAAAATCTACAGTATACTAATACCCAAATATGGTCCCCCGGAGTAAATAATTGCCCACCGCTGTTCTATAACTACATAGGTGTAAAAAGCTAATATCATGTATTTATAGCTAATTTATTATTATTGTCTTATTTAATTGATGTAAATAGTTTTACCTGTGTTATACCGTACATGTACAGCATGTGGTACAAATATCCTACGAAAAGCCACCTGATCTTTTGGATTCAAAATAAAAATGTGTACTACAAAAAGAGAGAGTAAAAAAATAAAAAAATATATACATGTATCTTAAACATAAATAAAAGTAAGTAAAAAAACGGATTAAAAATGATAAAGATGTATTTTTTTCACAGTGTATTGTGAAAGTTCAGGTTTGATGTGTTTTTGAATGTGCACATCCAAGTTCGAGGTTTTTCTTCATTTATTTAATTTCTAATGAATGATGCCTATTTTTAATTTCATGGATTAGCCTAAACGGCCTCACATATTCTTCGATCATGTGTTTGCACTTTGAGTCATTTCCACCCGTTTACCATCGCTACACTTTTACCTGTTTTATTTCAACTGAAAACACGAGCGTTGCTGCTAGTAGTGCAGCAACGCGGTGTATCCACTAGAGGGAGCCAACAACCAAGAAATAACTCCAAACTCTCACCTTGCATCTTTACTCCTGTGTATAGTTGTAAATGTCTAATTCTATATATTCAGATGTACATTTGTACCATAAAAACATGTACATGCTGTAGGCCTATATTTGTGTTTATGATTTGGTAAAAAGCTATGAAACAGTTGACAATATCACTTACTAATGGGGGTTACCAAATAATTCTGAGGTGGGGCGCTGATTTGAGGTCTAAAGAGCTGACATGTCTCCAATCCAAGAGTACACGGGCAGGAGAGAGGTAGTATATTTTATTTTGGATAACTGTGTTAGAGGTGAAGATTGTGTTTATGGTACGGTATTGATATTCTCCCATCACTCCGTTCCCCGGTCATTCAATCAGTCATTACATTCCTACCTATTGAACTTTGTTTTTAGTGGTAGGGGAAACCGGAGCACCCAGAGGAAACCTGAGCACCCCGGAGAAAACCTACGCAGAAATGGGGAGATCACTCAGAAAGACCCTGTTCCGACCGGGATTTGAATCTAGGACCTTTTTGCTGAGAAGCTTGAGTGCCATCCACGCAGCCACCGTGCCGCCCTCAGTATATCAAGAACACCACATGTATTTTATGAACCGAAAATGAAACAACAGAAATCTGAGTTTCAAGTCAAAATCCAATGTTTGAGACGTCTCAAGAAGAAAGAGTTTATGCTTCCCTCCAAATACAATTGCCTCATTTATACTTAATAATGAATACATTCTAAAATTGTAGTTTCTTATTATACACTGTATATAATGATTTCAGAATTGGACTAAACAGACTTAAAAGCACTACTGCACTTCCGTCTAAGTTTTTTTCCTGTAATATTCCTTTTTATTGTTTAGTATTAATTCTTGTAGATTCTTATCTGTTATACTCATTTGGCTTTAATTGCTTCACAAATCCCACTAAAATTACTGAAATTAAAGTTGTTGTGTTATCATTCATAATATCCAAATTATGGCCTAAAAAAATCTTGTGGTTTTGCTCAGTGGGAATGACACCACTGATCAAAGCTGATTTGACCCATTAATAGTTATGCCACAGTGACAGTATTTCCATCTGCTGAAAACATCTATATTTCCTCAGATATAAAAGCACAGTAAAAGTAAGTAATTAGAGGCCGTTCAGTTCTATGCATCGGTGGGTGGCCGAGCATTGCACCTGCTCAAAGTGACATTACGACCGCTGCTAATTGGACAAATCTATTTATTCCATTATTGCAATAAGCTTTCTAAATAGCTGCAGTTCAAAGAGTTCCTCCGCTGCTCATACTTATAAAATAGTGAGTGTGTTCTGCAAGACCTAACTACTACTTAGCGAATACAAGCTTTTAAAAGCGGCCAAGAATGTGGTTATGCCTCTATAAAAAGACCAAAGCTTCCAAATCCGGGAGCATGCACTGCAAAAAATAATGTAAATGGACTTTTATTCAAGCATTATTTATGAGTCATATATAGAGCTGGTGAAAAAAAAATATTTAATTGAGTAATCAAATTTTACATTTTTGATTGTTTTCATAATCTAAAATATTTTATGAAGCACAGATTTATGTTTGACAAAAGCTACAATGGGTTGTGTTGACCCATAGTGGTAACTATAGTAACGATCAAAAAACACATAAAAAAAACACATTTCTACTCAGATTGCAACTGTCAGATTTACAGTTGCTCCAAATGAATTAAAACATGTTGACCAACATTGTAGTCCTCTCCATAGACTGTAAATATTCCTCTCCATGTCAATGTGCCATCTTTAAACACATTGGTTGATAAGGGACAAAAAGGATGCGAGAATTGCGTTTTCATTTCACAGGTGCTACTAATATCATTGCTTCCACCGTGCAAGTTTGAAGTAGGAAACATGGAAGACCACAGTTATGTACAAGAACTACCCAAACAAGAATAATAAAAATAATTATGTAAAGAAATCTAGAAACCAGAGACATAACAGCAAAGTGTCAACATCACAAACCACACGCACCGAGAGACAGAGTTAAACCAACAAGAGGCACATTTCTGTTGTTTGAACACAACAGACTCATGTGTTATTATTATTGATCCATGACACGTGCACAATACTAACCGTCTTCACACCAACCTTAAATTTTCCCTTTAAGGTATTTTATTGATTTCCTGAAAAACAACTCTGAAACAAGAACCTAACCTAGAAAATAATAAATTAGTAAATTAATTCCCTGTTGGAGTTCCATACAATCCAAATATCTAGAGTTTAGAGGCACAGCGAGGGCGATATGGTTACTGCAAACCATCAGGGTTTAAAAGTTTAAAGAGAACTTACATTAAATATATCAGTTTGTAGCCTGAGAGGGTTTTTGAATGGAGAATTTGACTTCTGGCACCAGAAAGCTCCTCCCACATCATGAACAGTTGTCATTTTTGAAGATTAACTTGACATTTAAATTTGTCTACATACTTAAGTGACTGTACTATTCCAAACAAAAAATATGAATTAGTTATTATTCATTAATTTTTGGAAATCTGGAGTATCTTGTCGAATGGTATAATTTACAACAGCACGCCGTCAGTTACATTGTGTGCTACCAGTTGAGATTTGCTAATTCTAATACACTCATGGTGCAGTTTTCATGTTTATATTTCATGTAAGTATTCTCAAGATCATGTTTAAGGGAAACATGAACACAAATGCAAACCAATATTTAATACAAACAAGACTTTCTCCAGTAAGCTTCTCTCTCTTAATGGTCTTGGGCAATCTATCTATGTTCTATGTCATTATTATGTATTGTGTAATAGTCCGTTAAGTCTCACATTTCATATTTTATTGATTGATTGATTGAACGATTGATTGATTGATTGATTGAAGTGCATCAAGCTTATTTTCCACAGCTTTTCATTGACTTGCACTAAACTGCACTGTGTCACAATGGCAGACAGAGGGCGCTGTGGCTCCACGCACGTGGCCTTGAAGAGTTTTCTGCTGCTGCTTGTCATTAAGAATAATCCTTTCAAGGTTCAGGAACTTCATTGTCCATTCAATGCGAATTCCTGGTCACTAACATAACAGTGAACACGCGGTGAAAAATGATATGTTAAAAAGGTAACAGCTTTCAGAGGGGCCCCGGTCCAGATTCAAGTCCAGAGTTCAACCTTCACTGCAAAAACACATTCAGAGTTCAACATTGATTAAATCCTTAAACACCCTAAACCCATCTGTCAGACTGTCCTACCCCACACACGCACCCACCATTCTGTATTGCACTTGACTACTGTTTCATTCTGTTGATCCTGTTTTTACTGTTTTTTATTATGTCCTGTACAGTGTCCTTGGGTGTCTAGAAAGGCGCTTTTAAATAAAATGTATTATTATTATTATTATAAACAGAATGGTGAATTCATTTTTTTATGTTTTTAAACATATCTCTCATAGCGTTTAAAAGTTGTTTCCTCATTCTTAAAACACTTCCATCAGTTGTTGTCATAAATGCATTTTTGGTTTTTGTCATATCTGTAGATCATGATTTTCAGTCAGAAAAATCTATCAATCATCTCTCAGCCCAAAGAGTCACATTGTTCTCTTATAGAAATTGTTCACAAAATATGATACAGGAGTATATAGGAGGATTTTCCCAAATTTTAGGAAAGAATTGCCCTCTCCACTTTTTGAACAAAACTCTATGGTCTTAATTTGACAAGCACATATCACCTGATTGACAATTAGGAGGACCAGTAGTCTTGATGATCCACTCAGAAGTAGAAAATCCTCCTGTGTATTTTTAAGTTCAATATAGCTCAACTTTTCAATGTAAAATGTTTAGACTTTAATCTTTATTGAATGTCTTTTGACTTAGCATTAGCACTCCTGCAGCTACCAGCAACAAGTCTTCTACACATCACTAGTTTTTTTCTTCTTTTTTTTTTACAGTGCATTTGGCTTATTTTGTCCAGAGCCAAATGATACAAAAAAATGTCCTCTTCTCACATCTTTCACACACGCTCTGTTGAAGGTGAGACAAAGGGGAGAAGGTTTTAATATGATTTTCCTCATGTAACCGAACACGGCTCTCCTTCCTTTGTCTTATGTGTGAGCGGAGGAGAGGCTGCAGGTGTCCATGGCCCCGGGCTACGCTTCACAACTGGGGAAAATAGAGGGCGGGAGGCTGAATGAAAGACGCAGATGCAGCCTGTGTAGAGTTCACTCAGCCACATTTACTTTTGAAGAAAATCAACTTTGAAGACGGAGTTTTGGACGTGATTATGAGCATATTATTTCAGGAAATGCCTAGTTCCGACTGCGGGTGAAACTGTAGGGGGTTTCACACTGTAGGAACATATTTGTGGACTTTTCTTGGGGCCGGTACTTTCCAGGCCATAAACAGACACGAGTCAGTAACAAATTAAGTAATATTTAGCTCGGTTCACCTCCAGATAGTATTTGAAGAGATCATTTGCAAAAACCGTATATTTGTGTTCCTCTAGTCAGAATCTTCAACATGTTTTGTTTTTGGCAGTACATTTGAAAGGATTTGCTCAAAAGGGGTGACACTTTATTTTGTATGGCACAAAAATATATCTGGCTTTTCAAAAAACGACTTGGTATAGAGCAAATTGTAAGCCTTTCCGATATTTCACTGTTCTGGTCTGTTTTTGCAAATGAACTTATTTATTCATTCCCTACCACAATCTGCACTGGTGGATCTTCCAAACCATCTCTCATCAGATTCATCCTCAGACTTTGATGATCAGTTATGAGCAAGTACATGTACAGTGCTGGAAATTGTGTTTTATTCTTCAATTAAAGCTGGGGTACCCTAACCCTTATTTTCAAAGCACAACGCAATTGTAACTATAATACCATCAACGTAACCTTTTCCTTTCTCACTATCTCTTTGTTTTAGCACAGGGGTGTCCAAATATTTTAGTAAGAGGACCACAGTAGTTCACCAGACTTCAGTCCGACGTCACGGACTGAAAAACTGTCTTGACTGGCATTGGGCTGTTCAGAGCTTTAAAATGATCTATAACGTACAGTAGCTGAAGTTGGCTGAATGACAAATGTTTACCATCTCACCAGCTCACTAGTCAACTACTGAATTCCAGACATATGAGCTATAGAACAAGTCTATGTCAAGACATGTCTATATAAGTCTCAATCTTAATCTTGGTAGATCTGAGTGCTGCCTTTGACACTGTCGACCATGAGATCCTCTTACAGAGACTAGAGGACTGGGTTGGTGTCGCTGGCAGTTGGTTTAGGTCTTACCTTGAAGACAGAAAGTACTTTGTGGAGATTGGAAACTGTGTCTCAGATCATATGGCCCTGACCTGTGGAGTCCCACAGGGGTCGATCCTGGGACCTCTTCTGTTCAATCTCTACATGCTGCCGTTAGGTCAGTTAATACGCAGAAACGAAGTGTCCTATCACAACTATGCAGACGACACTCAGATCTATGTCTCACTGACTGCAGGAGAACATGGACCAGTGGACTCACTCCTTCACTGTATCCAACAGATCAGTGAGTGGATGCAAAATAACTTCCTTCAGCTAAACGCAGACAAAACTGAAATGATTGTCTTTGGTCCCCAGAAACAAAGAGAGAGCGCCATCTGTCACCTCCAGTCTCTCTCCCTAAAACCTTCAAACAAGGTCAGAAATCTAGGGGTAATACTGGACTCAGACTTAAATTTTAATAGCCACATCAAATCAGTAACATCAGCAGCTTTCTACCACCTAAAAAACATTGCCAGCATCAAAAACATAGTGTCTAAAGCAGACTTGGAGATTCTTATCCATGCATTTGTCTCCAGTAGATTAGACTACTGCAATGGCCTGCTCACAGGTCTGTCCAAACAGGCTGTAAAACAGCTGCAGTACATTCAAAATGCAGCAGCTCGAGTCCTGACAAGAACCAGGAAGTACGACCACATTAGTCCAGTCCTCAGGTCTTTGCACTGGCTTCCTGTGGCTCAGAGAATAGACTTTAAAACAGCTCTGCTTGTGTACAAGTCTCTCCATGGCCTCGCACCAAAATATATTAGTGACATGTTAGTACCATATGAACCAGCCCGGACTCTGAGGAGCACAGGGACTGGACTCCTGTTAGTGCCCAGAGTCAGAACTAAACATGGGGAGGCTGCTTTTCAGATTCATGCTGCTAAAATCGTGAACAATCTTCCTGAAGATGTGAGACAGGCCTCCTCTCTGACAATGTTTAAAACCAGGTTAAAAACAGTTCTGTTTAGCTGTGCATACAACTGAGGGATTTTATATTTTTATCTTCCTTTTTAATGTTCTGTGATTATTTATGATTTTAATGCTTTCTTATTTTGTTCAGCACTTTGACTTGCCTTGTGTATGAATTGTGCTATATAAATAAACTTGCCTTGCCTTGCCTTATAGGCTGAGCTGAAGTTGGATGGATGACACAGTGAACTTGTGTTTATAATCTCAAAGACTAATTTGGGTTAGCAAGGCAGAGGACCACATAAAATGACACAGATGGCCGCATCTGGCCCATGGACCTGAGGTTGGACATGCCTGTTATAGGTTCTGTCACATTTTTAGATGGACCACCCTTTCTCAGCCAATCATCTTTCAACAAAAAGCAACAAACAGAGACTCACAGGGCTCTTTTTGTGACAAGTGTGCAAAACAAAAAAAATGTGTTCTAATGAGTCAAACCAGCATGTTGTGTTCTGATTTGTTCACAACGTTAACACTTTACTTTCTGTTTGGGTACGGAAAAATATATTAAGTTAGGTACCCCAGCTTTAAAACAACAGCAGGTAACTTTCTGGAGGTGGAAAATCAAAATAAAAAAGCCATCAGGAGCATTCAATGTTTACAATATTTAATGTCATATTGTGAAAGTACAACAACTGCTGCTTCTGGAACTTTTACACCTGGGGTATTTGCCTTTTTTCATATACAGTACTGGTATACAACATATATCTTGTGTGTCCCAACAGAAAAACTCACAGATATCGCACCACAACACACTGTCTACATCTTATTCTAATACATTTTTGGGCGTATCAAAAGAGCCCTGTGAGTCACTATTTGACCCTTTGGGGTGAGAATTACTACATGTGAAAACTATAGTGATAGAACCAAACTGTTTTGACAGCAAGGAACTAGCTAGATGGATTGGAACCTCAGCTTTAGGCATAAAACATGAGTAAGTATTTGAGCATCATCGCTTTCTTTCAATTGCACCGTGAACTCGACTTGTTCCTACTTCTTGAGACGGACCATAAACTGAGTGAGTGTTGGTAAAGGCCGTGTAAACATGTGGCAGAGTGCGTTGGAGACTCATTAGTGAGAGCAGTGGGCTGATCAGGGAAAGGCTGGGGGAGAAAACAAACAAAACCCAGGGTCCTCCGCTCTGCCAGTGTAATTCAAGTTCAATAAGTCACCTCTGACCCGTGCGCACTCAGGTTTCAGACAGATTATCGGCACAGTTACCTCACACCTCACGCTCAAAGAGAAAATGTACACATGAGAGACGGAGAGGTGGGAAGGTTCATTGTAAACTCACCAGTGGCTCATCATCTCATATTTAGTACATTTGAAATTGAGTAAAAACAAATGTATAGAAGAAAGTAGCACTTCTGTATTCAATCCCATCATGATTCTGTGCCCTGTCCTTTTGTGCAAACCCGACCTGCCAGAACTGCGCGATTTGACAATACAGAAATGACATTTGTGAGGGTCTAGATCTAAACTCTACTAAAGTTTTTTAACTTGAAACTTAAAAGAGGGGTGAGGCACAGAACACTAGATTATTGAATATATATTTGATAGATAAAACTGCACTTTTATAGAGATCATCACTTATTTTGTCTGAGTTTTAAAAAAAAAGAAAGTTGCTTTTAATGCATACACTAATAATTGTGCTCAAAATCCCTCATAGCTGATAAATTAGATCGGAATAAAGGAACTTAGATCTGTTGTTTGTAATAACTTTCCAGGGGTGAATTTTGTCACACTTGTGGCTGTGGACTCCTTAAAGTAATTTAAGTAATTTTCAATGAAGTGCATATGAGAGCACAGAAATGCTGAACTGATTTTTTTTCAAATACGTTATTTTTTGCTTTAACCCCAGCTATGAAGAAGTCATATTCATTCAAAGGGCCATGTTATATGTTATGCAATATATTGTGTATTATGTGAGAGTGGTTCTTTTTTGTCACTTTTCTGATCTAAAGTTGATCTAAAGATTGGGCATGCTTGTGAAAACTTTTGAAATCGAGGAACAAGTGAGGTGGATTTAATGACAAAGTTCCATTTATTGTGGTTTGAAAGTTAGGTACCCCAGCTTTAAAAATAAAAGTTTTATTTCTAATTTCAGAAATTTAAGAAAGAAAATGTAAGAACACTTAAGACAAATCAAAGAAGAAAAAAATGAATAAAATAAAATAAAATTCATGAACTCGTAGTTTGAATGACTTGTAACACCGCCCTTAGTCTGGCATTTCCAAGTAAGTGTAACTGAGTATTCCTCTACTCTCTCGCCCTCGCTGGCAAAACAGAGAAAGGTCACGTCCTAATGTCAACAAAGAGCCGCAGATTGTGAATATCAAATGTCGACAGAAGGATGACAGCTCGCCGATCCGTGGTCCTATATTTATGCATGTATGATGTAAAGAAACCAGACCACACAAAAAGGTCCTTTCACAGGCAGGAAGTGGAAGAAATGTCTCACCTGCAGAGCTACAGCCAGTTAGTTTCACCCTGTCACCACACGCTCGGGGTTCACATCAACATGATAACAACATCTGCGCATATGTCAGAGCATGAACTTAGGGCTTTATTCAGTTTTCTTTAATAATTATGAAAAAAAAAAAAAAAGTGAATGCCCAAATGACAGGTAAGGCTAAGCAGATTTCGCTTGAGTTCTTGAGTTGTCCATTGTTAGTCAGATATAAACGATAGTGAAGTTTTGCAGTGTGATTTCTTAGTTAGATTAAAGAAGCATCAAAATATGAAAGAAATATGGGAGCATTTTTATATTGTAGAATGAGAATAGCTCATCGTCGGTGCTAAGGGTTGCATTTCATTGAACAATCAGTGGTTGAAGAATTCTACTATAACTATAACGATGACTACCTGTATATAGTTTTTATATGGTCTTCTTCTACTCCAATGCTCTGGTCAACTGATCTGTAATGTGGGCTGCAACACTGACATCACCCGAATGTCTGACGAATACATTTTCTATTTCTCTTTGTCACAAACTCACTTAAAATGTCACAAGAAAACCTGTGTTGACTTGGGTTATTTTTGATCCACGGTCCCACCCACAAACACACTCATTCATGCTGAGCTATTGTACATGTTTTTAGTGTTCGAGGTAACTGGAGCACCGGGAGGAAATCCACGCAGAGAAGGGGAGCATGTGAATCCCGCTCAGAAAGGCCCTGTCTGGCCCAGGGATCGAAGCCCCCATTACAGTATTATTGCTACATAATCTACAATTTATTATGATAAGCGATACAATTCCTCTTTTGTGTTGTATAGTAGGGATCAAATTATCAGTTAAGGTGAACATTAGAGCATGAGGGGAATTGGCTGTGGCACACGGCAATATGTCGCTCTAAAACAATACCCACTTAATGTATCAACACTACACAATTTGTCCTTCATTGAACACTCTACTATAGTAAAACATATAGAGTATTGCACTAGAATATTTCAATTTGCAATATATATGATTCATGAATAGGGCTGAGACATCTTTGAATAATTGATGGATCACGGTTTAAGTTATTATTCGCTCACTAAACTAAAAGAAAAAACGAAGAAAGGCCACAGATTTTAATGGTTCTTTTCTAAACATAATGTTGTTCTTGCTGAAAACAGTAGTAAAAAAAATAAAAACAAATAGCGTGATTGATGTCAGGGCTGAAGTTGGCAAAACATAAACATCTCTGTTCACTGTAAACATCCCCCAAGACTCAATACCAAGTGTGATAAAACCTTTCAAAATATTTAGGAACTCAACCAGTCCATCCTGAAACAAAAACCAATCAAAGCCATGGGACACTACATCTCTGCTGACTTGTCTGATGACTGAGACAGTAACAGACAGTGCTGAATGCTTTATGGACGAGGCAATAAACTGGTTCAGAAGTTTGGATTATGCTCACCAACAGTTAAGGCTAAAGTTTTTAAGGCCTACTGTACCTCCATGTCCATGTCCTGTAAATGAGCAGCATGCACAGACTGAATGTGGCTTACAAAGATGACATGGACTTTAAAATGTGCTGGAAACAACTTCAAATCCTAAGTATCTCTGAAGCAGTTGTTCTTTCATGCTTTGTTGTCTTTCTTGCTTTTTTCTAGATGTATGTTGCTGCAGTATAGTGTTCATAATTTTGCACTGGTCCAGACTGGAGCAGAGAGGATTCATGGTCCGAAACAAATGGATCAGCCAAAAATCTGGAGGAATGCTAAAGCTAACGCTTTCAACATCTCACTTTGGATTAGAGCAAAGAAAATCTGCTCTTCTGTATGTTTTTTTTGTTTTTAAGTGTGTGGATTGTTTTGTGTTCTAAATAAAGCCTAAACATAATAATAATGCCAACGCTCTCTGCATCTTCTTTCTGCTTTTGCCCAATGTAAATCCTTATATTCTAGCTAAATGACTTGTTGCAGAGTAGAATTGAGAAAACATTCCGATGTAGGCTCATCATCTGGTTTAATATTTACAGTAAAAGTCTCCATTTAGCATCAGAGGGATGGAGTGGGAGTTGTGCGATCCAAGAGGCCACCGAAGGGATGCAGACTATGCCACGGCTGAGACCACAACCTAAAAATGGTCCACATCTCCTGCTGCGTTAGCACAATCGCTCACATGACCAAAAGCCAGCGAGGAAAGCTCCATGGAGCTGGAAAACATATTTCTAGTGGACGATTCTGACAATAACGGCTCTTGACAGGCGATGAAAATATGGACACATTCATTTTTTGATTCTTAATCATCTCCATCAGAATTGTGCAAAAATGTTCCTATGATTTGCTAAGGTGGACTTCCTGAAAACATGAGACTGTCTTCTACTCCTGGTTTCATCTTGTCCAGAATTTAAATGTTTTTTGTGGTTCTTTTGAAAGACAAGTTGTATTACACTCTGCAGCTGAAACATATGCAACAACACCATCAACCTTTTAACTTTATTTTTGTGAACAACTTTGGCCTGTTCTGGAAGCGTCACGTGGCCTATCGTCCAGATGGTCTGCACCCGAACAGATACGGCACCAGTTTGTTGACGGACTTCCTACGCCATGTTGTTCAGTGCTCCCCGAGGGGGGCGTGACTGTTTACATCCGAGGCTTCTCGGCCCCCACTACCCCCCTCCTCCTCCTCCTTACCAGCACCGGGTGAGTACTGTGGTGCAAACACTGACCCCTGTCAGTCTGGCAGTGTAACGACAGTCCTGCCACTGAACTGTGCTGACTCAGTTATGCATCTGGAACTTAACAAAGTACAACAGAGTTCACTTTTTAAACCAATAGAGACTGTGTGTGTTCCTCGCACCAGCTCAGAAATGTGTTTTAACTTGAATAAACACAAATTTAAAAGAAGGACAGCAGTTAGACGGTCCAACTCTGGAAATCTAATTCCAGTTCTTTGTAATCAATCAACTAAACCCATTGACACTGATATTAATTTTAACCTTGCTCTACTTAATGTCAGATCACTATGCAACAAATCATTTTTAATTAATAATTTTATCTGTTCGTATGATCTTGATTTTATGTTTATGACTGAAACATGGCTTGACCATAATACAGGAGATGCAGTTTTAATAGAAGCCTCACCACCAAATTTCAAATTTGAACATGAAACACGAGAAAATAAAAGGGGGGGGGGGCATAGCAGCAGTTTTTAAAGATCGTATTGTCTCCCATAGAGTGTCTCTTGGGAAATTTTCATCATTTGAGTATGTTTCTTTTAAAATAGAACAAAAGAAATCTTCTTCCATTCTTATTATTGTTGTGTACAAGCCGCCACAGTCATGCCATAGTTTCACTGATCATTTCACTGAGTTGCTTTCAGTTGTGTGCACAGATTTTGATGGTTTGGTCATTGTAGGTGATTTCAATATACATGTAGATAATGCTAATGATAGATATGCAATAGAGCTGAGCTCTGTGCTGGAAACCTTTGGTCTCACTCAGCATGTGAGTGGCCCCACCCACAGCAGAGGACACACTCTCGATCTGTTAATTACCAAGGGGGTTAATATTTCAAATGTAAATGTGGTCAATGTTGCTCTGTCTGATCATTTCTGTGTATTTTTTTGACATGTGTCTTGATTGTAAACCACCAGCTGAATCTTCGGTTGTTAGAAGAAGACACATAAATGATAATACAGGCGAACTGTTCATGGGGAGGGTAAACTTTGAGAACACGTTGTGTGTTACTGTAGATGAATTACTTGATTCTGTCACCACCACTGTTTTGAATGTTCTGGATACAATTGCTCCTGTAAAGGTTAAAATAGTTACAAACAAGCAAAAAGCGCCATGGACTAAAGCAGACTCGGTCAGGGCACAGAAGAGAGAGTGCCGGAAGGCCGAGCGGAAGTGGCGAAAGTCAAATCTCAAAGTTGACCATGAGATCTTCAAAGATGCGTTGTGCAATTTTAACAGGGAACTACGTAGAACGAGGGAAATGTACTTTTCTGAAACTATTGAAGGCTGTAGCAACAATCTACGTGTTCTGTTTTCAACAGTAAATAGATTGACGAATCCCCCTGTTAAGATGCCATCAGAACTTACTTCCAAATCTAAATGTAATGAGTTTGCTCAGTTCTTTAATGACAAAGTCCAAGGTATCAAAAACGCCATCACCTCCACGATAGAAATAATAATCCAACCGCCAGTGAGGCTTTTTGGGCTGACGCACTTTACACCAGTACAAATTGAAACTGTCCAGGAGATAATCACTAGTCTGAGTTCCTCCACATGCAGCCTGGATGTATTACCTCCTAGATTTCTCAAGTCAGTTCTGAGCAGTCTTTTACCTTCACTTACACAAATAGTTAATATGTCTCTTGAATCTGGAACATTCCCAATGGCCTTGAAAACGGCGGTCATCAGGCCCCTCCTAAAAAAGAGGAGTCTGGAAGCCCTGGCACTCAAAAATTATCGGCCCATTTCAAATCTGCCTTTCATGGGAAAAATTCTAGAAAAAGTTGCCTATAAACAACTTACAGAATTTTTAATAATCAATAACGCTTATGATATGTTCCAGTCAGGGTTTAGACCCCACCACAGCACTGAGACCGCGCTAATAAAGGTAACAAATGACATCAAACTAAACACTGACGCAGGAAAAGTCTCAGTCCTTTTTCTGTTAGATTTAAGTGCTGCTTTTGACACTATTGATCATGGCATCCTCATTCAGAGACTTGAGGACTGGGTTGGTGTTGCTGGCACCGCCCTAAGCTGGTTTAGGTCCTATTTACAAGACAGAAAGTTTTTTGTGGAGATCGAAAACTGTACCTCAGACCACTTGGCCCGACCTGCGGAGTGCCACAGGGGTCAATCCTGGGTCCTCTTCTGTTTAATATTTACATGTTGCCTCTAGGTCAGTTGATTCACAGTAATAATGTCTCTTATCACAATTACGCTGACGATACTCAGGTCTATGTGTCCCTGACAGCAGGAGAGCATGAACCAGTGGACTCGCTCCTTCACTGTGTCCAGCAAATCGGTGATTGGATGCAAAATAACTTTCTCCAACTAAACACCGACAAAACTGAAATAATTGTTTTCGGACCCCAGAAACAAAGAGAGAGCGTTATTTGTCACCTCCAGGCTCTCTCTCTACAACCCTCAAATCAGGTCAGAAATCTAGGAGTGATAATGGACTCAGACTTAAATTTCAAAAGCCACATAAAATCTGTAACATCAGCAGCTTATTACCACCTAAAAAACATTGCTAAAATCAAAAACATAGTGTCTAAGGCAGACTTGGAGACTCTTATACACGCTTTTGTCTCCAGTCGGTTAGACTATTGCAATGGCCTGCTCACAGGTCTGTCCAAACAGGCTGTAAAACAGCTGCAGTACATTCAACATGCAGCAGCTCGAGTCCTGACCAGAACTAGGAAGTACGACCACATTAGTCCAGTTCTCAGGTCTCTGCACTGGCTTCCTGTTCCTCAGAGAATAGACTTCAAAGCAGCTTTACTTGTGTACAAGTCTCTCCATGGTCTCGCGCCAAGGTACATCCATGACATGTTTGTGCCATATGAACCGACCCGGACTCTGAGGAGCACAGGGACTGGACTCCTGTTAGTGCCCAGAGTCGGTACTAGACATGGGCAAACTGCATTTCAGATTCATGCGGCTAGAGTCTGGAACAGTCTTCCTGAGAATGTGAGACAGGCGTCTACTCTGGCATCTTTTAAATCTAGGCTCAAAACAATTCTGTTTAGCTGCGCATATACAACTGAATGATTTTATCTTTTCATCTTTGTTTTTATCTTTAATCTTTTTAATGCACTGTGACTATTTATGATTTTAGTCCCATCTGTGAATTTAATGTTTAAAGGTTTTTAATTTTTGTGATTTTATTTTTAATGTTTTTAATATATCTTGTGCTCTTAATGTGTTTGATTTATGCATGATGTGATAAGGGATGTGAAGCGCTTTGCGTTGCCTTGTGTAGGAAAGGCGCTCTACAAATAAACGTTGATTGATTGATTGATTGATCAACCGAGATGAGGGAGCCTTCCTCATGTCGCACACATGGGACCCCCTTCTCTTGACACCACCGGGCGAGAGGGTCAGTCTGAGGCGTCAGGTCATTCAGGCTGGCCACGTCTGACCACATATACTCAGGATGTATCAGCTGATAAATGACATGTCACCAATGAAGAAGGCACACAGCTCTGCAGCCGAAACATCATAACAAGGTAATACTTCTAACTTCTAACCACAAAAAGGCTACTCTGACATTCAAATCCAGGTTAAAAACTGTTCTGTGCATACAACTGAAGGATTGTATCGTGACTCTTTTTATATACAGTGATTATCGTTGATTTATCTGTGTATAGGAGGATCTTTGAGTGATGTCAGCAGTGAAAGCAACCAGGATGCTAAAGAGTTAGCTAGATACAGACTTTTGGAGAGAGATTTTACTTAATCAAATGGTTCACTCTTTTTGTGTGGTCGGTTGTACGGCTCGCTGGGGCCAGTTAAAGGTTCAAATTTCTTCGGAAAAGATCAGCGAAAAACACGAGAAATTATTGCGGGCAATCAGGAAAATGAACGCTCAGAGGGAAGCCCGGATACTGGGAACATCAGAAATAAAAACTTACCCGGATTTACTCACACAGTGAGTGATGATTTCTCTATTCCCCTTCATAATCACCCACGGCAGATGTGAATCCCACGGTGACTCGACCTGGTCTGACACAATCTGTTTCACGGGGAAAAAATGGCCCAACCTTTCTAGAAACAAATAATCATAGGCCTCCAGACTTTTAAAGGCCTTTAACTTTTCTTGTGTGAAGGGTCCCGGGTTTTCTATGAAGTAAGAATAAATGTCTCCCAGCAGATTGGTGCCAAGACAGAGGTGAGTCTGACCAACGTTTGTCGTCATCCCAGGTCTCATATGGGTTTTAGATTTGTTCAGTTCGGTCTCCTATACTTAATTTTTGCTTATATTCATATCTTCTTGTGTTAAAATGCTTATATATAGTGCATTTCGCCCACTGAGTCTTTTAAAAGTACTTGTTGCATCCATGCGTCAGTATTTACCGCTCTGTCTTCTTGCCACCCAGCAAGTGGAGCATGCGCACACGGATGTAAACAAAGATCCTTCTATTTGTAACAAATGTTGGAGGCATTCCCCGGGGCCCTTGTTTTAGATCAATATTGACATAATATACCAAGTATGTACTAATGACCCATGGGTGTCATACTCATATAGCAGGTAGAAGCACAAGCATGTCATTCATGAATCATGTAGTTCACTCCTGGTCACACCCGTTTATTTTTCAGATTTGATTGTGATGATTCCTCAGTCTAAAAAGAAAGGAAGACCAGAACCAACTTTATGTAAAACCCACAACCTTAGATCATCATTACTTCTTTGTGGTTTGTCCCTTCAGCTAACCCAGAAGCAATACGTATAAACCCCACCACATATTTGTGATAGAGTAAGAATACATTCACACTTCACTCCCAAGTGAATCAGAGTTCACTTAAAAATTAATACTGAGATGACTGAAATGACTACTGGAAGAGTGTACACTTTCAGGTAACTAAAATTGACTGATGTTGCGTAAAAGGATTCATAAGTGTACCGAGTCATTTCCTTGATAATCGCATTCCATTCCATTTTCTTCCACTTTACCCATTGCCACGCCGCATTGGCAGCAGTCTAAGCAGAGACGTCCAGACCTTCCACTCCACACACACTTCCTCCAGCTCATCCGAGGGAATGGCAAGGTATTCTCAGGCCAGCTGAGACACAGAGTACCTCCAGTGGGGCTTCCTCTTAGTGGCGTATGCCTGGCACACCTCCTTAAGGAGACTTCCAGGAGCAACCCCAATTGACATTTCTTAACAAAACAAGCCGAAAACAATAATGTTCACACTCACTCCATTGGAATGAAATCTGATTGACTTATAGAGACACAAAGGTAACTATGTAAGTAAGTAATTTTAATTTATATAGCGCTTTTCCCAGAATACAATACAAAGCACGAGGTCGCTAGTACAGGAGTCGCATGCCAGCCCTATTGTACTGTACATGTTTTTAGTGGTAGGGGAAACCGGAGCACCCGGAGGAAACCTACGCAAACACAGGAAGAACATGTAAACTCCAATCAGAAATAGTCCTGTTCCGACCGGAATTCGGAGCCAGGACTTTCTTGCTGAGAAGCGAAAGTGCTATCCACTCACTGATTATGCATTTTTCTTCTGTGACAATATGCAAGGGACCTTCCACCTGAAAATTTCCAAAGTGCAGCGTTAACATCTCTTAAAACCTGGATTGACAAGTCTTTACTTAGGTGGTGCATGTTATAAATTGTGCTCTGGCCACTGCTGGATAGTATAACACCCTATCACCTCTAAATGTAGCTATAAAGCATATTTCTCTCCAGTAGATCTTTGAGCAGTAACAGCTTCTGACAGGCATAAAGAAAGTGTTGCGGCTAAACGGGCTGACCTGGCTGCTCTCCGGTGATCCATGCTTTCACTCGCACACATTCTGCCGCGGGCTTCTCTGTCTTTTGTGTCAGTAACAGCAGATGGGGCTGCAGCTCTGTGACACCACACACTGCCACACTAACCACACACCACTATTGACAAGGTGAGACTGAAGATGCCTGCAAAGTAACTGGTCTTTACAAACTCAAAGAAATGGGAAAAGGCACTTGTTGGCAAGCACTTGTTGCTTTTGGTCAGCTATCCCTTGACCTCAAATATAATAAACGTAATAAATGTATAAATCAATAAAAAGTTAGCATGTTTAAACTCTTGTACTATCCTCGGGTCAAATTAACCCAAGGATTAATAATTACTCTGAATAAAGGAAGGTTTCTCACCCATCATCTGTACTTCAGTTAGCAGGTAGAAAAAGGTCCTTGAAGAAGAACGAAACGTCGGGAAAACCTGCAAACTGAAGTACAGATAATGGGTGAGAAACCTTAATTTGTTTTGACTAATCCCTGTACGACTGAGCGCTTACACAAAATCACCCTAAATATTTTGTATTCCATTACTTAAAGCTATTTCATCACATAGGAATTTTCTTTCCTTTTTTACAGTGCACCAAAGACATTCACACAATCTCCTTTTCCCTTCCACTCTTTCACTCTCTTTACACACGTCCCCCAGGACTCAATATTTATGGATTGGTAAAACCAACATGGAATGGGGAGTTGACCAACATATCAAATGTCAGGATCCTGTCAAAAAGGCCCTAAATTTGCATCATTACGGCACATCCTCTGGGGAGTTGGTGGGACTAATTCAAACCATGTCTGCACAGCTGCAGCAGAGCCTCTTCACAGACGCGTTCCAGCATATTTTATGTCTTTGAACCCTTATTGTTTTCAGAGTAATAACCTCATCATAAGAGTTTTTACGTGAGACAGCATTCGGATATCATTTAAAGGCTACAGCTAGAGACAAAGCAGAAAGCAACCTTCCAATAGTGCTGTGTTTGGTTCAGTCCTGGTTTGATCCCATTTATATTGTATGTGTGAGAAGGAATCCCATAAGTCAGGGACAGACCACAGACAAATCTTACCAAAGTAATTCCAAAGGATAAACTTTATAGTGTTCTTTTTTCTATGCAATAGTATTTCTCATTGTAAATCAAATACACCCAGACCACAAAACATCAGTTAATACAATTCATAGAAACAATTAAAGGAAAAGCACTTTAGACAGGAAACAGCAGAGGCTACCGTGTGCAAGCTTTGTTACTTTTTGTTGTTGTTTTTGCATTCAGAATATCATCATAAGCATGCTTTTTGTTTGGCCTTAATATATGAAAATGAGAGTATTTACTGCTTGTACTCTTTCCTATTCCACAAGAGGTTATCTATGTATTTCAAATGAGGACATGACAATACACTGCATATTAGAATTGCATTAATAATTGTAGTCCTGTTACACAAATGAAAAGGATGACAGAAGAAACAAAACTCATGTTGTCTGCCCCTTTCTAAATGATGTACAATTAAAAACAAAAAAACATTAAAAACTGCTAAAACTAATTCATGGGTACTACACTTTTATCATAAATGTCAGAAAACTGATCTGAGCGTGATGGGAATGGGTTACACTTATATCATATCTTTACAAGTTTGAGACAGGAGCGTTCAGACAGAGGGGGCGGAGCTACATGTTTGTACCAGAAGTTACTGCTGTTGCGTGGATGGATCTAATGAGAGAACAATGTTGTAGTATAGATGGTTAAACGTCTATTTTACATTATATAGCTCATTTAAAACCTCACAAGACTTTCCTGATGGCTTCCAGTGGTCTGATTTTTGTTTCACTTTTGTGTGTTTGAACCATCAATGAGCCGCCTCCACTGTGACTTTACTCTTTTTAATGTGTTTGTTATGAGTAGCTCTACCAATCAACGTTGCACAAAGGCTCTATTGTACGCAGGCAGCAGCAGCATACTTCCAGAGAAGCGTAAAAGTCTGCTGTGATAGCGATCTGAAGCTAAATCCTCTTTTTCCCGATCCGACACGCCGCAACAGTCCAATGCTGACTAAGCCTGGCCCGCGCTAAGATGCTGATCCGGGGTCAGTGTGAGCTGCATAAACACTAGCCACAGGTTTGAGCCTAGGGCCAGGTGCAGAGTTAGCCATCAGGATTTGTGCTGTGGTAGAGCCTTTTCCCTTCAAGTGGGCCCAAATCCTTTTAAGAAAGAAAATGTTGATGTTTACATCCTCGTGCTGACCCCGTTTTGGCCTCTCGCACAGGCATTCCAGCCATAGCAGTGACATCTCGCACAGCTTCAGGACACCAGGGGGAGAGTGAAAACAAGGCTTAATCACGGCCATAGGGTACCTCCGCCAACAAAGCAAAGCCTTCGCCCTGTACTCATTCTTCAGGTCAGAGTCCTCTATTAATCCTCTGCTGTATTTTGGGATTTTGAAAACATACTGTCACATAGATTTAGACTTAGAAAGGTGCAAATCCCATAACACTTGACTGCACATCCCAAGTTGTCACCTCGAGCCGCTTTCGGGTTAAGTCAACAATGCAAACGCGACAGTAAAAAGAACACAGTGAAAGATTAAGAACCGCAAACATGGGTTATGTTGCTTGTAAAAACAACATTTTGTCTGTATATACAAGTTTGAAAAGAATAAATAAATACAAATACAAACACAAAATAGTATTAGATGCCTTTTTAAGGGTTTGGGAACTTTCTTGTAAGAGGTCTCATCCAGTATGTCAAGGCAGGTCCAATTTCCATGGTAGAATTTTCTGTATTAGATTTACTTATTGGTACTTATTGGAACTTAATACTGGACCTCTGCACCTTAAACATAGACTAGCACCCCTACAAAGATACATCCTTTTTTCAATCATCATGCAACCAAAAGACCTAAATGTTGCCTCTTGTTTGACGCCCATGGTTTACCGAAATCTCAATATTGAGCTAAAACGTGCAATTCCTTATTCAGTACTATCATAATGGTCTGTCTTTTTAATAAGTCCAATTAGGATCACATAATTGTGGTTGTGGTGGTCAGATCAGCAGTGAGAATTAAAGAAGGACTTCATGATTTAATCTGTCTATAAAAACAACTTGCATGGGTAAATGAAGGGCAGATTTTTGCATACATGGCGGTCAGAAGCCTCCATGCCTATCCATACGCAGCTGGTATGTGCAGTGTGGATATAACTGACCCCAACATATGGCAACATACACAGATAGCTTGGTAACAGTACAGAATATCATAAGTGCCCAGTTTTTGTTGTCCTAGATTCTAATCCATCTCTGTCTTCCTAACCACCAGTTTAAGATGCACACAATTTGACGCAGAGGATTTAAGTTGTATTCAAAGGTGGAGGAGGCGGCCGGTGCGATGCAGAGCTCTGGCTGTGAGCTCAGAGCTGGAGGAGATGGGTCACAACAGGTCAAGCAAGTCCAGCTAAACAAACACGGGCTATCAAAGAGGAAATTTCCTGTGCAATCTGTGAGTTTTCTCTTCACAGTTAGCGTACATTCACCAGACGATCCCTAGGGACGAGATGAGAGGTGCAAGGATGGACCTGTCAGTGCAAAGCGAAAACACATTATCTCGTTTGCAGAGAGTTAGCTAACTTTTCTTCATGCAATAATACATGTTATTGGCCCCAACAGAAAGAGAATGGTAAAAAATGTTGCGAACAAATCAGACCACACATGCTGTTTTATCTATTGCATACCGTGAGTCATTATTTGGGACTTTGGTCTCGGGGTCCCCTCTTTTTCACTTATCTGTCAGATAAAAAAACGGATCCAAAGATGAGACAGAGGCGAAAAATACAGAGATGTCAAAACTAGTGAGGAACTATAGCTACTGCCTTATATTTGATAAGATTGTAAGAAAGAGCCCTGTGAGTCACTTTTTGACACTTTCGGCTGAAAATTGATTGGCTGAGCAAGTGTGGTCCTCTTTTGTTCACTTTTCTGTCTCAAGAAGCTGATCCAAATGTTACTTTTAAAAGACTCTTTCTGTTGGGATATTTTTCTTCTTTTTTTTTATTGATGGAGTTCAACTTGAAGCAACAAATCAATTTCCTTTTGCATGACTATAATTCTGAAATGAGCAACAATATATTCAAAACTCTTCGGAGAGGAAATAGCCATTACATTTTCACTTCACGCCAACTTCGACCCTGCAGAAGCGCCGCATGCGGTTTGGTCGCACAGCAATTAACCATTAAGGGTTCGGCAGCGTGGCCTTTGTGAAACGTTTCAAACTGTTTCCCATGCAGCCATAACTCTCTGGTCCTCTTTGTCTTAATTACCTGTCACCTCGCAGACAGAAGAAACTGCATAAAGACAAACACACACACACACACACACCATGAGTAAACCAGCATGATGGATAGAATAAAAGTTTGTTTGTTTGTTTGTTTATTTATTCATTTCAGGCATTTCACATGAGGCAGCAGTCACCTCTTGTTCATCATAGTTTCCAACAAAAAATAAAAAATAAGTAAAGCATTGCTAACATGCATGAAAATAAAATAAAAAAAATAAACCAAAATATTTGCCTGAAAGGGAGTAGGAAGAAGAAAACTTATTTAATCCTACCCCCATAATATGTATACAACAAAAATGTGCTTCTTTGCGAGACAGGGCTATCAACAACTTTCGACTTCTGCACTATATTAACACAGAAAGGTTTGAGTATTCACATTGTGGGGTTACCATAGTAACGCATCAGAGTTACATATGACAACAGTAATACAGGACTAACAATGGTAAGAGACAATACAAGCAGAAAAAGTGACATTTCATAGTGATAATCTATGATACCAGTGGATTATTATTCTATATTGAACACTAAATACTCAACTAAAACAATGTTAGTTATCTCCAAGGAGAAATTATCTGCACATCTCAACGTAATCTGCGGTGGAGCAGGTCATTGGATGGGACCACATTTCACTGACACTCTGAAAAGTAACTAGTCCATCTGCGAGAGCTGTATACAGAAGTACGCAGACTCAGGGCTGTAATATGGCAATGAAGTTCAATCTTGAATTCATTGCCCCTTTTGGACGATTAGTTTATTTTATTTTATAATTGCTCGAGTGCTCCTGTCACATGACGTGACTCTCAAGATAGCTTATCTCAATGGGGCTATCCTTAAATAAATAAATAAATGATGTTGGAATGTTATGAATGTCGGTTGTTGTAAATGGGGGTTTGGATCCATAATACAATTTCAGATGTACAAATTATGTAACAATGAGCTATTGTCCGAATATCATATCGAGACAAAAGCATGTCATGTTCAGTCTGCACTTTTCCTTATTCAGTCCTGATGTGTCGATTGGTACCCTGCTTCTTCACGCAAAGTGGTCCCATCAAATGCACCGCTAGAGATTTAAAAAAAAAATCTTTGAGAGCCATAATAACTGCAACCCTTATAAATGACGGTGCGATGGTGGCTCAGTTGGTAGAACATTGGCCTTGGTTGTAGGTTTGATCCCCCAAGAGGCTCAGTGAGGGAGCGCTATGAGCATTGGGTGTCGGCTCTGATTGCCACCCCCTCCCAACCAAGATTAATAAAGGGGATGCTAATGAATAAATAATGAATGAATGAACCCTGGTAAATTGTTCACTTTTTCATTTACTTTTATTTCCCCATAACAGAAATATTATGGAGTTATTTTTAGATCCAAACCTGCTAATATGAGGAAATATGCTACTCTGACCCTCCCAACTTAATGTTCCTGTTACAAACCTGTAATAATCTGATACTATTTTTGTTTTTATAAAATAAACGTTTTGCCTCTTAACCAGTTTGGGCATTATTGACGATCTTTCAAAAAAAAACGTAACTCCTCCCTTTGGTGGTAGCATAGGGAGTTACATGGAGATAGTATTTTTTGATTATATAGAGTCAATTTAAGATATTATTTCACGTTCTAAAACATAAAATGGACGTACATGTGTTGCTGTGAAAACATGGACCGCAGAGGTCTATGGTGGTGCCACGAGCTGCCATATCGTATTTATGGAGGGATCGAGTTGCAAACTTCACCTCCCATCAGGGCAGTGAGACCAGGTGACCAAGACTTGTACATATAGAGGCTTCAGAAAGTTCAAATATGTCTAAAAGCAAAGTTGGGAAAGAATTTTAAGTAATGGCCCAAGAAGAAATCACCCGAGGCTTTCTATATTTGCAGAGGAATTAATATGCAGTAAATCTGAAAGGATAAAGCAGCCATCCAAACGATCATGTTCTCTCCAGAGTCAAACTAAAACAACAAAGAAAGAAATTGGATTGTAAAAATAGTCATGTTTTTCATGTATTTGACTTGGAATAAAGACAATAAGATAAATTTAGAAAACACTGTGTAATAGAATATTCAATTGTTGGTCCACAAATAATATTCCTGAGCTCTTTAAGCAGTTACACGAGGGGGAAATCTTTCAACGCTCTTCAGATTCTATCTTTCCCAATCTATCAGAGCCAAAAAGCATGAGTAAAAGGTACAAAGCTATAAAGTATTCAGTATTGCGCAACGTAAATTGACTGTAAAAGGAACAAAAGATAAATATGACAACAGAGCTAGGCATTGCACACTTAAATTATCCATAAGTTACCTTTATTTAAAGTCTATTAATATTTGACAAAGAAAAGTTTTAAGCACTGAAATATCTTTCTCAAATAGATACTATGTACTGTAGCTACTTGTGTTTGCGTTTTTATGGCATTGAACAGGACTTTAATATCTTGGGTTGCATCTGCTCATAGTATGATTTTAACTTTTGGATCAATTTCCTAGCTCCAAAAAAAAAACTATAACTTTACTTTTTTACATCAGACTTGTCTCATTGTATTTTGAAAAGAAATATAATGGTATAAAACAATAAATTGCCCATGTTTAAGAGTTTATTGAATTCATTTTGGTTTTATTAAGTACACAAATCTTAATCTCTATACGAGCAATGCAATCTCCCTAAAAGCACCGGGCCAGAGTGTAAGTGCTTATCGTCTGCGTGCACATGTCGTGAAAGAGCCCATAGTGTTCTCCTGAGCGGACCCTTTGCACCACACTGGGAGATTTTCATTACATGAAAGCCAACAGGGGGTGGTATGCATGCAGGCCCAGTCGCTTCCATCTGCCCTGTCCACTTAAATTAGTGGGGCCTTGCATCCAGCAGCATCTGGTTCCAATATGGAGCAGGCGGAAGGGTGGGTGCCTCTCTGTGCGGCGGAAAATACAGGCTACTGTACCTTTAAATAGCCCTCAGGAGGAAGAGGACAGATGCTGGTCCTATCGCTATAGCCCCAGATTCTTTGCAGCAGCCTGTGGTAAGATAAAATCAATAACTAGACTAGTATTGACACAAGTTTGTTATTCTAACATGTTGGCAAAGTAATTCATATTCCGGTACTCATCATTTGCCCCTCCTGGCAGAATGTATGACTTTATACAAAGAATATGAATGATGATGTTTTTCATTCATGTTTAGTGGCCAGCCATTAAAGCTGAGGTACTTCTTTAAAAGTAGTCATCCATGCTGTTTGTTCCAACAGCCTTTTGTAAAAGTGAAATGTACATGAAGAAAAGAGACCACGACAGACTGTCTTAATCTTATAGAAAACATTTGATCTTTTACATATGTGTAAGAAACTGAAGATTTGGGCTGAGTGAGGGTGGTTGACTTTTTCCAAAACCACATGCATTTGAAAACTAGTGATAGACCCCAACTGTTGAGGGTGAGGAACCAGTTCAAATTCATTACAAAGCTGAATTATTGTGGTTTGAAAGTAAGATTTATTGTTGAGGATAGTCTTGGATATGTGTCGCTCAAACCTCCCAATAACTTGTGTCATGATTTATAATCAATTGAAAAATCCAATGAAAGCAAACATTCAGCCATGAGTCCAACAATGCAATTCTCCAGTTTTCCCAAACCACTGAAAACATGTGCATCATCAGGTAAAATTCTCCAGCTCTGGTAGTCTGGTCCAAGCCGAGCATCAACATCTGGGGTCCACAGGTCCTGTTCTACGACAACCACAGCTCCTCTGATAGAAGCCATAGTGGTATTGAGGAAAGGGTCAAATGCAAATTACCAAAGAGGGACAATAAATAAACAGTGACAAGATACATTGCATTTAGAAAATATTTACATCTTTTGATTAGAGCTGAGGTATCTAATAAACCATAGCAAAATTCTCTTTGATTTTATCACTAGTAATCACAGGCATTTGTTGACCTCTGCCACATCTTTAGATCAATTGAATAATAGAGGATGAACCTCACTAAGCCAATCAGCTGTCATGGGGCACTTTATTACATTCTCCAAATGTTTTCCCAAAAGATAAAGAAAGCATTTTATGGTCTGATCTGTTCCCGACATTTCACTTTTACAAGACTCTTTTTAGTGGGACAAATACAATCTGCTGTTATTTATGAAGGAAAAACATTAGACAACCCAACTTTAAGAAAAAGCCTCCTCAAAATGTAACATGAAACAGGGAAGCCATGAATATGTGGCCTAACACTTCTACCCTTTGAAACAGGACAAATGTACAATTAGGTTGGAATGCCGGCAATGCTGTTTTCCAAGAGCTTGTTTGCAGCAGGGGCCTATAAGCGAATGGCGAAGCGTCTTGGTTAGTTCGTTTGGTCGGCCGGTGATAGGTCCGCGGTGTAGCGTGCACTGCCTGACCCTGTGCTGATGTATTTGGGTTAGCCTCGTGTTCTTCTGGCTTCGGTTTTCTCCGGCCAGCGGGACTCATGTGGCATAAGTCGGTGGAGATCCGCACTCCGCCTCTTTCTCTGCACAAGGAGCACTTACCCATAATTCAGAGCTTTCCATCGCGGCTATAATTCACACAGCAGTGCACACTCTAAGTAAAGGGGCTGTCTGTAACTAGGGTGATTGCATGTTTGTCCAACACACTGTCAATGCAATGGCCCGAGCTCGGTGGAAACATGAAGACACAACATGAGGAACGTATACACAGTGGACCTACAGCATTTGAACGACTGTATATGAGCCGCGCAATGACCGAAACTTCAAATAAATATATTGCGGTTTAACATGTGCTTGTGGAGTAATCATAATCAAGCTGAAATCTTAATTTGAATGACTAAAGCCTTTATATAAACTGTGGCAGAGAACTCCATCAGAGCAGAGATGTTGTTTCTGTCCATTTTTCAAAACATGATTCATTCAATATGTAATTGCTCTGCATTGCCAAAGTTTACTGAATCCTTTTTACTGACCATTAGGCAATCACACTTATACTGACATAATTAACACTGAATAAAACCTGTTACGAGATTACATTGAAATGCTTTCCTTTAGAATATGGTAGTAAAAGTAAGTAAGCGTAGGATTTATATTGTGCCTCCCATCACACCCAGAGTGTTCTACAGTCCATTATTCCTTCACTCCACACACAGCAGGTTTGGGCTGGGAATCTCTGGGTCCCTCGTGATTTATGATACGTGACTTATGACACTGCGATTATCGATATATTGTTTATATATTTGTCAACAATATATTAATACATCTTCAATCTAAAGGTTAGTTTATTGCTTTGTTTAAAGCTAGGGAAACTACCTTGCTTAAAATTGTATATTATATCTCTTTTATCCCAACAAAAATGAGTCTTACACAGCTAAAATATACCCAAACAAACATGTTGTCTTCATCTTCTTAGATTTTTTTTTTCTATTACATACAACGTCAGAGAGAGCCCTGTGAGTCAGAGCTTGGAGCTGAGTGAGGGTTGTCCTTTCTTTTTCACTTTTCTTTCTAAATAAGCTTATCTGAAGACAAAGTCCAAACTTGTGATTGAAGCAAACTGTTTAATTACGAGTCCTGCAGTGGGCATAGTAGAGGTAAAAAAAAAAAATGTTTAGGAGTAAGATAACCCGAGATAGCAGTGCTAATACTTCCTGCTATACTATGTCCGGTGCCGGTATAACGTCCAAACAACAACGGAAGATACACAATCATGGGGAAGGTGGATTGAGTTATATTTTGAAGTGGAATTGACATATAAGGAAATTTAAAAATTCTCGGCCGCAGACACAAGTTTTATAAAAGCGAGAGACATTTGAAAAAGATTTGACGCGCAGAAGGATTATCGCGTCATAAGCACTACTCAAAACTTTTGGACGTGTTGAGATCATTTCACACCAACTTTGGGGTTCTGGTCAACTCCAATGGCGCCGGTGGATATATGTCAAATGTAGAGAAAGGGGATTATGTGTGAGGAAGGAGGATGTACGACCGGTGAAGGAGTTGGACGCCAAATAAAAGGACAAGCAAGGCAGACGACGGAAACTACTTTTCCAAAGACCCGAATTTCGTCTGGCACTTTGACTTATGATAAACTGAAGCCCAATAGTATATGTGTGAATGGGTGCATTGATGGTTTGATTGATTGATAGTTGACAGTTACTGAAGTCACAAAAACTAAAACATTGTTATAATTTATATTCTCTGGAATAAATAATGTGGAAAGGAACATTCTGTCATCAGACCAACTGCTGGGGCAATGTTGGAGTTTTATATTCTAGTGAAAGAATATCCTTTTTTTAATGCAGTTGCGCAATTTGGACAAAGCATACCATTTGCGCAATTCGTTACGAGACCCATCACTAAACAACATGTAACAATTATCCAGAAGTTCTCATAAATCGCTACTTTTGGCCCAACAACGAAGCCAAATCTCCTCAAAAATGCTCAGTCCTTTTTCCTCCTACTCAGAATAACAGGTGCTCTGAATGAATTACACAGCACAGATTAAACGTTTGTATATTAAAGACAAGGGGCGGTAAATCCACACATAGTTTTCGAGCCGCGGCCCTCCCCAGTGAGCGGCGGAGGGAGTGTGTTTCCAATAGCGGTGAGGGAGTCAAACATGCGATAAGGCCGATGACAAGGCAGAGAGAATCGATGACAAACTTCTGACAGCCGCGGCCCGGGTCTCAGCCAGAGCTTACGCCGCTGAAATATGGAGCCCAGCGCACCTCCAGAGCACAAGCACCGATCCCCCCTGTGCATTTAAAGGCTTAAGAATAACGTGAATTGATATTTGAGCGTATATGAAGCCTGTCTAAGCTTGTCCTGATAACTACTATACTGACTTTTCTTGCTCTAATAATGATGCAATAAGGATGCTGTTATCATGTTCTTCGGAAAAAAAAACACTAAGAAAATAAAGTTTGTGATCCAGTTTTCTATTTTTGAGAGAGGGAAGGTGTTAATACAATACAAAAATGTTTTCAAGTTTGAAATTTAGTTCTATCGGGCAAACTCATGCATATGGTTTTAAACATTGTCAATATATTTTTGACAGTTTTTGTTTCATGTGGATTGGCCCATGAGTTACATTTTGAGAACTACCACGATTCCACAAAATATTTTTCAGCACCACAAATTTTAACTAAAGCCACTTTGAAATGTCATGACAATAGCCAATGCATCTATCCATCCATCTATTCCTTCCTGTGTGTGAATTCGTACACACTGCTTTGAATATGTTTTTTATCTGTGGCCATTTCCATATTGTCAAGGTCGCCTTTCATCACGTTATTCCAAACTGTAAAAGACCAATTCACCAAATGCATACATCTTAAAACGACTACTTTAACCTCTGTAAAACCGCTCACCTTTTCTCAGACGAGCCCATGAGGACTCTGGATTTACAGACCTCAACTCTGCAAATGGATGTGCGTCAGTCCTGGACTCACCTACACGTGTCCGTCTACCCTTCACTGTGGTTCTGAAGTGTAAACAGTCCGTTTGGCATAATTGGATTGGACATCGATCCTTTCTGATGCAGTTGAGCTGGCATGTACCGGACACTACTGAGACTGGGTACCCTATACATTTAGACATTGTTGTTTGTCATTGTTGCAAAGTTTAGCAAATTTATGAAACGTCATTAAAAGCGTCACTGGGAGGCGGGCATGTAGACAGGACCAGAACTTGTAGCACCGGTTTGACATAATTTTTTTTATGTCAGGAACTCCATAATGTTATCCTTTGTGAATATACTCAATGTCTTCTTTTTTTTTTCTTCTAAAATTACTCTTTAAATTGTTTATTCTATAATATTCTATTCAGAGATTGATCTAAATCAAGCATGGCATAGACTAAAAGTTGACACATTTTGAGGCAATACTGGTTTCAAAGAGGTAAAACAGCTCTGTCCATGGCTTATAGTTAACAATTTTAAAAACGCAGCCTTTGGACGGGGGCGGAGTAAACCTCTTTGTGTTGATTTGTGCCAGAGGTTTTTGATATTAGCCTGAATGGAGTCTGCGATTTAGTCCTTTGAGACGACAGCTGTTGTGATTCTGGGACGTAGACAAATACATTGCTTTGATTTGGGTTTGACTGTCGGTCCGAGATGAGCACCAGGCGCTCTCACACAAGTGCTAACCACCAGGTAATTTCATTAAGTTGTGACTTCCTTTCTCTTCTTTCTTTACATGCAGAGTTCACAGGTCAAGAGGATCTGTCAGCAGAGACAGAAAGGATTATGGGTAGAGGCATTCCATCGGCGGCCATTACTGCGCTCTGTCAGCACCACAGCTCTTCTGCTCCAGTCTCTGGCTCTTCTCTTTTATCCTCTGACAGACTAAGAAGCAATTAGTGTCACATTAAGAACTCTGTCCGTGCCAATGCCGCTAATCCTCCTTATTTTAATAAACCAACATACGTTTAAAGAATCTCTTTCATCTTTTTCATATTTGGTATGACATCACAACGAGCCTTTTCATATTAAATCATTTAAATCAAGGTAAAATGAGATTTGATTTTTTTTGTAAAAAGAAGAGAACAAAAAAATTCACTTAAAACATAACTTAACATCACATCATAACTTAAGAATGTGAATTTGAGCAAATAGGTGAAAAGGCCAAACTACTGTACTTAAATGTATTTATTTTTTGTAGAAATTGTTTAGACACGCATTCATTCACTCCATACACGGTGATGATGAACTACAACTTAAATCGCAACTGCCCTGGGAAAGAATTAAGGAAGAAACCCTGCCAATCTGAGACATCGGCCCTTCAACCACCACCAATCATTCACACACACCAGCCTCACACAAGGCAATGGGGGTGAAGTGTCCGGTTAAGAACACAGTAACAGTTAGCACTTCTTACGCATGCCGACTCCATCGTCATATAACTGTGAGTATAACATCACGGTTGCATCCTTGCCTTAAAGGAGCGGTATGTAAAAATCTGGCCAAAAGTGGTACTGTAACTTCTCCCACTCTCCCTGACTCAGGTTGCCAGATATGCAGACGATGCCAGCTGGGACCATAATAGCTGAATAGACAAGAGTTTTGTCAACAACAAATCTATAACCAACTAATTTTTCACAAAGATAGTAATCCTCCTTTTATTCCTTGTTTTGTCGTTAATGATTTGAGAATCATAAAGAGACCTTTTTAGTTCTATGGCCACATGTTAGTTTACCAGTGAAATTAGCGCGACGCTGTGAGTTCTGGCAACTCGGATAACGGACTTTCTGATTGGTAAATAACAAGATTTAGGGGCTGTAAAACTTATTTGGAAATCTAAATATCTCGGCTGAACTACTGTTATCAGTTAAAGAAGTATTTGAAAAGAGCATGGTTTATTAATGCCTTTTGACAGATTAGAGGCATTAAGGGATGTCTTGACGTCCATCCATCCATCCATTTTCTTCCCCTTAATCCATCTCTGGGTCGGGGGGGTGGCAGTCAGAGCTGTACCCAGTTCACAGAGCACCAGCCCCTCACTGATCCTCCTGCAGGTGGTGAGTCCACAGGAGCTGAGATCTCTCAGCGGGGGCTTCAGGCAAAGTGGGGTTAAGTGTCTTGCCCAAGGACACAACGACAGCAGTCATCAGTGGGAGTCGTGAAGTAGGTCTTATGGTGGGCTCGAACTCACAACCTTCAGGCCTAAAGGCCAGTGCTCTACCTACTGAGCTACTCTCGCCCCAGTTTATATAGTTTAAAGTCAGGAGAAAACTTTTGTTGCTTGTGTGCATCACGGTGCAGATTTGACATCTCAGCGATTGCACTTCAACAGTTGTGAGTTCAGGTGATTAAAAAAGTGTATAAAATGTGAGGTGAGAGGTTTTACAGCCGTAAAACCTCACAACTTCAAAGATTTCACTTTTTGCAGGAAATCTTTTGAAGGTATTGGAAGAATAACACATTTACAGGTGAATAAGGAAACTTCAACGCTATATAAAAGTACACATTACGAGCCATCTGTTGCTAACATTGTTTTACTTTGGTGTTCCTTTTGTGGGACCAAATCCGCAGAACTGCTACAACTAACATTCCAGCTGCATTACGGTCACCAATCCAAATAGTAAAAAGTCCAGAAGGAAACGGAGCAGAAATGTGAGGTTTGGACCCCAGCACGAGAACCCCAGCCCAGAAGGATTCCTCACATACCATGGAAGTGAAGGTGGCGCAGGCCGCTGGCTCAGCATCCCACTCCATCCTCCGTGGAAGTCGCCATGTCAAGGTTTAGTGTTACCATTATTGTGAGAAGAAACATTTAGATGTGTTTCTTGGCACGTTCATTGATTTTTTATTTTTTAAGCTGTGGTGTGTTACGTTCCTGATTTCCACCTGCTTGTTTAATTCTGTGAAAGGTTCATAAGAAAAGCAAAATTGTGGAGAAAAAGCAGTTGAGGTGTTAGCACTTTAGCCAAAAAAAAAGTCAAAAATTCACTTTGCGATTTGAGTTTGGCAATATTTTTCCCAATTTCCCAATAAATATGTAAATCAGTGTGTGGAGTTATTAATTGGAAATTAATTAAATTATTAATTGGTTATTAATTAATTGGGATTAATTAAAAACATGTCTTAATAAAATTATCATCATATGGGAGTATTGAAGAAGTGCCAATAAAGCACTGGCAGTAACATTTGGTGGAAAATACTGTAGTTGGACGAATGGGGATAGGGCTCATCTGTCAATCAAGGATCTTAAATTATTTGGTCAAATCAGGAAACAAAGGACGATGAGCGTGAGTAGGTCTTACTGCTCATCATTTAAAAGTCATTGAGAAATCGAACTCCATGCTTAGCTAAGTTTGTCACAAGATATAAGATAGACTTTATTGATCTCAAACTGGAGAAATGTACATGTCACTTTGGCATAGATGGGATCACTCAGATTGTGCAAAAGACAGAAGTCTGCAAACATGTTAGAGGCCAAAATATAGTCTGTTCAGGATGTATTATGTAAAGGAGGTCATTTGTAATTTTAGAGTCTCTCCTTGCCGATGCAGGAGGATCTTTTAGACTGTTAGTGGGTCTAACAAGAGGGACTGTGGTGATTCATGGTCTGTCCTTATGGACCAATACATGTGTTCTATATTGTTTGTGTCTTAACTGTTGATTCTCTGATCTGATTCGGCGATTTCAACGGTTGTGTTAAGTCCTCGGAGATAACTACTGTTGTGATTTAAGGCTATACATACAAGAATAAAAAAAAAATTGAATTGAAACAAGATGTGTGTGTGGGTGATACAATGAACTCAAGTAAAATAGCTACATTTGTTTGTCACCTACAAAATGGAGTAGTCACAAAAGCAAGAGTAAAGCCTCAATAAGCACCATTCACAAGTATTCATTTCCCTCTCTGCCCGTAGATGAAGCTGGCCCGGCCCAAGCGGCTCTTACACGATGTTTCCACCGGTGGGTTTTCCTTGGTGCTGCTGTAATTGTAACAGGATAGTGGGAGTTGACATCACAGGAGGGGGCTGGGTCTTTTGACAGTAATGCGAGGGACACTTGTTTACCTAACCTTATGGGTCATGGTGCAGTTTAGCAGGGAATGAATGACTTCATTTTTGGGGTTTAAATTAAAGGGTTCCTCCTCTCTTGAACTTAAAACAGATTTCTGCATGCTTTGGAATGAGCAAACTACTTACCCAACCAGCACAGACCTCCTTAGGTGCACTTTTAAACTCAAAACAGGCCACGTGCTACGCTGCATGTTATCATCTCGTATACCAGAGCCAAAGAATTTCTAGGTCGAAGAAAGATATGTCTTATAGTTGAGTAAAAATGGGATTTGGCAAAGCGCTCAAAAATATTCTGCTTAACTACCATCTGACCTGTATCTAACTGCACGCAAAAGGCTTCCAAAACAGGTGAGTTCTTGTAATAACTTCAACGCAAGATTCACCACTTCATACCACTTCACCACTATGCCCCAACAGTAAGAGTGTTGTAAAAGTAAAATGGTGCGAACAAATCAGGCAACAAGGTAAGATCAGAGCCCGCCGATCCAATATATTTATATTTATAGGGGACTCGATACTATTTGAGATGATATATTTCTAACCTGGTACTAGAAATGGATTAAAGGGAAGAAGATGGATGGATGGATGGATATCTATAACCAATTTGCTAGAATTCACAAAAACTACAGGATTTTTAAAAAATGAAATGAAAAAAAAGATTTAAAAAAGAACCTTTATTGCATCCAAAAATCTCTATTGCATCTAATTTAATCATTTTTAGCACTCCCTTATACAACATGTTATTTTTCTATCTTATCATCCTTTCAGAAAGCATGCTACCTTTTACTTAATACTAATAAAACACTTTGGCTGAGTCAGGGCGGTCTTCTCTTTCACTTTTCTGTCTGAAAAAGCTAATCTAATGATGCGACAGAGGTCAGAAATATGAGAGGTTTGAAACTTAGGTACCCCAGCTTTATATGTACACCACTAAGACACTGACTGAAAAAAGCCCAACAGCAATATACTTTACAATCCCAAGTCCCGCAAATGTTTCACACCTGCTGTAAAAAAAAAAGAAGGAAAAACTATCGCTGCCTTTGACACGGTATCAGTTACTTCCAACAGTTATTGGGCTACGCCATATTTGAGGGAAATTGCTACCTTATGCGTCTCTTAAAAAACAACAACTCTTGAACGAGAGCTTTTTAAAAGGGGCTAGTGTTTCATTTGGAGTTGGTGGTCATTTTGCCGATGCAACTCTTGCCACCGGGGAGCTCACACATGGCATCAAGGCCCAAGCAGAAATGGCACAAATTACAGCCTATCGCACACGTCGCCTCTCTCCCCTGCCTTTCATGGGGCTCGCTCGTCAAAGGGGGGATTGATTAAAGGCCTGTTTAAATGACTTCCTTTTTGGCGCTATTATTTCCCAATAGCCAAAACGAGGCAACAATTCAGATCAGTAGTCTAATCTGTTGTTTCCCTTCGAGTCCCATTGGTCTCAGCAATACTTACTCTGACTTGTAGTAGTTTGGTCAGCTGTGTTCAAACCAGAATTGAAGATCAGATATAAAATAATCCCTTGCTCATTCCATTACAGAAATAAAACCTGTGTTTATATTCAACTTAATATTTTCTAGGACCGGATGTTTTGTCAAGCCGAATAATGGACCATTGTGACCCTACACAACTGATTCAAAAATTACTTTTTGATGTGAAATATTAACGTAACATAACATTTTTCTTCCTGTGCTAAACCTGAGGCTGTAATGGAATTGGACTGGACTAGGACCAACCCTATACAAGCGAAACAATTGGGCAACCCGGTCCACCTCTATATTCTAAAGATCCTGTTTCAGGGGCCAGGCCTTTCAACGTGGGCCGCACAGTGCGCAGCAATTTGCGCTTGTGTGTGACAGCAAGAAGATCCTGTGTTTGATTCCAAATCCAGAGGTCTTTCTGTGTGGAGTTTACATGTTCTCCCTGTGTCTGGCTAGGTTTCTTCCAGGTGCTCCAGTTTCACCTACCACTAAAACCATGTACGATAGATTGGACATGCGCCTCCTGTACGACTGTATGGTGGACCCCCTGACGAGTAAGAGGAAAAATGCCCACAACCTTTGTAAAGTGCTCTGTGACTCTCAGTCTGTGAAAGGCGCTATATAATAAAGATTACTTACTTACAACTAACAAAATACTTGCTATCCAAATTGGGCATGCTTTCAAAGCACCCATTTTGAAATGATCTTCTAGCTAGATGACATATGGTTCACCTCTATTTAAGAACTCCTTCAGTTGAGCGGGTCAATACCCATGGCAAAGATAGAAATCAATAGTCCAATCTGTAGCTTCCTTCTTCCAAATCCATTTGCTCTTTTTGTGTGCTTTTGTCAAAGCCATGCAAAAGGAGCTCACCCCATTTTTGTTGTCAGTCATCGGCTTGTAATACCGGGGCTCGGGTTTGTAACTTTAGACCGTTTCAGTGCTCACGCACAAGCCGTTTGAGGGAACAGAGCGAAACAAGTCACTCCGCAAAAGCTTCTGACAAATAACCCACCCCACAAAGAGCCTCGGTAACTCTGCCTCCTGTGGAAAAATGCTTTGAAGCGGCCATAAGAAAAGAGGGATCCTTCATTGGGCGCAGCGGCTCAATGCTACAACAAGTTGAGTTTTTTCAGTCGCCGTCACAACAATAGACAAGCCTTTATCCAGTAGAAACACAGCCGGCGACCTCAAAGGCGCTGTCATCCAAAGAGATACCCAGGAGGCAAATGCAGGCCGCTTTTAAGGCCAGGAGTAGCAACGCAAAGCTAAGCGGCCGTGTAATGAATGGGTTTAGTCGTGCTTAAGTGGTGCCAAATTGAGTTGAAAATGGGGATTTCAGGTGTGTTTGAGTTTGGAGTGAGTTTGAAAGGATGGGAATGTCAAGTGAAAATTTCAAGTGTCTATTTGAAAAAAAAAACAGAGTGGGAAGCCAAACATGTAATAAATGGAATTTAAAGTTACATTTATTATGAGTAATAT
Organism: Knipowitschia caucasica; assembly: GCA_964034765.1. Classification (NCBI taxonomy): domain Eukaryota; kingdom Metazoa; phylum Chordata; class Actinopteri; order Gobiiformes; family Gobiidae; genus Knipowitschia; species Knipowitschia caucasica. Next base: position 11,579,853 of record OZ035839.1, read on the forward strand.
GCGCTTCTTCAGAGCGTGCAAATATCTGCCTGGTCTAATAAAGTCATTACAGTTTTGTTTGTCTATGACACATGTAGCACCTGATTACTGCAGGAGTATAGCTAGAAACATACAAACTCTGAATATTATGTATGACTACTTATTTTTGTAATAAAAAACATGTGGCGCTACTTTTTTAGTTTTATTTCTATTTTAAAGGCCTCATTCTGCCCTCTGATAATGTACAGATGAATTTGCTTGAAAATTGTAATTATAAGTAGATGTCATAAAAGCATTATATATGATTCATTCAAGAATTTCTCAAGCTTGTTTCATTTTGCTGTAGCATGAGAAAGAGAGAAAATAGGGGACAAACTTAAGACTAAAACTTTCAACCAAAGTGTATACAAAGCGACATCATCATCATGTGTTGCGTCGGCTTTCAATGCAAAGTCAACTAAACTATGGTTGACAATGGGGGACATAGTGCTTGTTAACATGTGAGTTTTCATGCTCCTGTGACTTTATGCAACTGCTTCGAGTGCGTTCGCCGATGCGGAAGTACCGTATAATAATAAATTAAACTTATTGCGCACCTCCGTGAACACATACTACTGTTATATAAAGTCTGTGGAAGGTCTCTGAACACAGACACGCTGCAAAGCTGCATTATTGGAGAAGATCTGTACACAAGAAGCCGCTAGCTGAACTCTGTTAGCATCAGAGCCCGCCGGCTACTTCTGGCACTTCCGGTGTGCGCCAGGACTTCTGGTCTGAAGACCCCTTCGTCTGAAAACTAGAGAATACGCGTTTCAGCGTTGCCGGTCTGAAAGCACCTTTAGGCAGCAGAGCAAAAAAGAAGCAAAGAATTTACCATTAGAGATTAGAGATTTCTTTTACTACACCAATTGTCAAAGCAGCTCTTCCAAGAGAAATACCATTGCACTGTGCTGCCTTTGCAAATACATTTTATTGGCCACAAAATGCCACCCTTCATCATATATAGTTTCAAAATGTTTCACCGTTGACCAGCTTGATGAGTTGTCTAGTCAAGCTGTCATTTGTATTTGAAATATGATTAGTTTTAACTTGTTATATTACAAAATCTGTATTGTAACCTTTTCAATGATCAATAACGATACAATTTCTCTTCAAGATTGCACTATGAATCCATGCAAAAATCATTGTCTACACATATTATCTCATGCTATAATCAGATATGACGGGAAAGGTTTCAATCCGAGGAGCACCTGAAGTAGCATAGAGGGGGACTTCTTCATCGTCAGCAGAAACAAGACTTTTTGAGGTCTAATCGGAAAGCACCATCTCCCTGTAACTTCAAACATTCCTGTAAACACCTGCTTGTATCTGCCTCTGCATCTGTCTGTCTAAATACCACCCATTCTTGTTCCTACTCACACAAGAACTCCTTTAGGACATTTGTTTCTGTTGTGGCCGTGCTCACATCTCTGACATGAAGAGCTTGTGGTTAAAAAAGCACCAGACTGTGTGGCTCTGAAGGGGGGAAGCCCGATAAGAAGAGAAAGATTCAGGTGAGAAATGTGTGGTTTTGGCAAATAAACATTACATTGATGCTGGTGGTCCTTGACAAAAGTGGCGCTGGATGCAGAGGTGTAAAAACAATGGCGTGGTATGTGCCTATCTCACTCACTTTAATGATGGATCTGATTATTGAGTCTTTATCTGCTGACGCCGCTCTTTGATATGAGCAAGTATTAACACGAGCTGTTGTGTCTCACAGTGAGAAGTCTGTCTCTCTCACAATTCTCATTTTCAACACTTTTTTTAAGGTTAGCGATTTTCCGATATGGAATCCAATGTTTTTTTTACTCTGTGTTTTTCTACATGTATATTGTCTTTTAGTGTCTATTGAGATTTTTTGCAGAACAGTTTAAATGGGCTTTGTAACTGTTGGGTTTTTTAATGGCAAATAAACTAAACCTGAACAGATTTAACCATGAGCAACATATATTTTTTCCCATCCAAAACTTCTTCTGATCATAAAGAGAGTTCCATCTGTCTCCAGGCTAACGCGGGGAAATGAACAGTTCCAGTAAGTAGTTACACAAAAGTATTTAATATAAACATTAACCAAATCAGAAAGGAAAATTAATTAATGAATATTTTCCATTTACAACTTACAATAAAATCAAGATTTAAAAATCATCATGGACTAGCTTTTGTAAGCTTGTATAATGGCAAAACATGAAAGTATAGAAAACTGAGCACAGATCAACACACAATCCCACATACTCTGAGGAGTATGTGGGATTGACCAAATATGAATTCTAAGGTTATGCATGAAATACAGTATGCAGCAACTGTGATGAGAGACTGGATTAATCAGCTCCAACTATTTAGCATCAGCCGCCCCCTTCTCTGGGGTTGTGCAGTATGGTTTGGAGAAGGTGAGACGCTTTTATTGGGGTTTGTTGCAATATTAATACTTATCAGTTAATAATTACCAAACAAATAAACATAAAGTGGAGGTAAAAAGTGGGTATCTGCAACTTGAACATTGGAGAATCACTCTAATTTGGAGTGAGTAAATGAGAGGAGAAAAACCAATTTAGGCTAAAATAAAGTTTTTTTCTCTGCTCCTCCATCACGGCTGGGCTTGACGGCTTAGCACTCACTTTTCACTCGTTCCTTGTTCTTTTCACCTTCTCTACCTTTCCCCTCTCCCCCCACCTTTTCCCCCCTCACCAAACGGTTCATGTCTAGTGCCGTGGACCTCTGTGCCAACACCACACGAGATATGACATTTCTGCCCAAAAACGCTGCTCTCAGCATTGATTTCAATTCCGCACGCAGGAAGCGCAGACGGCTTTCTGAAAGGTGAAACAAAGCCGGCTTTTGTGCTTGGGTTCTGGGAGGCCGCGCGCTCTTGTCATGTACATGTGAAATTAATTAGGAGGAAATACTAAAACACTTGGGTGGAAATCGCCTTTTACCAGATGTTCTACACATGAGCAGATATGGATTGTGTAGATAAACCAAAATCTATGAGATTGTTAGTCAATATTTATATTACAAAGTAGTGGTGAACTAATGGCAGGGAAGGCATACAAACAGACAAGAGTCCAGACATAACATTTGTATAAAAAGGCAACTAAAAATAGAATTACATCAGTTTGAATGAATTACATCATGCTCTAACATGACATGAAGGGGTTAAGCAGTAGTAGTAGTAGTAGTAATATTTATTTATATACCACCTTTTCACTGCAGTCTCAAAGCGGTTACAATTGTTATTTTTTGGGCATTTGTCTCTCACTCCACACAGAGATAGAAGCAGGGGCGCCAGTACAGGAGGCGCATGCCAGATCTATTGTGCATGTTTTTAGTGGTAGGGGAAACCGGAGAACCCGGCAGAAACCTACGCAGACACAGGGAGAACATGCAAACTCCACTCAGAAAGGCCCTGGTCCAACCGGGATTCGAACCCAGGACCTTCTTGCTGAGAGGCGAGAGTGCTATCCACTCAGCCACCGTGCCACCCTGTTAACACTAGAACTGGGCGTTTATAACATAAAAATGTATCGCAACGATATAAATTGCGCAAAAAATCTTCAGAACGGCACAACTTAATAAAAAAATTAAAATAAATATATCTTATTGCGCTCAAAACTGCTTGGCTCTATTACCAGTTTTCACATGCGTGCATTTTTGGTCTCTCTCACATCTTTAGAGCAGTTTTTCGGAAAAGTGAAAAATAAAGGATCCCCTCACTCAGTCATTCAGCTCTTAGTAACAGAAAAAGTGGTATTCTAATATGGGGTCTGACTCTTTCTATTGGGACAAGCATGAAACCCCAAAAAGTTAGGTACAGCAGCCTTATTGCATTCTTTAACTGTCAGAAGAAAACAATATAAGAAATGCTAACAGAGCGGAGCTAACTTGGAAGCAGCGGTGTAAACCGAGGGGGTGCCAGCAGAACCACTTCACTTAACAAGAGAATGCGTTTGGCTTCTGTCCACAGTACATAAGTAATTGTATGAAGTTGGGTCTACTTTTGCTCGTTCTTTATTTAAAATGCGTCCCTTTGAAATATTTTTTTAAAACATATTTCCTCAAAGTGCAGAAGTTAGTATTAACACATGTGATCAACTGTATAGAGAATAATCTGATACCAGAACCATATGAATAGAAGCTTTGTAAGAAAACTTTTGTAACTTGTAATTGGGAAGAACCATGGAAATCTTCACTCCACTACAATTACACTGTAAAATATATTACTCAAATAACAGAGGTCAAACTAGTCATAGCGAATAATATGTTTACTAGACTGTTACTTGAGTAAATGTAACAGCAAACTGCTTATTTGATTTAAGTATTTCTTTTAAAACCTGCCTGAGAGACTTTTTGCTTTTGGCTCTCAGATGAAAGACAATCTGGCACTCAAGACACATAAAAAGAAGTGTGGGTTGTGCGCTACTGTTTGTTCCACTTTATAGACTCTTAGGTAATGTGATGACTTAACCAGGGTTAGGAAAATAGCATGTTTCATTCTGAGGTAAAATTTTGACACAGAGACTCAGTGTTCTTGGATGATCTAGGCCTAAATCGAATGCGCAGAAAACAAACAATACCGAATAAATGAAATCACTGTAGGATGGGAGTCAGATGAAAATGTAATACTAAAGAAAAGTTTTACACAGTATATGCAATACCAGATAAGCAGTTACATTCTTACTATGACTAGTGGCAGATCTGTCCTGTAACTCACACCATTCTATGACATAAATTTAATGCTGTATTTAAACTTTTATTTCTGTTTTAAATTTTGGGGATGATATTTATATGCAGCTAGTCGCTAGATTCACTTTTACCCTCTGCCCTTTCATCAGAGGAAAAGAGCTTTAGACTCAGCAATGTAACTTATGGTGTCTGTTTCAGTGAGGTCCACTTTAGTCTTGTTTATGTGATTTTCTTCACAATTGCTACTGCTTTAAAAAGTAGAGTTTTATTGGTATATATAATCTGTGACTATATCTCACACACCTAGCAATATTGATTTACCGGCTGCTTAACCTAAAAATGGCTTTACAAATCCGGTTTGAGGGGCAGATTGTCTGTTAAATGTTTTATTTTCCAGATAATTAGACAAGACTGGTGTTAGAACAGCTCTATATTTTTATGTTGAAACTTGAAAGTAAGTACAGAGAAATGGGTGGTAGGCATTGACTGTAGACGGAGTTGACGTCCCTCATTATTATTTGTTTCTGGATGCAAATTCTGGCATGGCAATGATCCAGCAACCAAAGAGCCAACCAGGAGCTAACCAAAGCTGAATTAGGAGGACAGAAGGCAACAACATGCAAAATGCAGGGCACCAGTATGCCCAAACATGTATGAATGAATACCAAAAAAATACACGGTTTAAAGCTGATCACAGTTATACTACAATAAGTTCCCTATAAATGAGATTTACGATACAGATGTATGTATTATATCAAATTTGGGTATTGGTTTTTATGACAAGTAGGCAGGCTGACATCTGAAATGTGCGGCGCATATGTTTTGAGTGTGCTTTGGAAAAGAACCAGGCTTCGCACACGTCTGTTTGTGGTTGGCAGTTACGGATATAAAGTTTTTGAAAATGACAAGGCGGGAGCTGCAGATGAAGGGAGATCACAAAGTTTCATTTCTTGCCTTCTGTTTACATTGCCCGCTCGGCTGCACAGCGTCAAAGACATGTGAGCAACAGGGGAACTACATGCACACCGAGCATTCACTGCAGCGAGGCATGGGCAGCATTACCCTTGGCCTTTTCAAATGCTTTTGGACAACTTTGCATTTGAATTTCACATTAAATTGACAGTGTTTATGCATAGACAGAAAGTTAAATAATTCAGCCCTGATGTTCTTACAGTAATTAGCCAGGTTCTGGTTTAGTGTACATATTATTAAAAAAAAGTCTGATGATTTTGAGAAATTATTAATGAAAAACTAAATTCCGGATTATGGCAGAATGAATGAATGAATTTGTTTATTTCAAAGGGACAGTGCACATAAATCAACATGTGTCCAAGTATATGTGCCTATCGCCTCATGGCAGGTGGATGGTACAGCCATCATTAAACAAACTGCAAAGCAGGTTAGTAAAAGCAGCAGCATATTGCTCAATACAGGACATTACAAACATAATAACAGAGACAATATTTAACAAACATGCACAGGTTATTAGTCCCACAGTAGGAAAATTGCAAATTGTTTATGGATAGATAAATATATAGATAGATTTATTGAACATCAGCAGAAACACATTCTGCTGGTGATGAGCTGCTTTTTTATCTTCTAGCTGATTTAAACAGAGTCTGCTTAATTGGTTCAAACCATGTTCTCTGCTAATAAATAAATATTAGCATTTAAAGAAAACAAAATATAGCATTTCTCCAGTGGATTTGTGCTTGATCTGCTTGGTTTGGACCATCCTCTCTGCTCTGGTCTGGATCAGTGTAAACCCATGAACACTGTACTGCAGTAAAATGTACAGCTAGAAAAAAGCAAGGACAATAATGATTCTAATCAATTCAACAGAGATTAAAAGTGTATAGCCAAAGATCTCCAGCAATAAGATTTGTGTAAACTAAAATGCAATTGAAAGTTGTTGTGAAATCGCTGTGATCTTTATCCGTCCCCTCTCAAAATTTCAAGATTTCACAATAGAAATATCCCAAATAATGTAATAATTCACTCGGATATTGCAATTTATTACCAGAAATGTTATACGCCATTGAATACATGTTACAGTTCATGAGTTGAATGCCATACAGTTGGGAACCTTTCATTATTCACTCCAAAAATAAATGCAGAAGTATTTCAAGGGACAAAAGTTTCCACCCACCTAGAACCTGGATGTGCTGCAGTCTGCTGTGTTTATCTGCTGGACTACTTTTGTATTGTTCTTTTTGACAGATTTGCTCTGGGTCGTCTGTCTCTGTGTTGAATGGTTGAGGGGGTTTGGAATTGGTCTGTTATTATTTTTTTGTTCTTTAAAATTGGCTGATGAATTCTTGTGAAAAGGTGAAACTTTGAGTAAAATCTCAAGGTAAAACAAAGTGGTCAAAACTGTCAAAAGTCAATTTAGCGTGTTATGTGCCCTTTTAGTCAAGGCATTGTAAATGTTTAGAAGACCAAGTCATCAGCAGAGAGCCCTTTGCTGACGTTTCAAAATGAGGTGCTACTTACTCATTGAGAAACCCGACAAAAGAGCAAGTCCGACCCTTGGGTTAATTGAAAAAGTATCATGTAAACTCTTAAATCATCAGCCTATAATCCCCCTTGTTCCACTGTCAAAAGAGACCACTGTAAACCGGCAGCTCTTCCCCATGGCTTCTGTTGTTTATATCCGCACGAATCCAAACCATCTGGACACTGTTTATTATATTAAAAATGACACATAATGGTAATCTGGCATGTGATGAGAGGGTATCTGAATTACAGGCAGGGGGCACGGGGCGGCCATTTGACATCATTGGATTTTCCTTAAGAGGGATGCTTAATTTAAGGCTATCCACTCACTTGATCCACCTGATTATTCATTACAGTAAGCAGTATGACACAGGATAAACATAGGAAACCGCCAATTAAATCACATTCCAGGGAAGATTGGGGGACTTAACTGTATACAGAGCAGTTACTTTAGCGACATAAATATTTACGCAAGCTGCCAGGGATTAAGACGAATGTTACTAGGAAATGGCGAGCGTCGTGAAGGGCTTGCCGAGGTTTTGTGTAAAAGTATCAGCCGGTGGTAAGCTCCGTGAATATTTACAGAGCTATTTTGAATGAGACGAGACAACTGTTCATGCACCACTTGGAGAAGCGTCACTTTTGTTGAGAGCATTTGCAGAGAGAGAAAAAAAAGGAGGATTGTGGAGTGTCTTGGGAGGGATGGGAGGAGATACAGAATGGCCAGTTGCAACAGACTTGATTCTGCAGCATGTAATATTTACTTGAGTTAAAAGAGGAGAGGTTGTTTTGGTTTGTAGTTGAATCATTGAGTGTTGATAAAGAAAAATAATACAGACTATGTTAAATTAAGGCATTCTGATACAGACATTGTGATTTTCAAACTGGTCTGATGAGGAACAGTAATGAAATTGCTATCATACAGTGTATAAGCCCACTTTTGGTAATTGTAATGCTATAACTCAAGTTAATTTAATTTCAAATAAAGGCACAATATTTCCTGCTTTTGCTGCAATCAAAACAATGTGTGGTAAGGGTGAGTCACCTACTTACGTCCAAATATGTACATTTCTGATACATGGATGTTCTCTTAAATGCATCTGCTGCCCTTATCTCAGCAGTTTAGGTGGTTACATGCCAGATCAACAGTAGTAGAAATGGTTCGATCCAGTTACACCAAACTGGAATTTCATACCCTAATTGGCGCGCTCAAGTTTACATGGGTCTCGTTCAAACTAAGTAAATTGCAGTAGACAGGTAGGTGATTTTTACTAGTGCTTTGTTGTCTTGGCGGCAGGAGTGGAGACTTTCATGTCTGACTCTGTGATAGGCGGACCATTTGGCAGTGTTGAGCAGTTTTTGCACCTAAATAATTCTAACAGGGAATATTAGAGAAAAAGGACAAAAATAAAAAATGTACAAACTTGAATTAATCACTCAATTATAACGTCATAATTTTTTTGTTGCCCGAGTAACGCAAGTATGTATAATGAGTGAATACCACTGTAGGGAAAAAATATGCGTGGTTCATATCTTGGGTTGAGAGGTGGCTGCCCTTGCAGGGCGTCAGCGTGCTGGTGCATGCTCCAGGCATCTACCATGGGCACGTATCTGAAATCACCCTACGCACGGCGCTGCAAAAAGGTGACGCCGTGTCAGGGATGTAAGGTACAGTCGGCGTGAGAAAACAAAAGCAGTCGCTTTCACTGGTGATTAGTGAACGTCTACCACAACTATCTCGAGGTCACACACCAAACGTTGAAGCTAGAGTTATTTCCACAGTGCGTGATGGCCATATACAATGTATAAAATCATATATATTTGAATTAAACATAAAATTAAATTAATTAGTCCTAAACAACAATAAAAGAGATTGAATAACCTATATTAAAAAATCCAAATACTTATTTTTGGAGGGGACTGGATTAATATAAGATTTTTGCTTCGTCCAATTGCTTTTCAAACAAAATCCAGGGACATTTATACCAGATTAATTGAAATTAATTGCAAGATAACTATTAATCGCTATTATATATTTTAATAATTTGACAGCACGTATATACACATATATATTACGATCAAAACCTTTTTGAATCATATTTGTAAAAGGATAATTATCCAGATATCAATAGATACAAAGTAATGTAACGGGTCAGTGGTTTTCAAAAGTGAAAGTATTTGAATTGCCAAGAAAAGTCTCTGAAACATGGTCTACAGGACGGGCCTTAACCCCAGATCAATTGACTTTTTAATGCCTTCTTGTTACGTTTAACTTCATGTGTCAGGTCCATCTTCCAATGGAGAGTTTAATATACATGGGCCTACGACATGCAGGGAGTGGATCACAGTTAAATGTTTATACAGCTGTTCCCAAGATTATTATTATCATGAAACCGCATGGCTATAATGTCATTCTGTTGAAGCTGCAGTACAATCAGATCCTCCCTATAGCCCACTAACCTCCTGTGTAGGACAAGGTTATGGAACATGCAAGAAAGTAGACTAAGAAAAGAAATTCTCCAGCTGTGTATTTGAGCCTGAAAGGGGCCATAACATGCAGGATTATTTTTGCGTCTTTGTTGTGTGTTTGTTGTAATCCGTGCAGCAAACCTCTGTCTCGTTTCAAGACTTCAGTAGGTTTGGTCCACAAGTTTGCTCCTGTGAAGATGAAAGTGGCTCGTTCTTAACCCGGTTGATTTTTTGTTGATAAAAGTGGTTATGTTCATTTGGTTCTTGTTCTGTTGGTCGGTCCAAGGGCCTTCTGCACTCATCACTACAGTCAAAAATCACAGACTGGGCTTTTTTTTTAGTCCATTTAGGTTCTTGTATCAGCTTGTCCAAAGTGGATAAAACTATAGCATCGTCGCAAGTGAATGACGTAGCTTGTTGTTTTTCTTGCGACCATTGTGTTTGGATCGGCTTGACATCATCCACGAATCGAAACCTTGTCCACAGACCTTGTCCGCGCCCACTGCCTGTATGGAAGTGGGTTTGGCTTGCCACGCTATCAGTATCACCCACACAATACAAGAACAATACAACAATAAATATCACAAAGCTGTTTTCTGTGGTTAAACAAAAGTATTTGTGAATGTTGGCCCTTAAGCACATCTATTTACTTTGGCATTTTCTGTTTTAGAATGATAATGCCCCATAATGGTAGAATGCCCCAACTAATCTCATAGTTGGTACTGCTGCTGGACACCCAAATTTCTCCTACGGGGGATCAATAAAGTATCTATCTATCTATAGTGATAGAATTGGTAAATACAATATTGCCTGATTTAAATAAAATTTGTTGAAAAAAGTGGAGAAATTCCAGTCTTACTCAGTTTAAAAAATACAAAGTGTTTGTCATAGTGTAACAAGTTTTAAAATGGAGCATCTGAATTGAAGGGTTGGAGGGACGTATTTGTGCCATAAATTCCTGATAATAGCGTGGATTATGCTCTAAACAAGGGCAGAGGTTGAACTGTGGCCAGCATACTACAGTATAAGATTTCTGAACTAATACATCTCCTTTTACAATCATAAGCAAAGCGTCATATATAGCCTTGGTCTGTTACTCCTTGTCTAACCTTCCCAGTGTGAAAAGATTGTCACACGCCCGGTTTCTTGGGTCAAACCGTGGTCTAATCTCATATCTTCTCTAGTGTGGTTGAAATTGTTTTTGTCAAAGTGGCTAACATAAAGCTACAGAGCGTGGTGTTATTGCTTATGGCCTGCCAGGGAAGATAAAATTTATAGCGTTTCAATCCAACTCCTTTTGTCCCAAGACCATATGAAAACAACCTTTTGTTTGTGCCTTTGAAGGTCACTTCGTACTTCTGGAATGCCTACAAATTGGTAAATTCTAGATGCAACAAGCGCACAAAAAAGATTAAAAAAGGATTAGTGGACACAAACATTTTTCAGGAGTTTTACGATGTTCTGCCACAATGTTAATTTATTTTGATAATACAACCTAAAAAGTGAAACTAATAAATGATATGGACTCTTTATTGCCTGCCGTTTTTGATGATTTCACTGATTCTCAAGACCCACAGAATGAAATAACCTAATACTATGTGAAATGCAAAACCAGATTCTGAAAGACTGGATTGTCTACTTTGATCAGCAAAAATGTGTTTGTTTTTAGCTATTTTTATTGTCCTGTAATCCCCAGTTGAATAAAGGGTCTCAGACAAATATGTAAATGGCAGTCGATGTTGATTCATATTGCTTACAGTTTATACAATTCAAAATCTCAGAAGATTGGATTATGAAATCAATAACCTTATTTTGAACAAAAATGTGGGCCCTCTGAAGACTATAATCATTCACTTTGAACCACTGAGCAAAAGACCAGTCTTTCCTTCTTTAGACAATGAAGCTTCTGACGGAGTAACACGTCCATGATCCTTCTGTGAATGACTTTTGATGCACTAGCTCCACTTCCTGTGAAGGTCCCCAACAAACCTTTCTGGACTCTGGTCATCTCTGGGGTTTGAGCAACTTTTAAACTTTTGCCCTCATTTTATCTCAACATCCAGAACATCCATCATCTTTTGCGGCTTTCTCTTCTTATGGAGGATGTCAATGATGACTTTCTCCACAAGTGCCAGGTCAGCAGTCTTCCCCATGTTCTACTGAACCGGATTGAGAGATCATTTAAAGTCTCAGGCCCCCTCTGCAGGTAGATCAATTAGCTAATGACATGTATCACTTTGAGCCTATAGTCCCCTTTCACAATATTAGATTTTAAATATAGGGTTTTACAAGCGGTAAGCCATAATTATAAAGAGAATCAAACAAAGGCTTGACACATTTTACTTTGCATGCTCCAAGTCCATGTCATATGTTAGTTTCACATTGTAGGTTCTAAATTAACTTATTTTCGCAATATTCTAATTTTCCCAGTTTCACCTGTAGTCCTTTGTGTCCTTTCTCAAGAATGACATAACTATTCACTGCTGTCCTCTTCCATCAAGGAACATAATAGTGAAACAGATCCAGAAATAGTGCTCTACAAATCAAAATGAGTCATACTGCACGTTCCGACTTCGTTTCTAGTGATTTTATGTTCCTTTTTTGAAATGCGTAAAGTGTCCGTGTTTGCTCAGCCCGTAAACAGCTGCTTGTGCTTAAGCTGTAAAATGTAAATCTCGAGTTGGCTGTTTACGTAGCTCAAGCTTCTAATCATGCAGACGTATAATTGAGTGACGCGTGGTGTCTTTAGGAGTGAAGCTGCTTTCAAAGACCTGATCCCTGTATTTATGCATCTGCCTCCCTGCAATAGGACAGACGTTGCCTTTATCTTTTTGCTAAACGCCCCGTGTGTTCAGATGATTCATTTTACCACTTAATTTCCCTCGCTGAAAGAATTAGGTTTTTACGGCTTTGCGGTATTTTAACAGTTATGCGCTGCAAAGTAAACACTTTAATAGCTGTGATATACTGCCTGACGCTGATTACAAAGTACAGGTATAAAAGCAGAGTATTACTTGATCAAAGCTGGGTGATTTTCACAGGAAATTCAAACAAAACAAATAAATGCCATGCTAATTTTCTAAATAGGCTCCAGAATGACAGTACAGTCAGATATACTTGATGCACAACGGGAAAATCCTAAAAAATTAAGTGAGCCTAGTCCTGACCAAGCTTAACCTCACTATGTCGAGATGTGCAACAAGTTTCATCACATCCTCCAGCAAAGACAATGTCAACTTTATCTGTATGGCACATTACAACAACACAGCTCCTGAGTTCTTCACATGCACATAAGAAAAATGAGCAAAAATGAATCGTTAATTTAAAGGAGCAGTATGTAAAAATCTGGCCAAAAGTGCTCTCCCACGCTCCCTGACTCAGGTTGCCAGATATGCAGACGAATCCAGCTGGGACCATAACAACTGAATAGACAAGAGTTTTGTCAACAGCAAATCTATAACCAACACCTTTTTCACAAAGGCCCCAATAGAAATCCTTGCTTTATTCCTTGTTTTGTTGTTAATGATTTGAGAATTTTTTGAGACCTTTTTCAGTTCTGTGACCATGTGTTACTTTACTAGTGAGATTAGCTTGATGCTGTGAGTTCTGGCAACTCGGATAGCAGACATTCTGATTGGTGAAACCGTGGAGGGCAGGCCATCAAAATGAAAACAGTAACTTGATTTAGGGGCTGTAAAACACATTTGAAAAATTCAAATATCTCAGCTGAACTACTGTCATCAGTTAAAGTATCAAAGTATTTGAAAAGAGCATGGTTTATTTAATGCCATTTAATGATGACTTTAAAATCTTCCACATTGCTACTTTAACTTTGCTGTGAGATTCTTATTCTGTTCAACCGGTAACACCTTGGGACTTCCTTGAAATGCTGCGGTGTGGCACAAACTCTACTCTGGTCCCTGAAGTTTTATATGAAACCCTTCTGAAACCGTTGCAGTGTTTAATTATGGTGCTTGGAAGGTGGTAGGAAAGATACTAATTTTGAATCACTGCAAACAGCAAACCATTCAGTTGTGAAATGTTGTAACGAACACATCTTTCGTTTAGACATATAGACATACACATATATATATACATATATATATATATATAGACAGAGAGAGAGAGAGAGTTAACTATAAAACAAATAAAACAAGAAAATATCTCAGTTTGTTTTCCTCAAGTTACAATCTGACATTTTGTTATTGAAACTTAATTTGAAAGGATTTGCTCAAGAGATCAAACTTCTGCTGCACTAAAATATATCTGGCTTTTCAGAAAAATAATGCTTGGTAAAGATCAAATCACAATTTCTGAAGCATGATCAGTTGAATCTGGAAAAGAAAAAGTAAAAAAGCGAAAAGGGTGGGCGGAAATTATTCATGCTTTTTCAATGGAAAGAAATCTGACTGGTATATTTTGTTTGATTTCATTTGGATTAACTGTGGTAAAATATTTTCTTTTGTCTTTGCGCTATGTTTTTGTTTTGCTTATGTCTCGTTCCTTAATGTGCCTATTTGTCTGTCTTGACTGTCATTGCTCTTTATAAAATATGATTTAAAAAAATTAAAAGAGAAAATGCTAAGCCTTTTTCTAAGCCTAATTAACTCTTCAATTAGTAGTAATAGTAGTAGTATAAAATCTAACAAGCTGATGATCATTACAAAGATGTTTGCAAAGGACGTATTGTTACATGAACCACACCAGACTATGCTCACAGAAAATGTAACACAAACAAATTAAACAAATAAAGTGTGCAAAAAGCCTGTGCACGGACGCCCAACCCTGACGCTCAATATTTCAAATCTGCGTTTAAAAGGCTTCTGGACCCTCTCTTCTGATCTTAGTGAGGGTATATAATCTGGAGGTGGACTTGTTGCTCAAATTAGTGGGTAGAGAAGTGTGCCACATGTTCGCTATCCATAAATATTGACTCTGGCTTTGGAGCTGGCCGTCCCTGACCTCGGTGGGTTTCCATTTTAGGAGCAAACTATATGAAATGTGTCCCGTTTGGCCACAATCTCTTTTATGCTGCATGTGCACGTGTCCTGCTCTGCCCGAGTCGTGCGTCTGCTGTCAAACACATGTGGATTGATGAAGTTCAAACCGCTTTCCACATTTCAAAGACAGCTTCCGGGTGTGCTAAGTTGTATATTGGTATTTTTAAATAGATTCAACATTGATATTCTATTTAGATTACATCTGTATGTCTTTTTAAAACTGAATATAGAGTGAATTTAAGTGAGGAAGATTGGAGAACACTCCAATCTTGTGATTGAAGTGGGAAACTACATTCCACAATAGATCTGAAGGTACATCACGATGCAATCCAATTACTGTTTTAAAGGATTTAAAATTACTGGAGAAATTCCCCAAACTAATTTAGAAGACATCTCTAGCCATGACATCAATGTCTAAGGATTTGTAAAAAATGACTTTGAAAAGCTAGTCCTTGGGACAGACCAGTGGGGGCGGGTACCGGCTCAAAAGTGTAAGTAAGTAAGTAATCTTTATTTATATACCACCTTTTCACTGCAGATCTGAGTCTCAAAGCAGTTTACAATTGTTAATTTTTGGGCATTCGTCTCTCACTCCACACAGAGATGGGAGCGGGGTCGCCAGTACAGGAGGCGCATGACAGAACTATTGGACATATTTTTAGTGGTAGGGGAAACCGGAGTACCCGGAGGAAACCTACGCAGACACGGGGAGAACATGCAAACTCCACTCAGAAAGGCCCTGGTCCGACCGGGATTCGAACCCAGGACCTTCTTGCTGAGAGGCGAGAGTGCTATCCACTCAGCCACCGTGCCACACACAAAGTGGACAAAATGACGGGTGCTGACATGCTTGCAATACCACCCCGGGCCGATGGGGGTGGACCCGGAATAAGAATTAGCCAATGCTAACATATAGCATCTTCTTACCTCTCAAAAACACCTTTACAGGATGGTCCAAAAGTTGGCTCTTGGTCCAAAGCTCCGTTCCACATGTGTGTCAATGCTGAGGGGAGTGAATTATTTTGGACCACTCTAGTTTACTCGCTGTGAATTTTTGAAGTCACACGTTTAAATGAATGGGGCTGGTGCAGCCCCCGCAGCCATTTTGAATAACTCCATGAGAGCCATATTTTTGGCCCATTAGTTAGAACGGAGGAGATAGGCGTGACTACTGTACGTCCGTATATACACTCTATGGGACAGACGAGACGGACTGGATGTGTATGAGCCAGATGGTCCTGATGTTACCGTGAATGGAGCTAAAAACAAGTCCAGGTCTTTTTTTATCAGTAAAAATTTTGTAACATGGTGAAAGTCTATCGTGTACCCTTTAATAGCCATGCTCTACATTACCACGAGTGATAACTTCCCAAATCACAACAAAAATGGTTCTCCTCCTGAGCATCTGTGTAGAATCCATTGGATTACAGACATGTTGGCATGTGTCAGAATGCATGTGTCTTACGCTGGAGGAATGCAGGACCCATGTCTCGCCAAGTTACTGTTAACAGCAGGTGAAAGGCTAATGGTTGGATCTGCAGTGTCATCTAAGGCTTCGTCTGCCCTCGACTCCTGGAATGTACTGATGACAAGAGCTGGACCGCGGACTCCACATCCAGCTCCCGCGCAGGGATGCACCTCCTCAGGTATGTGGCAAAATGAGCATGTGTGCTGCAGCAGTGAAAAGAGGACAATCATCTTTCTTTTCTTCCTGTGCACCTATGTATTAAAAGGGAAGGAAGTGGTGCAGTGATCCCACTCATGTTCGCCCACTACTCGGATGGTATTTAGTTTGAATCTTTGTTGAGTGGACACAGTTAGTCACACAGTGGACTCAAAGAACCTAATAATGTTATGTTAATATGAAATTTAATGTTTCTTCATGAATACTTCTGTCAACATTCTCTCTTCTTAAGAAAGCCCAATCTAACGACTAAAGTTTCTGCTGATACTTGGTTGAACTGTGTCCGGGACGCTGCTGGAGCTGAGAACGGCCATGACTGTGCTCTGGACACATTTAGGCACTTTCCACAGAGTGACTGATGCTATTACTATATTGTGTTGTTAGAAAGCAAATATAACTTTGCATAGTGAATATAGTAAAATAAAGGTTAGGGTCTGTTAAGAGATCTGTTATTCGTCCCACAGAGGGGAAATTTCAGTATCGTATCCCCGGTTACAGAACAGTAGGAATGAGGAGCACACAAACACGTATTCAGTATAGCACAACTCTATACTTGACAATCTTCCTTTTATTTAACTTAATTAAAAAAACGAACTATGTTCTGTAGTGCAAAGAAATCTATACTTATATGTAATGAAGGTAACTGATTATTTTTGCTATCAGTAAACAAAAATCCAATAAATAAGTTGAAAAAAGCCTGAAAAAAGCTGCCAGCAGGTTACAAGTACTGCTGTACATGTCAGGTCTATCAAATCTCAGTTCTTGTAATATCATAAAGGCATAACAAAAAGCAGCAATAGCAACAACAAAAACCTTGATAAACTTAATAGAGGCAAGTCATATCAATAACTCTATAGATAACCTTAACCCCATTATACTGAAAGGGGCTGCATCTGGGTGTGTCTTGGCAGAACGGATTATTTCACCTTGATTGTTCATTGCACCACTATGTCCATTGTTATGTATCGTATTTTTCAATGTTAGAAAATGAAATAAAGGATATAACTGATTATAGGTACTTACATTCAATGCATTTAGAATAAGATGTGTGCTTATTGTAGATGGTACAGATGGTATGGCACAGGTCTAAATAGGTACAGTGGCCATGTGTCGTGTCTGTGCATCTGGGAGCGCTGTGTTCTTCAGGACAAAAGGATTTTCAAGGAGCATGTTTGAGCTGATAACCACAGCCTATAGCTAACCACTGTTGTGAGCATATACAGCTGTTCTAAAGCCCAGTTCCAAAGCCATTCACAGACAGGAAGAAGGATTTAAGATCAATATTACCTATGGATATAAAAATGGACATCCTGGAAATGTGCCCAGGTTACAGAAACAGTGTAAGTTTGTGTGACTTCTTCGAAAAGAGATTGTAGAGAGCATTTTGTCAGCACAAGATAAGATAAACTTAATAAACAATATTATATAATATTGTATGCTAATATAACACTCATAAACAGGACTCATATGTAACAAATAAGCAAACAATAAATGGCCCGAAGACCAAATAATTTTCTATAGAAGCGACTTTTTCAGATTTAAAAGATCATGGTTAAACAACATACATAACCCTAACCCTTTTCTCAACAATCAAAATAGTACAGTCAGTATTTTTGCAGTAAATTATCAATATTATGAGTTCTATAAAATGATGTCAAAATACATAGTATAGAAAAATATTATGTAGAATAATAGCTAGAAGTGGGGAGAAAAGACACCTTGTTTCTAAGAGAATACATAGTAATGCTTAAAGGAATGGGCAGCTTTACCTTTCACAACCACCATAAAAGACTCCTAGCTGTCATAGACTTAAAAAAAAAAACAATACATACTATTGAAAACTTCGAATCAGGATCAGAAGAGAATTTTCTGTTGTCATCACAAGTTCAAATTCACAATAATTAACACAGCCACCAACAATAAGTGAAAAAGGGTTTTGTGGAAATCTCACTAAAAAACCACTTTAAGTACGTACACGACAGGGAAAAAGAACAAAAAAAGTTGTGAAAGGTCACTATAAAGAAAACAAACCACAGGAACCCAAGAGGGGACCTTGGGATTGCAGCTTCACCTTTCAATACTATAATCAGGCTCCGACAAACGTATGCGGCGAGAGCGGTGAATAATGAGCTGGTGCTGAAGCCAGTTGAGACTGGTTTTTACTGATGAGCTGTTTACGTTCTGGCCTCATATCTCCACTTGTACTTTCTCCTGCCAAGGGCTTGACCCATCATGTTTCAATCAGAGAGTAATTGGATCATCCCTGTTGATAAGATAAGCATTAAAGCCTCCGCTGTAGAACAATGGTTAATGTTGTGTCACGAAGCCGCATGATCTCTTTGGGACACTTTGGACAGCCCTGATCAAGTCCCTCAACAACTGCGCACTCATTCCTCAAAACCTGGATAGAATAAGACATCGATGTGCTTTAGTCTGGGGGAGAAGGCAAACGGCTGAATTCTATCTGTATCAAAAGAAAATCAAAGAATAAGGCAAAGTATCAGGAGTAGGAATGTTGAAAATGTGTGTTCGTAATAGAAGGAAGGAGAATACATTTTATTTATACAGCACATTTCATACAAAACAAAGGGACAGTGCAGGGATAACGACATTGCTTAAAGGCATATAGAAGGTTCTATTTCATCCTTCCTGACCGCCAGAGGCGGTGCTTAAGCACTGGATGATCATCCTCGCGCATGCACAGATCGAGAGTCAAATAACAACAAAGTCACCCGTGACCTCCGGTAGCTCACGCGAGAGTCTATAAAGCCACGTGACACCGGAAGCACAGTCCCTTTTCACTTTCTCGCATGCAGGTTGTATGAGTCTGGCTGAAGCTAACTGATAGCTGTTTGTGCCTGTTGTTCGCGCCGCTTGCTGCCTGTAGCCCCGTGACTGCTCGTCGGTCGGTGCTGCGAGTTTCTCGCCCTCCGTGGGCTGCGCAAGCCGCGCTGCTTGCCTCTGGTGAGTGTTTGTTTTGCTTATTCGCCGTGACTTGTGCTCGGTTGTTTTTCGTTACTTCTTATAATTGGGGGGTTACTAGTGGCGTTTCTGCTCGACCCGACCCTGTTATCTGGCTGTTTACCTGCGCGTATTCAGCGTGTGTTTGGTGGGTTACCAGTGGCGTTCTGCTCGACCTGACCCTGTGTCTTGTTAATTACCTTGTTAATTATTTGTTAATTTCTGTCGGTCACTGGTGGCGTGTCTGCTCGACCTGACCCTGTTGAATTGGCTGTTGCCTGCGCGTGTTCCACGTGTTTCTGCGGGTTGTAAGTGGCGTCTCTGCTCGCACTACCCTACTATATTGGTTGTTCCCTGCACGTGTACGGCGTTCGGTGGGTCACTAGTGGCGTCTCTGCTCGACCTGACCCTGCTGTATTGGTTGTTCCCGGCACGTGTACGGCGTTCGGTGGGTCACTAGTGGCGTCTCTGCTCGACCTGACCCTGCTGTATTGGTTGTTCCCTGAACCTGTGAGGCGTTCGGTGGGTCACTAGTGGCGTCTCTGCTCGACCTGACCCTACCGGGAGTGCCCCTGTACTTGGCGGCGACTGCTCCTGCGCGTTAGCTCGCTGGGATGCTTGAGCCGTTGGCCTGCCAGTCCTGTCTGGCCCCGATGCAGCAGGACGATGGCCATGTGCTGTGTCCCTCCTGTCTGGGTGTGGGCCACCTGCGGGAGGCGCTAACCGAGCGTGCATGTCCCGATTGTGCGGTAATGCCCTGGCCGGTGCGCGTGGCCCGCCTGTCGGCCCTGGACGGACATTTCAGTGGCGATTCTGGGGACTGTGAGTCTGCCCTGTTGGTTGACCGACCCCCTGGTCGCAAACGTGAGGGCGCCCGGGGTGATGACCCTCCGCGGAAGAAGTCGAAGTCCTCTGGTCGCGGGGTTCTGACTTCGAAGGTCGATCCGCTTTCTGTGGAGTTGGCTCAGTTGCGGACCCTCCTTCATGACCTTCAGGCTGGTACTGGCCAGTCGGTGGCCCGACCGGTCTCGGTCCCTTTGTCGGTGTGCGATGAGGATGATGCTCTCTCGGTGGCGGCATCTGACACACATTTTCGGCCGGGCTCTGATGTTCTGAGCTCCAGGGTCTCGGAGTCTGGTTCGGTGGGTTCTGTCGGGTCTCTGTCGGTTTCCGATGAGCCCGTGACTGCGGCGATCCGAACGGCTCTGGCGCATTTGAAGCTGGATGTGCCTCAGTGCGATGCGGGGCCCTCGAGTGCCTTCTTTCGCCGCCAGTCTGCGTCCTCGGGGTTCTCTGTTCCTCCTTCGGCGGAATATGTCAAGGAGCTACATGCCTGTTGGACTGACACGAGGGTTTTTTCTAGGCCCAATTCGGACGGTCGGGCCCTGGCTTCTATGCAGGCGCCTGACAAAGTTGGCCTGGGGCATATGCCGGCGGTGGAGCCTGCCATTGCCTCCTTGATTGTACACCCTGAAGAGGCTCTGCGCACTAATGCCCGGTGCCCTCGGCCGCAGTGTCGGGCCACAGATGACCTGCTCTGCAAGGCCTATGACATGGGGGGCCGCATTGGGAACTCCCTGTCTCATCTGCTGTTGGGGCTGTCCGCTTCTCTGGAGGCTGTCACATTGGACCAGTCCACGCAGGGGATGGTGGATGCTTCCTTGCAGGCTTTTGCCTTCATGTCTAGGGAACTGGGGCGTCTCCTCTCTACGCTGGTTGACTCGCCGCCAGGTGTGGTTGGCGCAGTCCCCTCTCTCCGAGGCCAGCCGCAGAGTGTTGAGGAGCGTTCCTGTGCTCCCTGGAGAGCTGTTTGGCTCGGCTGCCATTGCGGCTCTGGAGCGCACGGTCCAGGCCACTCAGACCCGGCAGCAGTTGGTGGGACTGCACAGGCATCCCCCGCGTGCGTCCGCTTCTGCTGCCCCTGTGCGCGGGCGGGTGGCCCCGCCCCGGAGTTTTTCTGTGCCCCGGACGGTGGATGGGCCGTCGGCTCATGGGGCTCGGCGAGGGAACTTTCCCCCGGCTCAGGCTCCACTGCGTCCCAGTCGTCGCCCCCCCAGGCCCGCTAAAGGCCGGGGTGCCCTCCGGTGAGGCGCCGGGGCCGGTGGTGGGACGGTTTACCCCGGGACAACTTGGTTACTGGAGGGCCCAATCCCCCGATGCATGGGTTGTGGCCACTTTGTCCGTGGGGTATCGTCTCCAGTTCCGCCGCCGGCCTCCTGTTCCCGGCCGGGTCCTTGTGACTGTCATCCAGGACCCGGTCAGGGCGCAGGCACTTGTCCGGGAGATTCGTACTCTACTGGACAAGGATGCCATCGTGCCTGTCGACCCCCTGGATCCAGGGGCTTTTATTCCCGTTATTTTCTTGTACCGAAAAAGACCGGCGACTTGCGACCGGTCTTGGACCTGAGGCGTCTGAATGTTTTCTTGAAGGTCCTCCCTTTCAAGATGTTGCGTGTCCGGCAGGTCCTCCAGGCGGTGTCCCCTGGGGACTGGTTCACGTCGATAGACCTGAAGGACGCCTACTTTCACGTCCCGATTGCTCCTCAGCATTGCCGGTTCCTGCGTTTTGCCTTTCAGGGGAGGCACTTCCAGTTCAGGGTGCTTCCCTTCGGCCTCTCTCGCTCTCTCCTCGGGTCTTTACGAGATGCGTGGCGGCGGCTCTTTCCCCGTTGCAGGCCAGGGGGTTGAGGATCCTGCCCTATCTGGACGATTGGCTGATCTGTGCCCCCACTCGCGAGCAGTCTCTGCGGGATACGCAGGCTGTGATAGAGCACGTGACCAGGTTGGGTCTGCGAGTGAACCTGGCAAAGAGCAATGTGGTGCCGTCTCAGCAGGCTTTGTTCCTGGGCATGGCTCTGGATTCCCTGTCTATGTCCGCCCGCCCCTCGCCTCGACGTGTCGGGGACATTCGGGCGTTGCTCCCGGGCTTCCGTCGAGGACGGTCGCTCCCTTACCTGGCGTTCCTCGGGCTCCTGGGCATGCTGATTGCAGCCTCGTCTGTGGTCCCCCTGGGTCTTTTGTCCTTGCGCCCGCTGCAGATGTGGCTCAATGGCCTGGGGCTGGACCCGGCCAATCCTGTTCACAGACGTCGGCGGTTACTGGTGTCTCCTCGGTGTATGGAGTCACTGTCCCGGTGGCGCGACGAGGCGTTTGTGCTGACGGGCGTCGCGCTGGGTCCCCTGCCGTCCCGCCGGGAGGTGGTGCATACGGACGCGTCCCTGACAGGGTGGGGCGCAACGTGGCAGGGGCGTGCGGTTCAGGGCGTCTGGCCGGTGCGGCAGAGGGGGCTCCATATCAACGTCCTGGAGCTCCTGGCCGTTCAGCTTGCGCTGCGCCATTTCCTGCCAGTCTTGCGGGGGCGGCATGTGTTGGTGCGGTCGGACAACACCAGTGTGGTCTATTTCATCAACCACCAGGGGGGAACTCGGTCGGAGTGCTTGCTGGCAGTGGCACGAGGGCTGTTGACTTGGGCCTATCCCCGTCTTGCGGGTTTGACCGCGATGCACATCCCAGGGACTCTGAATGTGTCGGCGGATTTCCTGTCGCGCCACGTTTCGCTGCCGGGCGAGTGGCGGCTACACCCGGAGGTAGTGGTCTCCATTTGGGGGTTGTTCGGCCGGGCGAGGGTGGATCTCTTTGCCTCTCAGGGAACGACTCATTGCCCGCTGTGGTTCTCCCTGTTGGAGTCCACCGGTCCCCTGGGTCAAGACGCGCTGGCTCACGACTGGCCCAGGGTTCTGCTGTACGCGTTCCCGCCGTTCCCTCTGATCCATCAGACGCTGCTCCGGGTCCTTCAGGAGGGCCACAGGATGATACTGGTGGCCCCGTATTGGCCGGGGAGGACATGGTTTCCCTTGCTGCTCAGGCTCTGCTGCGGCTTGGCGAGACCCCTTCCCTCCAGGCGGGATCTCCTGTCTCAACTGGGGGGCCGGCTTCTCCATCCGGACCCCGGCCGCCTGCGGCTTTGGGTGTGGCACCTCCGGGGACCGGTTTAGCGTTTACAGCCTATACTGGGGAGGTTGGCCGCACCATGTGCAATGCCCGGGCTCTGTCCACACGCCGGCTGTATTCCTGTAAGTGGAACGTGTTCGACGGGTGGTGTCGTGGCAGGGGACTCGACCCGCGTCTCTGCTCGGTGACGTCCATACTGACCTTCCTTCAAGAACTGCTCAGTAAAGGCCGTTCTCCGTCCACCCTGAAGGTATACGTTGCTGCGATTTCGTGTGGGCACGCTGGGTTTGGTGGGACTAGTGTCGGTCGTGTTACTGACGTTTCACTGTTTTTGAAAGGTGCCCGCCGGTTGCACCCGCCCTGTCGTCCTGTGGTGCCGGCTTGGGACCTCTCGGTTGTCCTTGATGCCCTGCGTTCCCCGCCATTTGAGCCTTTGGGGGAGATTGCCCTCAAGTGGCTGTCTATGAAGACAGCGTTTCTCCTGGCTATGGCCTCCGGACGGCGGGTGAGTGAACTCCATGCTCTGTCGGTGACCGAGGCCTGTTGTCGTTGGCATCCTGACGGCTCGGGTGTGTCTATGTGGCCGGATGTGTCCTTTGTCCCGAAGGTGTCTTCTGGTCGGTATGACGGGCCCCTTCAGTTGGCCCGTTTTGGTTCTGGTGAGCCCCCTGACCCTCTGTGCCCTGTTCGTGCACTGGAGGTGTACATTCGCTCCACGGCCTCGATAAGGCGTTCAGACGCCCTGTTTGTCTGCTGCGCCGGCCCTCGCGTTGGTCGGGCTCTGTCCAAGCAGCGTCTCTCCCACTGGGTCGTGGGGGTTGTGACAGAGGCCTATGCCTTGCGGGGGCTGCCGTTACCGCCTGGGGTGAGGTGCCATTCTACGAGGGGCATGTCAACTTCGTGGGCTGCTGTGAGTGGTGTGTCGTTGGACGTCATCTGTGCGGCGGCGTCATGGTCGTCCCCAAGCACCTTCGCCAGGTTTTATCGGGTTAATGTTGCCGCCCCGCACCCCCTGCAGGGGGTTCTGCGGCGCCGCTCATCCGTTTCACAGTAAGGTGAGGTTCTGGTTGGTTTCCTCGTGACCTTGCTGATATTCGTCATCCAGTGCTTAAGCACCGCCTCTGGCGGTCAGGAAGGATGAAATAGAACGAGAGTTACGACTGTAACTACGGTTCTATGAATCCTGGATGACCGCCAGAGCGCCCGGTCCCTCGGAATCCTTGTGCAAGAAAGGTTCTAGGGACTGTGCTTCCGGTGTCACGTGGCTTTATAGACTCTCGCGTGAGCTACCGGAGGTCACGGGTGACTTTGTTGTTATTTGACTCTCGATCTGTGCATGCGCGAGGATGATCATCCAGTGCTTAAGCACCGCCTCTGGCGGTCATCCAGGATTCATAGAACCGTAGTTACAGTCGTAACTCTCGATTTTCCCAAATTTTAGGACAATCTGTCTTCTCGGTCCAGGGGGCAAAGCTCTGGAACTCTTTAAGCCCTCAGCTAAAACTGAACTCTGACTGGGCTGGTTTTAAACACGAACTGAAGCGATTTTTTAAAACAAACCAGTTGTGTGATCATTAATGAGTTAGAGGACACCTGCTTTTGTATTATGTGAATACTATAATGTAAAATGTATTTTTAGTTGTGTTAAAAGCTCTCCTAGTAACGTACATTGCAAATTAGCCTTGGCTATAAATGTTGTAGTGTTTCACATGTTGATTGTGTACAGTTGTCCCTATCAAATAAATAAATAAATAAATAAATAAATAAATAAATAAAATAAAACTCTCTGGTTGTATTTGACGAGCACGTATCACTCGAATGATTGACAATTGGGAGGACCAATCGTCTTGATGATTCACCCGGAAGTAGAAAATCTTCCTAAGACAAGTGAAACAAGTACAGTAAGTCTGCAGTTCACTCTTAAATTAGCTCAGGGACAGAGGACAAATCATATCATTAGGCCGAGTTTTCCAGTTACAAGGCGCGTAATGGGAGAAGAACCTTCAGACTGAGATGGGGAACGGCAAGAAGGTTGAGTTTTGAAGATCTGAGATAGAAATGAGCACTAAACTAAGACTAGAAATCTGACTTTTGACAGTTATTATAGTCACCATGACAAATGTTTCAGCTGCCCTTCATGACAAGTTTAAACTATAGCCTCTTTGGAATGTTGTGATGTCACGTGAAAGCAAGTGGGTGTTTAAACCACACAATAGTGATAAAACTACTTATTTGAAAAGAAAAAAGCAACATAGGGTAGAAACAAGGGAAAGGCTAATCTTGTGCAAAACACACAAGATTACCCATACTTTCCCATTTTCAAAAAAGACATACAGTAACTTGTGGGATCCATTGTGTGCTGGATGATGCATACACATTCATAATAAGATGCCGACTTGCAATTAGAGAGGTGAATGCTAAAATCTGTAACTGTAGCTGAGAAAGTAAACCAAAAACTGCCAGTTCATACTTTTTTTAATAAATTGGCCTTTATCTATTTCAGTTTCAACACCATTTTGATATCTTTCATTAAAACACAATAGAACTTCTGTAGCAGCTTTTGAAAAGGAGGTGAAATGTCTTACCCGAAGGCACAATGACAATATGCACTGGTCACTGCACCACAAACCAATAATGCGTCAGTGTTGCAGCTGCTTTCTAGATCCGGTTTCAACGTGGTCAAATTCTTTCTTTCACATTTTTTTTGTAAGCATGGTGAAGAATAATAGCTTTTCTTCTTGTTTTCCCCCTTCATAACTTGCACTTGAATACATGTGCCTGGGTGCAAAGAAATTTCTTCCGCCCACACGCATGCGGTACTGGAGGCGTTCTCTTTCTAATCCTGTGAGTGGGGTAATTAAAGATACTCGCTTCTTATCCCCCAATCTAAACCACCTAAATACTATGTACCTTTTACCTGTCTTTGGTTTCGCGCATTAGATTAAGCAAGGGGTGTTTTGGCAACATCTGTATCCCAACTGTCACTGGCACAAAATATAGACACGATACAGCAAAGAAGGTGTAACTAAGTAATGATTCTTTGTGGCAATGAATGACAGAGAAATGACTGGTTTGTAGCCAAAAAAGTACGGGTGGGTTTTTTGGGGAAAGGCCCGCGGACCTTGAACACTGGCACTTATGTTAGGTGAGTAGCCACCTCTGTATTTTAATTCCCAAGTGGATGATCTTGGATAATCCCTCATAAAAAATGTTATTGTCCTGACGAGAGACAAAAGTATCTTGTGATCTCCTCTGGATCTAATCTATTGTCAGCTCTCCAAAGACAAACAGACAAACTGCTTTGGCCAAAACACTGCAACTGCCCCAGAATGTTCATCTAATAGAAATCACTACGCAGGATGAATGGGGGTATTCTCATGCAGATGGACTACTCATTACTGCTGTTGAAACCCGCGGGCTACAAAAACACGGATCAAAGAAACTGGTCACTGGACGCAGCAGAGAGGAGGCTGTCCGATAGGTTGCGTACATGTGACATCACAGCATTCCAAAGAGCCTATGGTTTGAAATTATGGAGAAGGACAGTTGTGGTAAGTGTCAAAAGTCAGCCCTCTAGTCTTAGTTTAGAGCTAATTTCTCTGTAATTCCTGGGCAAGTCCACAAGAAACCAAATCTCTTCTTTGTCAATATATATCAACTATGTTCTAATTATAGTTGTAATTAGTGATTATTGTGATAATAGGTTAGTTGTTAGATTATTCTTTGTTGTTTAGATCCTGAAAGATCAGTGAATATGGGATTTTTTTTTTATCCATTTGAGAAGAACAGAGCTCAAGTGATGCCCCTGGAGGACATCTTCAAAAAGATGAGTAGTCAAAGATGATTAGTCACAGTAGGTTGTTTTATTAAAAATACTTGTTAACACATTCAACTTTCATTATTCAGTCATTATATAATTATCATCATAAAACCTCTTCTCAGCATGTTTAAGTATCTGTAAGATTACTAGTATGATTCATCGATTAATCAGTTAGCTGACAACTATTTAAATGATCGATTAGTTTCTCATAAAGGTGTCGAGAAATGACAATAATTTAAAACAGATGCATGAAGATGGCCAGTAGAAATGACTTTCAGACATAAGAATATTATGGCAGGGTTGTGATCATAATCATGTGAAGACATCACCATGTGCTGTTAATTTTTGTAATCCTGTTTATTGGTTGTGTCTTTTGGAGTACAACATTGGAAATTTGATTTATTACACTACCAAAAATAATCTGGAACCACTGTGTGACTTTTTCTTTTTCAACCTTTCTTTCAAAAATTGCTTCTTTCCCATAGAGTTGTATTAGCACCTGTCCTCCAACTGAAATAGCAGTCTTTCTTGATTTTAGAATTATTTTAAGTTATCTACATTCTCCTGCCGTCACTATTGCTCTGACGACCCTCATTATGTGCCCACTAGTCTTTACATACATTATTGATTTTCCCCCTTTAATCCGTGATCCACTGGTGATTTGTGGGTATCAATGTTTCTGCATTTTGGTTTCGCTGATCTGCTGCTGTCTGAACTTTGTCGTTGTGATGTGTTGTAAAAATGCAAGCAAAAATCAATACAGGAAACTTAAAATGAGACATCGAGGGAAGACGGAATACTTGTTTTTGATTATTTTAAAATATGATGCATGTGTCTGATAAATTCTAGCAGAACAGGACAATACGTCTTCTCCAACAGCACGCGGAAACTACAGCTGTAAAAATAACGTCTTTATTGTTGGAAAGATAAAACTATGTCATGAATTTTGTTAAACCTTTGTGCCAAGTAACATTAAATTTGCTGTTAGGGCTGGGCGATATGGCAAAAAAAAAAAAATCTCCGATTTTTTCACACCAAATCCGATTTTCGATTTTAATCGATTTATTTTTTTCTATTTAAAAACAAACTACAACTGACAAAGAAATAGATTTTCCTTTATGCAGTTTAATCTAAATCCCCATGGAGCATAAGTGTAACAGGAATTAAGCCTTAAAACATGCTTGTAAACGAGATGGCTCTGCCATTGTAAACAGTGAAAATGTAGCTTAACAGTTTTATAATAACTTCACTTACAATGACACTATGCACCTTCAAAATAACTTAAATCACACAAACAAGGCCCATCGCAAATATATCAATCCTATTAAACACATGCATTATTTACATGAAATATCACATTTTTAAAACTGATTACTCAAAATAGAAATGTTGTAACAGACAGTATTTTCCAAAAGCCTCCTCGGGTTTTCATGCTTGTTCTTTCAACTGTGCCTGAGTAACTGTGCTGTAGTACAACGCTCGGTCCAGCTGGTGGCGCTAATACTAACTTCAGTGACTCCCGCATTGTGCGAGCTTCCTGTTTACATTCTGATGCTGTAGCTAGCAGCTGCTGTAGCAGCTACTGTAGCTAACAGCTACTGTAGCTAGCAGACAGCGGGGAACACGTTGTTTGTATCAGAGCAATGAGAGCAATGTGTGAGACGTGTCTTTCCCCAAAGTGCAGCGGCTCAGTGGGACACGAGTGTGTGCGCGCCACGGACACGGGAGTGCGCTTTGGAATAACGAGCGTGAGAGAGCGTGAAAGATGTGGCGTACGACCGGAGCCTGTGTGTGTGTGTTTTGGCGATTAAATAAAGTCTGATTCTTGAACGTTTGAAGTGTTATTGCAACAGCACCAACTGTGAGAGCGAGCATCAGGCCAGAGGGAGACTGTTAGCATTAGGTTAGCTTCAAAATGACTGCTCAACACCATAGACCCGCGGTTAGCGCGTTAGCGCTGTAGTTCTGCGCTGGAGAAAATAAAAATCGAATTTTTAAAAAAAGAAATCGCCCTAAACGTAAAACTCGAATTAATGATTAAAATCGATTAATCGCCCAGCCCTATTTGCTGTGTTACGATTTGGCAAATTTAGACGACATAAACAATGGAAATGTGTCTTTCATTGTCAGGAGGCCGGTTCCAGATTAACAAAATCTCCATGAATCACTAGCACAAAAAGGAAAAGCAAAGATTTCAAAAATGTCTGTGACTATTAATATTGAGACAGAATTATTAACTGACAATAGTGCAGTTTACAGTGTATGTAACGACTTCATATAACAAGAAATGTATAAATGTGACACCGGCTGTAGCTGATCTCACTCTCTTCTTTACACACGGGCTGGTGTGTTCAAACTACACGCCATTTAACCCACTTTACAACCTAGTCTAGGCATGTCCAAACTCAGGCCCAGGGGCCAATTGCGGCCCTCAGTGTCATTTCATGTGGCCCTCTGTCTAGCTAATCCACATTAGTCTTTGAGATCATAAACATAAGTTCACTGTGTTATCCATCCAACTTCAGCTCAGCCAATATAGACCTGTCGTAACGTTCTATAGCCCAGTACGTCTGGAATTCAGTTGTTGTGAGATGGTGACACGGTAAACATTTGTCATTCAGCCAACTTCAGCTCTGTTATAGATCATTTTAAAGCTCAGAACAGCCCGATGCCAGTCAAGACAGTTTTTCAGTCTGTGATGTCGGCCCCTGGACTAGTCTGGTGAACTAAAGTGGCCCTCTTATTAAATGTTTGGACACTCCTGACATAGTCTTTTTGCCGAGGTGTGTCCATAGTGATTGTGATAATTTAGAGAAATAAAACCCAACTGATTTAATATAGCTTGTTACTTGTGGGTCAGGGAAAGAAGGATATGAAACTACGCACAATATTTTACAAAAGGGCAGTGTAATAATTTATGAAACACGATCGAAGCACATACCATGAATGTTTGGGCCTTTACACCTACATATGATTGAATTTGTTGTTTTTTTTGCTAGCCATTTTTTAAATACATTTTTAACAAATATAAAAATGCATACACACAATGTTTGAATTGTTTTATATTGCTCTACGTGGATTATAAACTTGCCATAGTACATTACTATGAGATTCTTTGGCGGCTTGGGTGCAATGTGCATGTATTTGAACTTTCCCCACTGTGGGACGAATAGAGAATCTCTTATTTGACCTATATCAAAGGTAAAATGTTTTATCATTTTGTGGGGAAACGATCAACTCCAATGAATGCTATTTACTAATTGTGATTTCAATACATCCCAGCCGGCAGCTATGGCTTCGGTAAACTTCAGTAGTTTATCACCACTGTTTATGGAGTGAATGAATAAGGCCATCATGTGAATCTTTGTGCATTATTATTATTTTTCATTATTGGGGTCAGACCTCACAGTTCATCTGGACCTGGCAAGAACAGCAGACTCACGGTAAATGAAAAGATTAATCCAGCCACAAGAAAGCCTATAGTCTGTAAATAATCCTGGGACACACATGTATACACGCCCACACAGGCAGAAGAGGAAACGTTAGATCCTGTGGGCCAGCGACTTTGTTAACCACAAACTCCAAACACCCTCATGCCGTTATTAATTACATCCTACAGGATCAAGGCAACCAGAACTTTTTCTATTAATAAAATTCTAGGTGTCACAAATATATGTTTAACGAGTATTAACATTAACAAACATGCTACAATGACTATTCAAAGCTTGCGGCCATGTTATAAATGTTTTTCCTTGTCATGTATACATTCAAAGTTGTTTTAATATTATATTTTCTCTCATTGACCTAAGATACGTGCGGGTGATCGAGCTGAGTTGCAGAGTCATTTTAGCTTGAAGAGAAAAATACTGCTGATTGCTAACTTGATACGACTCGGCAGCCCCTTGGATGTAACTATTGTGGCGCGACCTGCGCGTGAAAGCCAGATCCCGTCAGAGCTCTGAAGCTAAGCATGAGAGGACATGGTTAGTACTGTGAAGAGAGACCTCTGGGAACACCAGGTGCTGCAGTGGGGCGGGTGCAGCTGTGAAGTGTCAAACTGTTGTTTTGTCCTTAGGCAAGACACTTCACCCACATTGTCTAGAATGAGTCTGGTGTGTGAATGGTGGGTGGTGGTAGGAGGGGTTGTTGGCACATAATGTTTGCCTCACTTCTTTCAGTGTGCCTCAGGGAAGCTGTGGCTACAGTACAGTAGAAGCTGTGGCTATGGAGTGAATAACATTTGAAGAGTCTATTGAATGTCCATAAAAAGATATATAAAAACCGATGCATTATTATCATTACAATGTCTCGTCTTATGCCACATACAGGGGGGCAGAGTGCAGAGCGATATAGCTAGAATAAAAATAGAAATGCTTGTGTTTTTTGTAAGATTGTTTTAGCTGAAATTGGGATTAAAAATACACTAAATAGCTTCTGGCAAATTTATGCACTATAAAAAGAGGGGGGAAAAATGTTTTCTCTTATTTCAACTTTACTGATGTGAATAGTCAATTGCAATCAGATTAATAGGTTCAGTGTACTATCCAGAATTGACTAATGACATCTGATTTAAAGAGATAAAAGACACTTACATATTGATAAGTAAGTAGTAGTAAGTAGTAAGTAATCTTTATTTATATACCGCCTTTTCACTGCAGATCTGAGTCTCAAAGCGGTTTACAATTGTTAATATTGGGCAATTGTCTCTCACTCCACACAGAGATGGGAGCGGGGTCGCCAGTACAGGAGGCGCATGCTAGAACTATTGGACATATTTTTAGTGGTAGGGGAAAACGGAGTACCCGGAGGAAACCTACGCAGACACGGGGAGAACATGCAAACTCCACTCAGAAAGGCCCTGGTCCGACCAGGATTCGAACCCAGGACCTTCTTGCTGAGAGGCGAGAGTACTATCCACTCAGCCACCGTGCCGATAATATTTACTGGCCACTCTGGCTAATGAAAAGATCAATCTCTGATAAGGACCTGGGTAATTGATGCTTCACGAGAAAAGCCTACTCAAATATATGGCCCAATAATAAAGCCATTTCAATGTAATAAACATTAAACTTGTTCCTCACTCTAAAAACTGTTTGATTCTATCAATTGTTTCCACATGTCTGTATCTTTGGCCATCTTTAGATCAGCTTTTTAAGACAGTGAAGTGAACAAGAGAGGACTATGCAAATAATTTCTCAGCCCAAAGCGTCAAATAGTAACTCACAGTAACTTATATGCAAAAGATAAATAGAGCATATTGTCTGTTATTTTCTGAGACAACCAACATGTATTATTTATGAAACAAAATAAGTTGACCCTGGTTTTATGGGAAGTATCCTCTGTCATCCATATGCGGTTTATGTAAAGATATTAAAGTTTGAATTTGGATATATAACAATGGCAAGGCAAGTTTATTTGTATAACACAATTCATACACAAGGCCACTCAATGTGCTGAACAAAAAAAGAAAGGAGCAATCAAACAAGGCATTAAAATCATAAATAATCACAGTTTTTTACACAAAGCACTTTATTATTGTCCAATCAGAAACTATATATGTAATACAATCAGTCATATATAAAACACAGGTCAAATATTGAAGATAATGTAAGGAAAACGAATAAGTGAAAATGACTTATGGCTAAAATAATATAGAGTTACAGTCGCACCATCAATATATTTCCTGCAGGCACAGTGAAGTCTTTGGTCCTGCTTTCGTCTACGCATGATTGACGGCCCCCTCGTGACATCACCGCAGGACAAAAAGCGGAGCCCGGGGAAGAGAAGGCACCAATCAATATAGAGCCACTTCTCCCTCCGCTGCGCGCAGAGACCAAGCGCTCCTTGACTCAACAGAAGCCCGTCTCGCTCAACTTTTCTGAAGATGTTCAAACAAACTTCTTTATACCTAGACCGCTCCTGCCTACGCAAACCCGCTTCCTCGTAGACTTAACATTTTTTTTCTTTTTTCCCCTTTTTACGCGTTGACCAAGACTTAACCCGAAGTGCAGCTGGTGAGAATATGTGCGAGAGGAGAGCGGTGAAGGGCACGGGCAGTCTCTGGTCGTTTACGGGAAAGCACTGTGGACTAAACGCGAATTAATGTGGACTTTATCGGAGCCCAAAGGGGGAACGACGACCGGACACAGCGCTTCCTCGTCAGGTGAGTGAAAAGTAACATGTTTATATCTATATAACGTTTCTACATCTACACACTCGAAGCGTGCGCTTAAAAGTTTTTCTCAGCGTATTGGCTTTTTGAAGTTATATGGTATAGTGGCTACATCTGGCACTGGCGCGTACGTCAGATCTAACACCTGCGAGCTTCTTCAAGTAACCCTATCCCTTGTGATTATACATGACAGGCAAAGACTGCAAATAGGCCCTTGTAGCGCAGTCTGGCTTTGGCTTTTGGACTGCGCGTAAAGCTCTTTTCCATACTGTGGGATTCCTCTAAACGGCTTGCTTAATGACTTTATATAATTCCGAGGTCTAAACCGCCAATTACCAGTGGGCTCTTTTTAATTGCAGCCAATTAAGTTTATGCTTTTTATTACACGCGTACATACAGCCGTATTTTGCACTTCATGTGTCCTATCTCTAACGTGGCCCGCGGCATCGTTATTCAGAGTGTCTTTTAGGCGCACATCAAAGTGAAGGTGTCTCTCCTCTTCAGCCTCATGCTGGAGGACCACTCTGCGCTGGCAACACTGTCCCATGTCCTGAGCACTCACATCACTTTCTCCACAGGGACTGACTGATCATGGTCGCCGTGGTCCGCTCTCTTATGGTTCTGCTGCTGGCTCAGGTGTTGCTGGGAGGTGCTTCGGGACTTATCCCAGAGGTTGGCCGGAGGAGGTACAGTGAATCCGGGAAGCAGAGTCCACAGCAGTCGGAGAACTTTCTGAACGAGTTCGAGCTCCGGCTTCTCAATATGTTTGGACTGAAGCGAAGGCCAAACCCCAGTAAGCACGCAGTGGTGCCGCAGTATATGCTGGACCTGTACCAGATGCACTCAGCCAACGGAGACCACAGCACGAAGCGGCCCCGGAGCCTGGGGAGGCACGCAGAGAGGGCTGCCAGCAAGGCCAACACGATTAGAAGCTTTCACCATGAAGGTGCGTATTAGTGACATACCTTTAGCTGTCAGCTCTCAGACAGCTCCAACCTATGTTTAATAGTGACTCAGGCAGCTTCACAGGCTTTAGTATTTTATGGAGCCTTACTCATTTACCGGTGACACGCGTTACTTGTTGCAAAGTGTTAAATGTCAGTTTCATACAAGCAGACTAGAGTAATTAAACCAATTGAAGGCCACTAATAAGTTGAACCTTATACACACATTTCCTCCCTTCAGCCACTACCCCTGAAGAGGCGGAGGTATCACTAGGTAATTTGTTACTTAATAATTGATGGTGTTTGCGTGGGCACTGAAAACAGTTTTTCCAGACACGCACCACGAGAGCAGTATAGAGGGCGGTGTGCCTCTGCGCAGGTGAAAACACGACGTGACACTAGAGCAAAAGGCATATGGCCAAGTCCCCATCAGTTCTGACTCACGCTTAATAGTAGCCACGTTAAAATACACGGTGGAGAGAGCGGGGGATTACGCGCAGTATTCTTTCCAAATTGAACCTTTTCTACTTGCTGTGCGCCATTACGCACGTTCCAATAACACCAGAATAGCTCACTTACGCTCTGTTTATTGACGCTGAATTTGTTGCTTTAGTCCAGTCACTGTACCTCCCAGGAAGAAAATGTTACTCCCAAGAATATAATGTGTTAGCCATTGTTTTATGAATGTTAAGACCGTATTATTTCTGGACTTGGGTAAATATAGTTAGTTTATTGCCTTCTGTGTTTACTCATCAGACCTCCACTTTGAAGCAATTTTTCCATTTTGTATCAACTCACAGCTACTGCATTTGTCCATATGCTGTGGGGAGAGTGGTGCTTACAGAGTCCAGAGTGTTTTAGTGGGAAGTTTCCACCGTGGCTGAGTCAGAAGGGTGTTTAGGATCTCTTCGCGCAATGACACCCAGTGGTCAGACTGGCACACTACAAAAGAAGGGATTTTGGGGAAGGTTTGGATAGCAAGGGAGGGAATACTTATGTCCCAAAGCAAGTCCATACTTTGAAACATACAAAAGGCAAGGATTCTCATTCAGACCAAGTTCTGGTTAAGTGTAGGGAAATGTGTATCAAATGGTCCTGTCTAGATGCCTGGCTTAGTCACATTTATTTTGCTAAGGATTATAGTTAGTTTGTGATTAAATATCATATTCAGTTGACCTGATTTATAGGGACCATTTTGCTTTCTAGTCAATGTTTAGATTGGCTTGACACAATATTGCCTAAACTGACCAGAAAGAAGTTACAAATAACACATAAATCTAAGGGAGGCCATGTGTCTTTGGCAGAATTGATAGCCAACTACACTCATAAAAATTATGCATCAACAATTATTGGTGTAGCAAAGTCAAATGATTTCATATTCTATACATATAAGTATGAATATAATCTTGACCAAATAAGAACCATCCAGGACTTCAGAACATACACAGGAAGTGGCCATCGCAGACGGCTCCATGATGAATGACCCAGCAACAAGCTTTATCTTTAGCTTTGGCATGTGGCGCAAAAGAAAAAAGAAATTAGGAATGCAGATACACTCATATCTGAGGTTCACACGTTTTTGACAAGCTTCGACTTGTTCACACACTTGTTTCACTGAGAATACATAAACGGAGTAAAAGTAGAAGAAGTGACAGGGCAGAGCAGCAGAAGAGAAGAGCGGGAGCTTGGGTTTAAGAGACTTTTAACTAAAGAAAGGATTTAGGATATAAGGAAGAGGGAACCAGAGGCAGGGGGCTTTCCCACATCAAATGAGCACAGATAGGCCTAATTGAGGTCTTTGTGCCTCTGGAGGGAGGTTTAGGATGAGATGGTGGAATTTCTTAAATGCCTCTTTTGAAAAGGCTGAGTTCAAAGTTGTTGTTTATTTGACCACACCAAACACATAATGCATGTCTATACGTCTGTGGACTTCAAGGTGGGGCTGCTTCAAAGAGCACGGCAGCTATAGGCTGTAGCTCTATGATGTTACTGATTAAATACTTCACACACAGCACCAAACCTGCCACATCATTTTGTATGCAATATGCCACGGGTAATAGCCTGAATCTAAATCAATAGATTGAGTATTGTAGATGTAACAGTTGAATCGGTTGCAGGAAGGTTTGCGATTAGGTTTACTCATTTGGAGAGCATTTATTTTCCATTATTGCCTGTCGGTAATAACAGTTCAAATGGAGCCTGAACTGCATGTCTGATCCTATCCATGAATAAGTGCGCTTTTATGTTTCTACATAAAAAAAAAAATTACGAGTTACTGACAGCAATCAAAGTTTTACATGTCTGTGATCATATCACAATAATTACATCTGCGCAGCACAGTGCTGATGTATGTGCTTTTAATGTCAGTTTGATCTAATGTGGTCTTTCTCTTGCAGAGGCCATGGAGGCACTGGCCAGCCTAAAGAGCAAAACAACACAACAGTTTTACTTCAACCTGACCTCAGTGCCCGAAGAGGAGCTCGTCACATCTGCAGAGCTGCGCATCTACAGGGACCAGGTCCAGCAGGTCCAGGCCTCCAACAGCAGCACTGGGCTGCATCGCATTAACATTTATGAGCTCTTTGGACTTCCAGGGGCTCACGACCGGCAGCCCCTGGCCCGGCTGCTGGACACGCGGCTGGTGCGGGACTCTTTTAGCCGCTGGGAGAGTTTTGATGTGAGTCCGGCCGTGTCTCAATGGACCTCTGGGAAAAGCCACAACCGCGGGTTCATGGTGGAGGTCCTTCACCCGGAGGAGGGGGAGGAACACAGACATAAACATGTGAGGGTGAGCCGGTCCCTGCACCAGGATCAGGACTCGTGGGTTCAGGCGCGTCCTCTACTGGTCACATATGGACATGACGGGCGCGGGGACGCTGTGCTTCACAGGCGGGACAAACGCCAGGCTACTCTCCGGAAACAGAGGCGAAAACAGAACAAAGCCAGCTGCAGGAGACATGACCTGTACGTAGACTTTAGTGATGTGGGCTGGAACGAGTGGATAGTGGCTCCGCCGGGGTACCACGCCTTCTACTGTCAGGGAGAATGTCCATTCCCCTTAGCAGACCACCTCAATTCTACCAATCATGCCATAGTTCAGACTCTGGTCAACTCAGTCAACTCAAACATTCCCAGAGCCTGTTGTGTGCCTACAGACCTCAGCCCCATATCTTTGCTTTATCTGGACGAGTACGAAAAGGTCATTCTGAAAAACTACCAGGACATGGTGGTGGAGGGCTGCGGCTGCCGGTGAGGACCCACATTATAGTGGGCCCCCTAAAGGACTCGAGGTTTCAATGGACACCCAGTTTCCCAATGAAGACATTTATTTATGAAATAAAAAACTATACAGAGAAAATATATATCAATATATTTATGTCTAAAAGTAAAGTTGGGAAATTGTATTAAAGGATAATTCCTTTACTGGTTTTAAAAATGTATTTCAGATGCACATTTTTAAATAGGGTGCAATACCACATGAAGTATATTGCTCAAATTTTTATTTTGTATTTATTTCTATAATAACCACTTTGTAAATAAATGTGTATTTATCATAAGATGCCTTCACTCCAATTAAAAGTACAGTTTTGTAGTAAAGACTAATGCGTTTGTGTCAATGGAAAACAAAATGTCAAAGTTTCAAATTAGCAGCAGAAAACAGATAAAACATAACAGGACTAGAGCTGTAACTGTAAGTTTATGGATAAAAACCAATCAAAACCAATTTTAGTAATAATTTATCGTTTTGGAGCATTAGACTTGAACATGCTGTTAAGCATGCTGAATTATGCTGATAATTCTATAATGACTGCAGTATGAAATGAAAATATATTTACCAAGTAATTGTATCAAACAACCCAAGTAATCTCTATAAAGATGCTCAACAGCATCACTTAAGCCTTGTTTTGGTCAAATTAATAAAACTGTAATCATCAGCCATGCTGAACGATTATCAAAACAATCGTTAATTACAGCCCTAAACTGGACATGAAGCTACTTTTTCTCACTGTGATTCTAAACATCACATTTTACTAAAGGAAACCAAAAACCAGCGACAACACGAGTGCAGAGAGAGTCATGACAGGCCGGGTCAAGGTGCCAGTCTGTAATGAAGTGCGGTGGGGGCTCGGGTCACACTGTGGAAGAAAGTTACAAGCAGCAAATGTGATCAGCTCCTGCGGGAGGTTTAGAAAAACAACCCAGACGTGTTCATCCATTACATGTCGGAGCAAAGATCCCTGGGAAACTCAAGTGCTCGTGTTGTTCTGTCTCTTACCAACACTCCGGAACGTAAATGGGAAAATCTGTGGTTTATTTTGCTCCTGGAGGAAAGCATGACATCAACTATATTTGTAATGAGATTTGAGCCGGTTCAAGATAGACGAGCCAATAGGCCTGCAGCTAGAATACAAAAAAGGTCCACTGGCATTTTAATTAAAGAAGACAAACAAACAGCTGCACCTGTCTACACACACGGCACATGCTGAAACACATTCACTTTGCCTTGTAATCTCTTGAGTCATCCCACTCTGATTTATTACAGAATTTGGGAGGTAAAAAAATAACCTCAGTGCGGACATTAGCAAGAAAAACAACCATTAAGAGTGACCTGCATGCATGGATAACCCTGGCTTTTCAAGTTCAAACTTTTCTCAACTAAACCTACTGTAGAACCTAGATCTGAATCCAAATGTGTTTAGAAAGTACACTGCAAACAAATCTTAATCTGTTATGTTTTATCAAAAATAAGAAAACAAGGCTATTTCTCACTTGTATTATTTAGTTTCATATAAATACATTTTGTCTGTCCCAACATAGGGTCTTGTGAAGGTCAAATGTTGTGAAAAATGCAGACCACAACATGCTGTCTTCATCTTAGGTTTTGCAAAGAAAGGTCCTTTGGGCTGAGAACTGATTGACTGAGTGAGGGTAATCCTCTTTATTTAGTGTTCTGTCTGATAAAGCTGATCTAAAGATGTGAAAACTAGTTTTGAGCGCAAAGAACTAGTGGATTTTAACACGTAGCTCTATGTTTGTGGTTTGAAAATTAGGGACCAAAACTTTCAAATTAGATCAAAATTAATACTGATAATTTCATAAATTGGTTTAAGAGGGGGTAAAATGCATTTGGTTTACAAACCAATACATTTATTTTTGTGTTTCCAATTAAACATTAATGAAAGCACAATTATACGGAGTGTTCAAAGACAAACTCTCCACCATAAAATGTAGCTTTAAATAAAACAAAATTGAATGCCAAAAATTCTGTCCATATACAGGTGAACCTCAGAAAATTAACTTGAAATGTGAAACTGGTTTATGAGATATGAGACTATTACTTACAAAGTAACATATGTCAAGCCTTTGCTTGTTTTTCATCCTGATGATTATGGCTTACAGTCAATTTTTCAAAATATTTTAATGTTTGGGAATTATATTAATCATTATAGCTGTGAGCCTCAACAATATAACAAAAAAAGGCTTGATATACTGTATATCACGTTACGTGTCAAGAGCCTGTTTAACATTGTAAGTTGAATTATGAAAGTAAATACTTTTAGAAAATGTTTCTAATTTTCAGAGTTTCACCTGAAGTTAGAAGAACTTATAGCATTTTTTACATTATGTTATTCTTTTCTGTCTTTGCAGGTTTAGTAAGGTCAGATTTGAGTTTCACATAAAGCTGGCTGATGCAATCCTCCAAACTTTACAATACCACATATATCTAAACTAGATCTATTCCAGGACTAAACCAGGACTAACTTAAGTCTTCTGGGTACCACAAATTGCTCAGTGTAGAAGAATCATTACAACCAGTGCGCACAACAAGCTGTGTTCACTTTGTCTTTGGAAATAATCTAGAAAAAGTCAGGTTAACTGAAGCAAAGGCATAATATAAGTTATAAATACAAGAAGCTGAGTTGAGCGGACTGTGTTTGCATTAGACGGGGTTTGGAGGGATCACAGGGGCAGCTCCAAATGCTCCAAATAGAATGTTTTTTTATATGAGTGCACATCGGGACCCAGGAATGTCGGTTTTCAATCTCAGACACATGCATATGCTTGCATGGAAAACCAATGCGGTTGTTTTTTAAATCATCTATTCAAAGGTTTCCCGGTGGGCTTTTTCTCTTCAAAAACAAATGCGCTAAATGAACAAAGATAGGCTTGTTACTCAAATAGAGCATGTAAATCAAAAGTATTCAAGTTTAACCACAGAGACGTCCACCTGTTTCTAAAACACTTTGAACGCTAGTCTACAGTATTAGGCGGCATCATTTTGGAAAGATATCTAATTGTGATATTTCTAGAGTTACATTTGAAACAGCGTATTAAATACAGGCCTATATGTGATACCTCATATCCAGATTTTTTCCAATGGGTTGGGTCTGATCTTTGCAGACATGATTTATACTTAGGCAAATGAACTTGCTGGTTTCAAATAAGTTAAATTCAATGCCATACTATGCAACCTTCCAGGCCAAACAGTGACATTTAGAAAAACCCAAGCAAAAAGCGAAGCCTCCATCAAGGAAATTTGCAATCAATAATAATAATGAAGTACATAAGTAAAACTTGGCCTCTGTGACACCTTTCAATCAACATTTTCAGACAGAAAAGTGAGATATACGGATCAACCTCACTCAATCGCAATCAACTCTCAACCCAAAGCATCAAATAGTGTCAAGTATGCTAAAGATATACTGTCATTCCGGACTATATGCAGCTACTTTCTTCTTTTTCTCTGAACATATTACGTAATTTTGTGCTGTTGTCAGGGGGCCGAGTTTGTAGACTTAAAATTTTCCAGGTTGATTAGATACGGCAGAAAAATTATGTT
Organism: Knipowitschia caucasica; assembly: GCA_964034765.1. Classification (NCBI taxonomy): domain Eukaryota; kingdom Metazoa; phylum Chordata; class Actinopteri; order Gobiiformes; family Gobiidae; genus Knipowitschia; species Knipowitschia caucasica. Next base: position 11,620,892 of record OZ035839.1, read on the forward strand.
TTTAGAGGTTTTATTCCTGAAACCTCTAAAAGCATAATGACGCTATAGCACCACCAAGTAGATTTGGCCATTTTGGTATTTAGTTTGTCCTAGAGCCACAATATTTGTCACCTCAATTAAATTACTTTGTTAGCGGGGCCTACAGACTGAGCCAAAGGTATATATACAGTATTGTATGAACATCAACTCCGCTTCGGTCGTTTCACAGATATGTCTCAAAATCGCGCCACATTATCTCAACACATGGAGCATCAAAGGTTAGCAACAGACTTTTGATCGGTTAAACGGTGTGCAAGCAGCGGCGCCTATGTTTTCCCAAATTCAACTATTTCAAATCCTGTTTACTCATACAAAGTTAGATTAGCACCAAACTTGAGTCTGTCAACATCAGGATCCTGGTCAGCTGAAAGTGAAAACCTGAAATTGCAGCGTTAGCGCCCCCTACAGAGTGAGCCAAAGGTATACATGGGGAGGAAAAAAAACGGCCTCGGTTGTTTCACAGATTAAGCTCTAAATTGCTCCATATCATCTAAACATGTGTAGTTAAAAGTTCAAAACATCAAAAGTTGGCTACAGAATTGTACTAATTTCATAATGGCTCCCATTAACACATACAACATTTGGATTAACACCAAATTTGAATCACTTGATCAACTCTGAGGTCTTGGTCAGTTGAAAGTGAAAAACATGAAAATACAGCATTAGCGCCCCCTACAGAGTGAGCCATAGTAGTCAGTTTTACATGGGCATAAAGAAATTTAGTTTTGTCAAAATGTTTGAAATTTTGCACAAAGTTCCGTTTTGACATTCTGATACAAAAAATTAATGAGGTGGATGACTTATTTTCCAGTGTGTTGCCATCGCAATGACAATGGGAACATTGTAAAATCTCTCTATACTATCAATAGTCAATCAATGGACGTTTTCAAATGTGCTCCCGTTTATACACAGTTCGATAAGCACCCAACGTGAGTTGGTTGCTGCCTCGTCGTTTGACTGACAGAGCTCAAATCTGCTCAACATCATACAAACAAGTTTAGACTCAAAAGTTAGCTTCAGATTCGTGATTGGTTAAAAAGTGTAAATGGTGTGCACCCAGAAGATTCTATTTTTTCTATTGACTTATTTCATTAGAAATGCAATAAAGTTCCCATGATATTTTATGGAGACACACACGTTATATATGAACAAAAAAACAGGTACCCTGGCTTCAGGGGAAAACTTCTTCAAAAATCTTCTATTCTCAGGATATCACTGTTGACAGCCTTGCCCAGTGCGCACAGGCTCTATTACATTTCAGTTTCAATCATGCATCTGCCATTGCATTTTACCATCCCTCTCCACCCCTTGTTTCCATCTGGTCCTAATTTCTCTGGCGCAGCTTAACACTGCGCACAAAAAAACGTTGCGCAACTACCTAACAAACTCTGAGCGGAAGTCACTGTGCCGCTACTGACATTTGATAATATAGACGTTGAGACATTGAAAACGTTCAGAAGGAAAAGCGAGAAAAAGGAAATCTGTGCTAAAATGTGCTGGATTTAGTGGCTTGGCAGTGTAGTTCAAGTCTATAAAGCTTTCATTGGTTTGGGTGGAAATATGGCTCCCCGGGTGGGTGACACATGGGTAGTGGTCCCCCCCATGCCTGAAGCTGGTGTGATTTAGCTGCTGTTCCTTCATGTTTTAGGGGTTTCTGGCTCTCTTGTATCCGCTGGGAGTCTCGCGAAACTCCTCGCTAAGGACACGGGTCAAAAGGTTGAAGCCATTACATCCGCTATTACGAAGAGAGTTTAGGCTGGGAGTGCCGGACCTGCTCGTGGTGTGGTCAGCCACTGGTTTAGACTGAGGCTTGTTGTGGTACTGAATATATGGAATGGATATCTAGTTACAATGACTAAAGTGAATATTGTAGATGAACTAGAAGTACTACTGGAAATCTCAATGTCCTCTAAGGAGAATAAAATATCTATCTAGAATATAATACTGGGTTACAGGTCTATGTCTGACTTTAGTTACAAGTAGCTTAAGCTTGAATTACTAAATACAGTGATTTTTATCTGTGATTTAAAACAATCTTCCTTCACAAATACATTTTGTTTTTTCCCAATTGAAAGCGTCCAGCCGCAGTATGAGACATGAAGTCCATGTTTGTCATAGCAAAAACTCAATAGAATGAAATGTTGTCTTGGCAGCTTGCTCTTCACCTGCTCCACAGACCTCTCTGCAAAGTCACTCCTAAAGCAGATTTTCCTTTCCCCGCTCCACTGACATCTGGTGCATGATTTTAAGGTGTCCTTCGTTGTCCTTGTTTACGCACAAACACACAACAGAGCAGCCGCACGGAGGAGCAGCCTACAGCGTGGCACCACTCATTCGTTTGTTTAGTTTGCCCCGACCACACGAAAACTATCTACAGCAGCTAACAATTAAAACGGCAAGAGACCAACTCCAGAGTTCTCCCCCAAAACTGCCAGTATGATGGTGAAACAGGGACTAGACAGACTCACAATTTGTTATAATGAATGGACATTGCAAGTAGCATGAGCAGCATCAAGTCTACAGTATACACAATGGGAGAATTCACAGAAAACTAGCTTGGGGACGAGAACTGCTCTCCAAATAGTGTATGTTTTTTGTTTCATAAATATATTTCAGTTGTCCCAACTGAAAGAGTCTTGTCAAGGTAACATTTTATAATTGAATCAGACCACACCATGCTGTCTTTCTCTACAACATTTGATCTTTTACATACTGAGAGCTGGATGGCTGAGTGAGGGCTGGTACTCTCTTTATCGCTGGAAAAGCTGAAGTGACACAGGCCAGAAATACATGCTTGTGAAAACTAGTGGTAGAACCAAACAGTTTACATTTAATGGGGGGTGGGCAATAAACTGAAACAAATCTAATATTGGTCTGGCAATACTAAATTAAACACAACAACAGTTTGGCGCAGCCACCCCACTGTGGCATCACAGTACTAACCAGGCCCTGCTCTGCTTGGCTTCAGGGGTCTGACAGGATCTTGGCTTTCGGATGCAGATGGTGCCACTACCACCTGCATGAAAAAAGGGTTGCTGGGGAACCAAGCCTAACCTAAAAATTTAAACAGTCAAAGAGTCAAATAGTGACTCACAGGGCTCTTTCTACCCGTCTGCTCGTATGTTTTAGAACACGAGGAGGAGGTGTTTGTTCCCTTTATATTTTCAAAAAAATATTTGTTGAACAAAATAAATGTATTGTTTATTTAAAAAATAAAGTTAGGTACTAGCTTTCAGTATATGTATACAAATCCGAACTAAATTATTTTTTATCACAGTTCTAAAACACATGGATGTGTTGGCGGAATTCAACAACATGGCTTCAGGCATCTGCGCTCCAGCTCTGAGCACATCAAACAGGTATTCTCTGATTCTGAGGCAAAGCAAATCTGGAGATGGATTTTCCAGAGTGAATGAATGGATGAGTGCCTCCCAAGTCTACAACAGTGATGTAGCGGAGGAAAAGACATGTGCAGGGCTTTGTGCACAGTCACAGCCATTTACCTGACATGTAACATGGGTTTCTGAAGCAATAGTAATAAGGCTCAAATAATAATATGTGTATTCTGTATTCAAGTGTATACTTTCCTTACTGGTAAAATGTAAATAAAAATAAATGAAATGTAAATGTGCACATTTATACCCGTAGCGAACTCGACTGGAGTTGGATAATTTTACCATTTGTGCGTATTTTTAGTGGTAGGGGAAACCGGAGCACCCGGAGGCCACCGGAGCACCCGGTGGGAACCGGAGCACTCAGAGGAAACTTATGCAACCTACGGGAGAACATGCAAACTTTCTCCACTCAGAAAGGCCCTATTTGAACCCAGGTCCTTCTTGCTGAGAGGCGAGAGTGATATCCACTCAGCCATCATTCCGCCCCAAAAGCGGCGACCTCCACAGTCTAAAACAGTTCTTCTAAATTGTGTCTAAACTGTTAATCTGTTGATCGCAACAAATTAATTTCTGAAATAGTCGTCAACGAATTCAGTAATTGATTAATTGTTTTCTAAACCTGGCATAGACATAAGCATGTTGAGAACAGGTTTTATGGCTCAGATAATTCTATAATGACTACAGAATGAAGTGACGTGACGTCACTTGCGCAACGCGTGGATCACCGCAAGGCCCATACGTTGCCTGCCGCGCACCCTCAAAAATGTCTAACTACGTAAGGGTCGCCGCAAGGAAGCTCCGCTGTGATCGGTCCGTGTGTGTATTGGAAGGAAGCAGGGAGCGGCTGCAGGGAACATGGACGAGGCCCTTCGGAGCAGACTGCTTTGTGCTTTGAAGGAACCGAAGGAAAAGTAGTTTGGGCTCATGGCAGAGCCTGATATACGTGGAGACTGTGGACTGTTCAGTTCTGTTGGATATCTAACATACAGTATATATAACTTATAAACTGTGCAGTCGTTTCTTTTGTGCTGGTCTTCGTCTGGTCTTTGTCTGAATCTGCTCGTAGCATTCCTCCTGCACTCGTGAATAGTTCATATTTGTCTCAGATATTTACCACTTATTTTTTTGCTGTTTGTACTGAATACACTTTAATAATAACTATGTTTCCAACAAGAACTGTGTCTTTATTCAGAGCATCACAGTTAAATGAGTTGAAACGATGAGTTTAGAACTGTCACATAAACCTACAGTAGAAACACATGTAATGATCTCAAACAGCTTCGCTATTGTTTTTGTTCTGAAGAGGAAAAAGTAGCAGCACAAATGTGACCGCTTTGGTTAGGCAACTCCTGTGAGTTCGCCATCACGTGGTTGGTTGTGGGATTACAACATTCGGGGAACGCGCAAGTGTAACACAAACTGTGGCTACGTAGGTCCAACGTAACTGCAACCGTAAGCAGCGTCGCGTGAGTGTCACAGGCCTTCAGTCTCTACTCAGCACTTTGTATTGCCTGAATTCATACACAAGCTGAATCAATAAGCTCAAGTTTTCAATTAAATTACGGATTATAATACAACTTGTACGTGGTAAAAGGAACTCATTTAAAAAAAATTGGGTATAGCTTCTTTAATCAAGCCCAATGTGTAAGTCGTCTGTATGTTCTCAGGGGCCTCACTTGTGCGCTGTTTTAGTCAAATGTATAAAAAATCCCATATTCTCTCACCTTTCAGGAATATTTTCAATGTAATTGATTGAGTGTCAGTTGTTTTGTATTTATAGTTTTTTTCAAAAATGCAGCTCTCTAGTATTGGCCATGATCATAAAACCGTGTTTGACAGTTTATATACTAAATTCAGTTCTTATTTGGGCCAAGGTTTGTTGCTATATATTGATGGTGGATCTCGACACTATTACAGTTGAGGACCATTTTTAAGGTCTTCGCAAAGTTCTGAACCAGTAAATGTTTGTGAATATTAAATATTAATGTTACAGTCCAATTTACTTTGTTAAAATGCTTGTAAAATAAAAGCTGGGGTACCTAACATGCTAATATGTGTTGCGTGTCCCAACACAAAGAGTCTTGTTAAAGTAAAGTATTGAGAAACAAATTTGAGCACAAAATTCTGTCAAATATGCTTGATTTTTGCGCACTTGAGAGTCCTGCGTATAAGTATTTGACACTTGGAGGGCTGATTTGGCTGAATGAGGGTGGTCCTCTCTTTTTCCCTTTTTTTGTCTAAAAAAGCTGATAAGACAGAGGCCAAAAAGGTGTGTGAAACCTAGAGATCGAACCAAACTGAGTGAGGAACTAGTTACCTAGATTTTATAGTTCCTTTTTAATGGTTTAAAAGTTATGTACCCCAACTTTAAAAAATAGCAGTAGTATTTGCGGACAGTAATTTACTTTTTATTGTGTTAATCCCAACTCTCGAGACGCCGTCTACCTGTTTGAATGGTCGCACCATATGCGTCACAGATGGACTCCTCAAAGAGTGCAGAGCTGGTCCCAGGTCAGTACTGCATGGACTGATGGTTACAGTAGGGTTTTGGGGGAAGGGCGCGTCCCGCTGGTCCAGGAGCAGTGCCGATGGGCGTCTCCTACACCCCGAGTTGAAAGGAGCATTGTGGTATCGGGAGCGGCCCTCATCTGTGTAGCAGGAAGTGCAGACATCAATCACAAAAAGGCGACATGACAACCTCCCGCTAGCAGAATAAATGTCAGTATAACATTGAGTAAGGCTACCAACTTCTACCAACTTGTACAACATCTTAAATGATAGTTACACATTTCTAAAGGTATAAATATAATACAAGGACTATATAGGGATCATTGATTCTTTAAGTTGGGATACCTGATATTCAAACCACATCAAATGAGTTCAGAGCACTCATAAACAGATGTCATTTATCTATTTGTACCTTCCGATTTTATAACGGTACACATTAAGAAATATGATGAAGACATTGTTGCCAGACTTGTTCACATAATTTCTGTTTTGTTTGCCCTTTTTTTGATGATAACAAATGATTTATGGAACTCAGCTTTAACTTGGCAATCAACGAAATATTTCACAACTTGATATTACTTGACCTTTGAATTTTAGCCAGCAGGTGGCAACAATTCATCTCCCTCTATCTAGCAGCACAAAGCAGTGGTTTGCAGCCAGGATTATTTTTCATGGTGTACCTGTATAGTGTACTTAATTTGAAGAGGGTACATATATTGTAATATTGGTTCAATTTATTTGTATCTATACAAATTATACATTCTGAGTGTGTCCCAATATTCTCGTATTATATATTACAAAACAGAAATATCCCCACTGTGCAGAAAGGTTGTCTTTTTGACGACATACCTGTACATGGTCTGCCCAAAGACATTGTTTTGAAATCATTTACTCTTGCTGCATCTTTTTAAGCCGACCAAATAGTGCAGAAGTTCTTCAGTCATTTAGCCTTATACAATCCTCATATGACACAATGGACCACTACTGAATTTGAACAAGCATGGATCCTTTGGGCAGCTTTGGACAATCTACAGAGGAGCAGTAATGACGCTGACTTGGTGGTCTATGAGAACAGTTTTACTTTTCCACAATGCAGCTTCCAGATGGACAGCTCCAGAAGACAGTCTTTAGTTTCTCTGAATGGCACATCTATCACGCCATACTTTTCACACAATAAACACAGGATAAAACGATTGATATTTTAGGAGCAGGACTCGTAATCGAATCATCCATCAAAACATTTAATCACCCATGTACTGCACATGTGCTAATTCCACTGTGCAAAAAAAACGAAAACTGCAGGACGCACTTTCCCAAAAGGACTCGGCATTTAACCCGCCTTGCGATGTAGTCTTTTTGCTGACGCACATTCAGTGTGAACACATAGACCCAGTAGCAGTATTTTAGACTGCAATAAAACCAAACAGTTTTATAGGCCGTTGATTACATGTGGGAAGGTTATAAAACTACACACAAGTCACACAAGGACAATACTTTTCACAGTGACAGCATAAACAAGCCATGGAGCCATGTCACAGCAGCAAAGGTGGTGTAGCCGCTGGTGATGAGCGGCTTTCTGGTTCGTGTATTCAGAGTCCGCTTAGTTCGGAAAAAAAATTCTGCTTGAGTGAAATTTGAAATGCTTTTTTGCATAAAAAGCATTCAACCAGGGGATATACGCTGCTTGATTCGGACCTTGCATGCTCTCTGCTCTGGTCTGGGTCAGTGTAAAGAGATGAACACTGTACTGCAGTCAAATTTACAGCTAGAAAAAAAGGAAAAAATAAATTTAAATTGTAAAGCACAAAACAATGACTGTTTCAGAGCTGCTGCAGTTTCCAGCCCATTCAAAAGTAAACAAAAATCATTATTTTATTAACTCAAAATGTTGCTCTTCTCCTGTACTTTATGTTATCTGAAGGATACTTCTTTTTCATTAGATCATTAGAAAAAAAGAGTGAATAAAAATAAAATGATAAAAGTAAATAAACGTTACTGAGCCTCTATGCGTTACATTCAACAGCCCTCAAGTGGAACAGTCAGGTGCATCTTCACAGCTCAGACATTCACTTGATAGAAGTGGGTTTTGTACATTTCAAGTCCACGTATGAGATGATTGTGTGCTTTGACGTGTGGCAGCAGACAGCTCGCAGGTATGTTTGTGTTGAGTGCGGTCAGTTGGTTAGGTGTAACTCCCACTTGTCCCTCTCGCGGCTGTCAGCTCCACATGACTCACACTTCCTGTCTGGGCCTTTGCACCTGCACTTTCCTGGGTGATGTCATGGACGCCTTTCTCTTTCACACTGCTGCTCCCGTCTGCTGCAATCCATCAGTCATCCAGCGAAGGGTGGGGATTCTAATTTACCGACGACCTCGTTTACGAAGAGCTGCTTTGGCCAAACAAGAGAGAGGGCAGAAAGAGGAAGGTTAGAAGAGATGCTGTTGGGTCGAGGTGGTCCTCAAGATGTGTCATCGTTTTTTTGTTCGGTTACACGCATTATACAGGCATGTAAGTATAACATGTATTAATGAACATGAAAGCTGTGGCCGGAGCTAAAAACAAGGTCTGGTTTGGATAAGGGGACAATATTATGTGGTTTTAAATCAATCAACATTATGTATGGATTTTGCTGACAAAATAGGAATTTAAATTAATGTATAAACATTTGGAACGGTATAAAAGCCATGACGTCATGGAAACCTAGTGCTGGGAAAATTGCACTTGGCACTTTCTACTGTCACTTTGAATCTGTTGATGCCTGTCCTGCTGTATTCCCTGACTGTTTCAATCAGGTAGCATTCACCATGACTCAGAAGGAAGTCCAACGGGTTTTATCCAAGACCACAGTCCGGAAAGCCTCAGCGCCGGACGGCATCCCACCTCGTGTCCTGAAACTGTGCTCTAAGCAACATGCCCCTGTCTTAACAGACATTTTTTTAATTTGTCGCTGACAAACTGTACTGTGGCAGCCACCTTTAAAGAGTTGACCATCATCCCAGTTCCTTAGAAAACTCCTGTGACATGCCTTAATGTCTATCGTCCTGTGGCCCTCACGTCTGTTCTCATTGAGACTTTTGAGCGACTTGTGTTGGACTTCATTAAAAGCCAGATCCCTGTGAGTATTGATCCACTCCAGTTTGCCAACAGACAGTACAGGAGCGGTGAGGATGCAAGCTTTTTTGCTCTGAACTTTGTGTACAGTCACATCGGCAATAGTACAGTAAATTTGTCGCAAGAATGCTGGTAATTGATTATTGCGCTGCTTTTAATTGCCTTGTCCCAGGTAAACTGAATGAAATGCTATCTACAATAGCATTGTTGCGTTTGCTGCTGGTAATTTCCGAATTTGAGTTACAGGCAGATGTGTACTCTTGATATCGGAGGCAATATTTTTTCTACATAAGATAATATTGTTTTCAAATAATCTCATCATCTTGGACAGTACAGTGTGGACCCCAGGAAAGTCCTGGGTTCGAATCCCTGTTGGAACAAGGCCTTTCTGAGTGGAGTTTGCATGTTCTCCCCGTGTCTGCTTAGGTTTCCTCTGGTGACCCCTGCCTCTCCCATTGCTCCACTATCTATCTAATTTCCTTTCCTGGTTTAACAAAGGTCAAAAATAATGCGCAATATTTCTTCTTAATTAACCCACAACAGCAAAAGTTTTTTTCGTTCTAGCTTAAGACCTGTTGACGGCTAATTTCTATGAAATCTGACTTTGGGAAATGTAGGGGAGCTGCAAGTATGTTGAAACAGTCAAATCCACCTGGGAATGATGTTAGGCATTAAAAGAGGCCAATGTCAAGGCGGCAACATATTGGGAACAGTGTCACACATGTTTTGGAACAGGTTGATGTGTTGCACAACCTCGGATGGGCCTCAGCTGAAAGGTAGAGAAGCTCTTTCCATTATTAGCCCAGTCAGTATTTGCACAGCCCCAGTGCACCAACAGTTTACCAACACTCAGAGGTTGACTTTGGAGCGAGGCTTCATAGTGTCACCGTGCAAACAGTGGGCGTTCTGTTGACTAGGACATAAAATAGTGCTGCTGGGTTTTGGGTTTCGCGAGCGGGATCAGGGCTGCAGTATATTGGGTCCATGTGGGGAGTGCATTTTTAATCTGAGCCTTAGCCACAGTCCTTCCTGTTTCTAATTTGGCGCTGCAGCGGTTTTGTCCGGGGGCCAAAAGCCTCTCTTCCACAGAGTGTCTATTTCCTCTGAAGTGAATAGTAGCAGGTGTGCTGGCTCCAGATTCTTGGAGAGGTCTGCTTATGAATGGCCCACATCCCTCGCTTTTCTTGCTTGTCTTTTTTTTTTTATCTTGTTTTTTCTCTTCTGTTATGTCTTTGCTTCGTGGTGGTCAACCTATTGTCTTAATGTTCTTCTATTCAACCTTCTTACTTCATATATTTCAGGTGTAGAGTGGGATGTTTTTAAAAGCAATGAAAACAAGGGGTGCAATCAAAGTCCAGAGCTTAGAAAGGCTAAACTTCTTTGAATATGGTTACTCTAGAAAATATTTCAGTATCCTTTCCTGACATAAACCAGACTGACTTTTAATATAACTTACCAAGGGCCATTTACAGTACAAAATTACATATTACACTTTGCTGCACTGCTCACACCATAGGATAATCCAATATTCAAGCTGTTCTAAATATCCCTTCATTTCCTTATATTAATCCAATCCCCTCCAAAAAGAAAGTAGGTTGGATGAGGTTTTTAGGTGAATAAACTATATTGTTGCTCAGCAAGGATGAGTTAATGAGAACAATTGAGTACAAAAAAATGGTGCCATCCAATATTTATTAATGATGGGTGAATATTGTGACAGGCCTAACATAGTCAATTTCATAAAACATACACAACTCTTGTCACAAGTACTTCAAACAGAAAAGGAAACAAAGATGAATGAATCTCTCACACACTGTCATCCAGTGGCAGTGATCCTCAAAATCTCAGTCAGTCCATGAGCGAAGGAGACACGCTGTCAGCTGCTTCAAAGCTGCTTCAAAGACGCACAACAATTGGAATTAACCCCATGTGAACTCGCCTTCCGCAAAACACACAGCCTAATGAGCAGAGCTTTAAAAGGTGAGGCTTTGGCTAGAAGGCAAATAAATCCTATCAGAGCAAAGTCATACTTCCACTCAACTCAGAGACAAGCAAAGCGCGATCGTGCTCAGGCCACACACGCCACACACACACAAAGCGAAACGATTGGGAACTTCCTAATCAAAAATGTAAGACTGCCCTCAATTCAGCATTACAGTCCAGGCTAAAAACTGTTGTATTTAGGCATTGGTATGACAGATTTTGATCAAACCATTCTCTTTTTGATTACATCTGGTCACTAGTTAATAATCACAGTTATAGTGATTATTTTCCATTTGGGTTTTTTTCATTTGACTTAAAGAATGATGAAAATACATTGGTTTGATTGATTGTTTGATATATCCCACTGGTGGGGCTCGGATTATAGCTGCTGCTCCTCCATATAGAGAGGGGCCAGTTGAGTTGGCTCGGGCATCTGTTCTGAATACACCGTGTGTTTTCCTTGGATGAGCTGGAAGAAGGGTGCGTGAATAAGGGAGTCTGGGCGTTTCTGCTCAGGCTGCTGTTTCCCCGACCCCAGATAAGACGTAAGAAAATAGATGCCTGGATGATTGAGTGATGTGACTGGATCATGCTCTCTTCTGGTCCTTTCCCCTGAATGACTTCTCAGATCAGTCTTAACAGAGGTTCTCTTGCTAGGTACAGATACTACAAGATGGATGCCCTTTGTGGATCATGACATTTGTTGACATGGCCTATATAGAACTGTCCACAGCGAGAATGCACAGTACTATGGAGAGTACCATGACATTTTTTTTTGAGGATTGCTTCACTTGAGTGTTGTCCTGGACCTTTTTATCATTAATAAAACAAATCCTATAAGAAGAGATAATTATGATGATGAGTTGTGTAGTTTTTTCAGTCATAGAGTCAAAGAAATAAATAAAAAAATAATGCAGTTGAGCTCCTGTGGACTCACCACCTGCAGGAGGATCAGTGAGGGGCTGGTGCTATGTGTACTGGGTGCAGCTCTGACTGCCACCCCCCCCTGACCCAGAAATGGATTAAGGGGAAGAAAATGGATGGATGGATGGATGCAGTTTGTACAGTCTGACAGCGGGGGGGATGAAGCCCAGCGGTAGCGCTCCTTCTTGCCTCAGTCTTGCACTGAAGGAGCTCCTCTACAGTCCTGTGCAGTGGGTGGGATGTGCTGTCCATGATGGAGGTGACTTTGATTAGCACCCTCCTGTCCCTCATCTCCTTCACAGAGTCCAGGGGCCTCCTGTCCCTCACCTCCTCCACAGAGTCCAGGGGCAGCCCAGAACAGAGCTCGCCCTCCTGACCAGCTTGTTCAGTCTACTCCTGTCCCGCTCTGTGCTGCCTGGGGCAGCACATGGCAGCGTAGTATATGGCAGAGGCTACCACAGAGTCATAAAAAGTCCTGAGCAGAGGCCTGCTCACTCCAAAGGACCTCAGCCTCCTCAGAAGGTGGAGATGACTTTGGCCCTTCTTGTGGAGGGCGTTGGTGTTAACGTGAACACCCAGGTACTTGAAGATGTCCACCAGTTCAATGTCCTCCCCCTGGATGTTTAGTAGCGTGTGGTATAGTTCTTTTTTTTTTTAATGCCTGATAATAGCTTTGATGGATCAAAAAACAACTCCAGCTTTGTTTTTTGTGCGATAACAAAAGGTTTAGTGTGGTTAAAAGCCCCAAAGAAGTAACATTTCATTATATATATCCTTTCAGTCAATTTGGACATCTTCACGAAAATGGGTTGACGTATCATCCATGCACTTTAAGAAGTAAAAGATAGTTGTTCAAAAAATAGCAAAAAACAGATCTTATGTATTGCATGTAGTCATTCCACATTTGCAGCGTTGGTGGCCAGAGATCTGTGTCTTAAACACTAAAGTACAGCTGCAGTCATTAAGGAAATGAGTGCAACCAAAGGGCCGTTAGAACGAGGCGCATAATGATGTTTGTGTTTATGCAACTGTCTTCTGTATCATTTAGCAAAGTACAATCTGATGAGGAGGTTCTGCACTCTTTCCCACAGGCAGAGACCAGCGCACTGCCAAAAGGGATGCCTGCACAACATTTTAAATGGCATATCATAATAATTTATCTTTTCTGAATTTTCTTACACCGAAGAGAAAACTGAAGAGATGGTTTATAATGACCAGTTTCACCTGGTCTATCTGATGGAATTGACCATCATATTATATTTTATGAAGACAAGAACAATGATTACAATCTATTGATAAGATCTCAGGACTAAAGTTGGGTTAAATAATGGGCTCAGTCGCACATTTCTAGAATTCCCCAAAAGCAGAGCTTCAATGACTGCAACAATATAGGGCTGTTTAGATTTTTTCCCCTAACAAATTACACAGGCAAAAATGATCTTGTCGTTTCAAAGTTCACATGAGAGAAACGCTGCTTTGTTTCTGTATATACTTCTAAAGGAGCTAAAGCTGTAGCTTCAATAGTCAGTGAGAAGCGGCCATTATGGATTAGGGCAATCTTAGAAGTTTTGTGTGGAGGCTGACATTGCAAATAGTGTCCAAACTGTATTTTCTGCAAACACGCTTTTATGTGTTGACTCAGGCAAAACACAGTGGAAGCTTGCAAGAATGCACTGGTGAAAGAGGTGGAAATAAATCATATTTTCTTTTATGAAAATTGTTAAACAATCAACAATCATAAATTTTGAGGTTGAAATTGCGACAAACAATGCTGGGTAATGCTTTCCTAATTTGACCAACAACGCCTCTATAGTAAATGATGGCAATATCTTGTTTTACTTCTTAAGCAGTACTTCTCTCTCTGTCTTTACTAGTAAGTCTATCTAAGTCAAACAAATTGAAATAAATATTCGGCTCTCAAGACATTGCAACTTTCATAGACAATGTAACTGCCGTGATAAGTTACGTGTAATTTAACTATACATTTCTCTATATCTAAGTGCATTACAGGACGAGTTCAGGCTTCAGTCCCATCTCTGAGAGTTTGACTCTGAGCCAAAGTCGACCACGGGCATTTACGCTTCCAGCCACAGTGCTTCCGGCATCTGCACACGCTGGTGTTTACACAGGATGTTCTAACTTGATGCAGATTAAACAAATCCAATTTAGAGGCAGAGTTCAATCATCTTCTTTATTTTATCTTTAAGTAGATGAAGCTGGGGGCCAGATTCCCATCACTGATTCCTAAAAGACTGGAAGGCAGCAGCATGGGTAGGTTGGAATACAACTTCTGCCATCTGCTTGTGCTTGATTTGACAATATCTTTCTTGAGCCACATCCATCATGCTGCAATCAAGGGCTGTGGAATCACCTATATAAATGAATGAAGCCTTCATTCGTCCCACAGTGGGGATATTAGAGTTCGATGAATAAACATCAAGACATGCTGCCGAACTACAGTATTTCATCCTTTCTCCTTTATGACCTTTATGACAAACACTTCACATAGCGAACTATCTAAATGACGTCACTAAGACACGCCCCCGCCGCCTGTCAACTCCCGCCCACATGTTTCGGACAAACACTGCCGAAATGAATCAAATACCACTTGTCACTTTAGACGAAAATGATATACCAGGGGCAAAATTCCACCATCAAACCATCAGGGATCATAGTGTAGACCAATTATAACGTTGGCTTGAATGTCGTGGTCTTCCAGTAACTGGTAGACGGTTTGAATTGATAAAAAGATAATGGTGAGGATTATGCTAACATTATCTAGTCATTTAAATTGCAATGCTAGCGCCTTCTTTGTTTGTTTTGCTGTGATTAACTTCCATTTATCAAGTTGTTTTTGCACTATCCACTTTGTAATTAGTTTGATCATTAGTTAGCTACAGTCAGCTGATATTATAATAAATCCATGATCACAACGGGTTACGCCACTGTCTCTGAGAGAAACTATCAGAGCTAGCCACACTCAGTAAACGCAAATGACAATCAATCAACACATTTAAATGTTAATGGGAGAATACATTATACACATTCATAACACAAGTGCACGGAGGTTTTCAGAATTAACTGTTCAGGTTTTCATGACAAAAATACTTTTTTAATGCGACTAAAGCGATCGCTTTTAGGTTAACTATCCTCACTGTAACTCGCCTGCCACGGGAAAACCTTTGGGAACTATTTTCTTTGCACTCATTAAATAAACCTTTCGGCATGAGTAGTGAATGACGTTTATTTTGTGTGTTCAATTGGTACAAAGCCGTATAATAAGCAGACACAAAGTTGAAAAAAATCCCTCTCATCTTTCTTCAGGTGTGAGAATTGTATACTTTCTGGATTAGGACAAACAATACTAATATGGATTGATGGGGGTAAATGGTGTAAAGAGAACGTTTGTGCTAACTACATTCAGAAGAGCTCAGACGGACCTGATACAGCGGTCCAGATCCAGTCCCAGCTAAACGTAGCTAGGACTGGATCTGGATGCTCCACAGTTGGTCCAGCGAAGTGTTTTGAAAAAACATGTGCCCTTTTTAACCTTTTCATGAGAGAAATTCTGCCGACCACAAGCACCCACCTGGTCTGATCTGGTCCTGGTCTGGTCCTGGTCTGGTCCGATGTTGTGGTTTAACGAACGGGTTGAATGTTACTTTCATATAGTCCTTTTCAGAGTATCTGAAATCGCTCCGACAAGCACCATAACTGCAGTGTTTTGTTGTCACCATGATTCAATGATTTAGCCCAAATAAATACACACGCGTATGAGGAGAACACAGTAGAACTCAACGAGTCGGACACAATGTTTGTCCGAAACATGCGCGCATGCGCAGTCATCTGAGCTATTTTTAGCACATTTCGGAAACCGGACAGTGCCCTATTGTGATCATGGCAGTGTGCAGCATGAGCTTCATGTCTAGGCCTCGTTCCCACTGAGCAAAAACACAGGTTTTTTGCCCAAACACCCTCTTCCTAACATTACATTTAGGACCCTTGTAAAAAAGATTCTAAAATTGCTTGAAATCAGGAAAACATATTTTGATTTTAGTATGACTGTTCCAAGACAATACACTGCTTCGTCCTTCATTTGGGCATTTCTTTCCTGGTGTTTTGTCTTTTTTGCAATGTTTTACCAAATAAATGTGGCTGTTCTTAAGTTAAAACAAAATCTAATTGTGTCTTCAACACTCACTTGTATATCATAAAATATAAATAGCAAATTTATTAATAATTAATTAATTAATATTAATCGTTTCATAAATCAACTATTTGTAATATTTAGCATTAATCCAGACACCTGAAAGTTGTCAGTGCTGATCAATTCAATAAAATGTATTTTGGGGCGACAGTGGCTGATGATCATGGGTTCAAGCCCACCATGAGACCTTCTCCACAGACTCCCACAGATATCTGCTGCTGTTGTGTCCTTAGGCAAGACACTTAACCCCACTTTGCCTGAAGCCCCCACTGAAAGATCAAGGCTATGCTCACACTGACAGAGCAGCCGTCCTCCTGTGGACTCACTACGAAGGATCAGTGAGGGGCTGGTGCTATGTGACTTGGGTTTGGGTGGCATCACTGATTTCCAACCCAGAAATGGATTAAGAGGTAGAAAATGGATGGATGGATGGATGGTATTTTGTGCAGCCCTAAATCACAACAACAGTATCTTGGAGGACAAAGTTGACAATTTTCCAACAACAGATTGATGAATAAAACAGTTCAAACACAGGAATTACAACAATAACAATGGTTCATTGAAAGTGTGGTGACCAATGTCTATAAAAGTTGATAAAAGTCCATCCTTAAATGTCCTAGATCATCACAGATCAATAGATTGATCATTTGAACATTGCCTTTCCATTCATTTTTCAAATGTTCTCTGTTCTTTTCTGTTCTCCCAGTCATAATCAAACCGCTTACACCTGCGTCATTTGTTGCATTGTCCGTGTATGGGAACTCCTGCAGAAAGCCCCAAACGCTCTGACCTTTACACAGGCACAAAGAGGCCTTATTTGTATCCAGCCATTGGTCCCGACAGGACTTTTAATTGCTGTTCACTTCAGATAAAGCCTCCGTTTTGGCTGCTTTTCCGCCCTCACCTGCGCCCTCTCTTTTGCACGGGAGGCGGTCTGACCTCATATCTTGCACCTGTTTGGCTCGCATCCGGTTTGTCTGCAGCCATAGCCACCAAAGACATTCATGATGGCTCGCTCGCTGGTTAATTGTATCACATTCTGCTTGCTTTGTCCCAGCACTCCATGGCTGACTAAAGGCTGCCAAAGTCTCATCCGCCACATCAGAGGGGCCCTGTTAACCCCTGAACTCTGCTTGGTGTGTGTGGACAAGGTCGCTCCTCACACCCAACGTTGGGCCCATTAACACGTCGCCCCGCTGCAGAAAAACTATTTTGACGGGCGGTAATTGGCGCTAAGTGATCCAGGACAAAGGCCCCCTGTGTGTAGGCCGTTGGACTGAACTGCGCTGACCACTCCTGGTGCTTCAGGCTTGACATTTCCTTTCTTACACCGATGTGAGAGAAGATGAGCCACAGAATGAACCAGAGAATGTCCCGTCACGTGCTGAGGCCTGTACTGCAAAATACGAGGGTTTGCTGTTGTTCAAACTGCTTATATACATTTTATTGTAGGAAATCAACAGTCCCGGGCTTGAGTCATCTCGCTGAACAGATACAGTAATGTTCAATTTGTAACGTATTATTTAAACAACCCAACGATGTTTTCCACTATGGACTCTGAATCTACATAAAGAAATTATCAAGATGACTAGAGACAGACATTTTTTGTCATTATGTTCAAGGTTTGTATGGCTGTGTATGCATGGGCATGCACATGTGCGTACATATGGGTGTGTGTGTTACAGTGGTCTGAAAAGTAAACTACTATCATGAGAAGATCAAGTAAAAGTATTAATGTTTTCAATAATTTATTCATATTTGATCAATTTAATACAAATCGTTTTTTGCAGTGAGCTCCCTGCGCTGCTTTGAACATGTGAGATAATGAGGGTCTCGCGTCATGACCGGAGCAGGACCATAGTGTAGATTTGAGAAGGCGGATCCAGTCGCAGGCTTTCAGAGCCAGCCTAATTAGTTTATGTTAGCGGCAGAAGGTCAGGGGACGCGTTTGACTGAGGCCTTTGCTTTGAATGCCACACTAGTGTGATGAGCTGGGTGCAGGTGCAGAGCCATGCTGCTTTCATGTTCTCAGCTGCTTTCGCTCTCACTACTACAGTCCAGCCGTAAAACGGACAACGGGGGTCTTTTACACTGGAAAACATGACATTTGAAAACCTTTCCTCAATCATCACACAGACAATGATAATTGATTAACAACAGACAAGCGCTAATTATATTGGTTTAACATTTATGGCATCAAAACATATTTTCTGATCCCAAGCTTATAAACATACAATTTCAATGCATTCAATCGATTTAATAGAAAGGTGCTCATTGTTGAAGGCCATGTCCTTAACAACAGCTCAAATGCAAGGCGCTTGTGGCGCACAAATCTGTGTACACAGGTCTAGCTGCCTTCCTCATGCCATGCTCTCATCCCCATATTTAACAGACTGACGTCAGGCAGCAGCAGTGGAGGCAGCACACAGACTTTAATACTAAATGTGGGTCCCTGTCATTACGGCGAGTGTAACCACCTATCAGAGGTCTCTGAGTGATGTGGGAAACCCAGGGCCCCTTAGGCCAGGCCGCCTGCTCTGTCCAAACCAAACTGAAACTACAGGACAGGCTCAGCCCAGTCGACTTCAATGAGACGCCGAGCCTTTATGCCCACGATGCGGTTGTGAGGAGAGCCCTGGATTATAATCCTCCTCTTCACTTGCATGCATTCTTACTACAAACTCTGAAGGAAGGAATTATTGTAACCATGTCTCAATTATATAAAAGGTTATAATTGATCGACACTCGAGTCAAACTATGAATAATCTTCAGTGTAAAGGAAAATCAAAGTAATATCTAAAGGCTTAACAGCAGTGGGCACGGAGCACCTGGAGGGAGGGAGCATTTCAGCTCAGCAGACCATGTGATGTCTTTATGAGGGACACCTGCTTTGGACTTTGAAGAGTCTGAGAGGGGACAGAGAGCCGAGCCAAAGAGCCAGACCCAGGCTTGGCCCCAAACGCCTTCGCTATCACTCCAGGCCACGGCTGCCCTTGGCCATGCTAACTGTTCCATGAAATGGGCCCCAGGAACAGTGCAAACCTCCCAGAAACAAGCTGCTCACTGTTAGCAAACAGAGCTCTCTTTGTGCGGGAATTGTCAAAGCTGGCCCTTTCCTGCGCTGGCCCTGCCTTTCTTTTAAGCCTCAGCTGTGAACAAACAAAGCCGGCTTAAAGTTAGCATAATGCTAGCTCAAAATGGCTTTGATAGTGTCCAAGAGTTTGGCTATCTGTTTTGCAGGTGGACATTCAATACTCCAACAGAGACCACTTTTAGTGTTAAAGAAAATGCATTAGGCCTGTTGATCAAATACTGGTATAATTAATATATAATAATGGAAAAGACATTATACAACTATGACATGCCTAATGTTTGAGAAATAAAGTAGTTTCTATTGAGTTGGAAATAGAAAAGCAGTAGCACTTTGTGTAACCATGATTCATTCTGCTCAATTGTTCCCAAGGACACAATTTTTCCCGTTTTGAAGGATTACGCAGTAATAATTCAGTTTCATTTGCCAAGCTAAATATTAGGGAGCTGCAATAAACAGAGAAGTAGTTTCAATCTCATGGCACATTGCTTGACTCACAATAAAGTGATGTATAGGTTTTCTTCATGTATTTCCATATATTATTTTGTCTAAACGTGCTAAGGGGAAAAGCAATGTTTACATCTGTTTTGGAACACATGACACAAACAGGAGGCAGCCAGAGTCATTTACAGTTAGTTAATTCCCTGCTGAGGGGCCCAGCTAAACACTTGTTCCAAAAACCTGGCTGGGAAATATTTGCAATGGTTTCCGTCCAGATGTGGGTTCCACCTGCTCACCTGTTCCACAGGCACAGGTGAGCAGAGCAGGTTTGTTTGTTCGGTCGCTCTCTTTCCACAGAGTTGGAAGAAACGCCATAAACAGATTTATACAACAAGACATGTTTTTGTTCACAGCTGACCGCAGTGAAATGACAGTGTGGGCTGTGAGGGCTGAGCAGGTGTCCAAGATTTGTCTCCTCGGTCAAAGCGGTTGTAGCTGGGCATAGGTTGATGTTTATAATGTTTGTTTGCCAAATCCTTTGCAATATTCATCATCTGTTTTGGTGATGAGTATTAAGACATCCAGGAGAGACATATTCAAAAATGATAAAAGAAGGACTTCTGGATCTTCAGTAAACCAAACAGCTTCTTCAAGGTCAAATTTGGTGATAGTGACTTCCAACAGAGAGTGTGATGAGGATATTCCACCACATATAAAGCTATAACAATTAATAAATAACAAGTTTTCAATAATTGACAATTCATTTATGTATGTATGTGCTGGAATATGAGATTATTACAATCCAACAGGCCGGTAGTTATGAACAGAATTGTTTGAAATGTGTAAATGTCTTGGCTTTAATGATAAAACAGTCTGTTCTGGACAAAAATGCTTATTTGGCGCCACTTCAGCTTTATCTAAGTCAATCTATTTGGTTAACAACAAAACGTGGGCTTAAAAACTGAAGATCCAGCTGTCCGAACTTCATCGTAATTAAATATCTAATGTTGCAATGTGTAAATAGAGCTCTGTAAAGACAATTATGGGATTCATGTATTTATTACTATATTCATGCCTATAAGATATTGCACCAACAATATCAACACGAAATAAAGGAGAAACAAGAAAGGCAAATACCAAGACTTATTAGATTTAGATTTAGATTTATTTAGGGAAAACTCCTTGAGATGCAGCATCTCATTTTCGAGAGGAAACCCCGTCACCCCATAGATAGATAGATGAATATATATTTTATAGATCCCTGTAGGAGAAAATCAGGTGTCCAGCAGCAGAAGACTCATCCAGGTTTGTTGTACAGTCTGACAGCCGAAGGAACAAAGGATCTCTTGAAACATTCCGTTCAGCAGCGAAGTGATGGGAGCCTGTTGCTTCGATTACTCCTCTGAGCGGCCATGTTCGCTTGTACATTTTTTGTCTCCGGTCCTCAGACCGCTATCTTCTATTTTTTTTTGTCTTTTTGTTCCATTGTTCCATGTTTAAACTAAAAATATAAAATACAAAAATTATGTAAAATCAAAGTTGTTATATGAGGGCCTGAGCTATGGTCTGTGTTATTGGCCTCTAAAAGGCATAGACGCAAAGGGCACACCAGAGAGGTCAGGAATAAAGCCGAATGGAAAAAGTATGGCACAACTGTAAATCTACCAACACTTGGCTGTCTTCACAAACTAACACCTTGAACAAGGACAACACTGGCCCATGGTATCTCTGGAGGAGCTGCAGACATCCACAGGTCACCTGGGGGAATCTGTACATGCGTAAAATATTAGTTATACACTAACCTAGGGATGCCGTTAGGATGAAGAAGGACTCCTATCGAGCCATGATGGTTCGTGGGACTCCTGAGGCAGCTGTCCAGTACCGTCAGGCCAAGCGTGCCGCAGCCCGGGCTGTTACAGAGGCAAAACCCCGGGACTGGGAGGAGTTCGGAGAGTCCATGGAGCATGACTATCGGTCGGTCTCGAAGAGATTCTGGCAAACCATCCGGCGCCTCAGGAGGGGGAAGCAGTGCTGTCAGGGGTGTCCCTTGGTGGGGGGGGGGGGGAGGTCTCCGGGAGTATGGGGTCCGGTGTCCTCTGCTGAGGGCTGTCCGGTCCTTGTATGACCGGAGTCAGAGCTGCGTTCGCATCGCCGGCAGTAAGCCAGATCTGATCCCCTTGAATGTTGGCCTTTGTCACCGGTTCTGTTCACTGTATTTATGGACAGAATTTCTAGGCGCAGCCAGGGGCTGGAAGGGGTCCGGTTCGGAGACCACAGGATTTCATCTCTGCGGTTTGCAGACGATGTTGTCCTGTTGGCTCCAACAAACCAGGGCCTGCAACATCCACTGGGACGGTTTGCAGCCGAGTGTGAAGCGGCTGGGATGAGAATAAGCACCTCTTCAAATCCGAGGCCATGGTGCTCGACCAGAAAAAGGTGCCTTGCCCTCTCCAGGTGGGTGGAGAGGTCCTTCCTCAAGTGGAGGAGTTCAAGTATCTCGGGGTCTTGTTCACGGGTGAGGGAAGGATGGAGCGTGAGATTGACAGGTGGATCGGTGCAGCGTGCGCAGTGATGCGGTCGCTGTATCCTACCGTTGTGGTGAAGAGGGAGCTGAGCCGAAAGACAAAGCTCGCGATTTACCGGTCAATCTTCGTTCCCTCCCTCACCTATGGTCATGAGCTTTGGATAATGACCGAAAGAACGAGATTGCGGATACAAGCGGTTGAAATGAGCTTCCTCCGCAGAGTGGCTGGGCGCTCCCTTAGAGATAGGATGAGGAGCTCAGTCACACGGGAGGAGCACGGAGTAGAGCCGCTGCTCCTCCACGTCGAGAGGAACCAGTTGAGGTGGCTCGGGCATCTATTCCGGAAGCCTCCTGGACGCCTCCCTGGGGAGGTGTTCCGGGTACGTCCCATCCCGAGGAGGCCCCGGAGAAGACCCAGGACACGCTGGAGGGACTGCGTCTCTCAGCTGGCCTGGGAACGCCTTGGGGTCCCCCCGGACAAGCTGGAGGAAGTGTGTGTGGATAGGGAAGTCTGGGCGTCTCTGCTTAGACTGCTGCCCCTGCAACCCGGCAACGGATGAAGCGGAAGAAAATGGATGGATGAATGGATGGATGGACTACACTAATCTGCTGGTTTTTATAGACAAGTGGTAAAAAAAGAAAGCCTGCATTGGAATACAGAGACAAGAAGCAAAGCAGGGGACACATTCAATGTGTGAAAAAGGATGCTGTGGTCAGATGAACTTTTTGGCCCAAATACAAAATGTTATCCTTCAGTGCACCATCTCCAGTATCAAATATGGGGGTGGCAGCATTAAAATGTGGGCCCTTTTGGGCTTGGGAAGAGTGTCAGAGTTGGATGGAGCAAAAAACAGAACATCATTGGAAAAAAAAAAATCTGGAGTTTAGGATTTCACATAGTATTAACTCATGCGTGTGATTTGTTTTTAAATTATTTTTTTTTGTTGTATTTTTTTTTATATATAAAAAAGGTAATTGTGCTGGTAAAGTTACATGTTTGTAACAATTTCTTTTTTTCATGTGAAATATAGTATTGTGACCCATCTAGTATATGAAATGTTCTATATAAATACATTTCATATAGAAATTTACTTATGTACAAGTATTGCAATTAAAAACTGCAATATATTTTGATTCATGCCCCTCATATTATTCAAAGGCAGAAATGAAGGACTCAACTTAAATATCACATGTATTATGGTCTTCAAATTGAGCAAGTTATATAATAATTATAAAGGCCTAATTCTGCACTCTCACCTGCAATTTGACCGTCATGTTAGAAAGATTGTAAAAGCCACTAAATCAAGTTTGTATATTTTCAGATTAATCAATATCTTCCTACACACCATGATTCTCGCTCAAATCAGTTACTGCATCACCATTGCAAAGACTAAATGTTCTTAGTTTTGATAATTTTATTAAATTCTGTAATTGTAAATTATTGTATAAATGTTTGCACAGTCGACCCCCTGCTGTCCTGAGAGCTCTCATAGTTCCTCTGAGATCTGTGGGTTCCATCACATGAGGTTCCTCCTACGGAAATGTGAAGGTGCCCCTCAGGAGAACTACATTTGGACAGTCGGTCTTCTCTGTCCAGGGGGCAAAGCTCTGGAACTCTTTAAGTCCACAGCTTAAAATGAACACTGACTAGGCTGATCTTAAACCCGAACTTTAACAATTATTAAAAACAAACCAGTTGTGTGATCATCGATGAGTTGGGGGACACCTTATATGAATGCAACAATGTAGAATGTGTTTTTATTCGTGTTAAAACCCTTCTAGGGACAGACATTGCAAATTAGCCTTGACTATAAATGTTGTAGTGTTTTACATGTTGATTGTGTACACGTGTCCCTATCAAAAAAATCTATTACATTTTATTTTTTAAATCAACTGGTGCAAGAGATCAGCGGAACTC
This sequence comes from Knipowitschia caucasica, assembly GCA_964034765.1. Classification (NCBI taxonomy): domain Eukaryota; kingdom Metazoa; phylum Chordata; class Actinopteri; order Gobiiformes; family Gobiidae; genus Knipowitschia; species Knipowitschia caucasica. The sequence goes on from OZ035839.1 coordinate 11,645,034, forward strand.
GGTCATATTTGGGCATCGGCTGGTCCTCCCAATTCTGCGCAGTAGACGAGCTCCCATGATGCGCCAAATATGCGTGTGTGGCTCTCATGTATGTGCACAGAGGGACTCAGCCGCACTTTGACCAATCAGCGCATTAAAGTTATAGAAAACTGAAGGATTTAAGAAGAAATAAAGTTCAGGATGACAAGAGACACTAAAATCCCCACAAAATATGACCTTAATGAAAGCTGTAGGTTCTCTGGCAGCTGAGTTCTGTGGGATATTTAGCAGTGCAAAAACGTTACACTTTGAATTTGCTGTGGAAAGAATGAATAAAAACAAAGCACCGCAACAAGTGTCACCTTGTGGATGTAATACGTAAATGTAAATTAAAAAATGTAAAAAAAAACACAAAAGTAAACCAGATAACTATTTGATTAAATATTGCCAAACTCCTCTCTCCTATATTGATTTAATTATGTGCGCACAATATCACAATACTGAACAAAATAGATGTTTTCCCTCACCACTATGTTCATTTTATTATCCGGCAAAACTGCAGAAAGTCAGAGGAGACTTGAAAATGATCTCCAGAGTCGTCCCTTTGAGAGAAGCTGCCTCTTTCACTCCCTGTGCTTTGGCTCGCTGCACTGTAATCACAGATGATTCGGCAAAGAACCCAATACTGCACTGAATTTATTTTTTATTCCTGTCACGATATCAAAGATATTAACTAAACTATTTCCAGAGCAAGACACACCTGGTTCATTTGAATTCAAATGAGCCCAATGGGTAGCCTCAATATTTGACAACTTTATAAATCCATGCTTTTAAGAATGGTGAAAAATCAGCTAACGTGTTAAGAGAAGCACCTGTGACTATGAACAAAAATGTACTTGCACAATATAGTTATTTAATTTAATGCTCAGTCACCAACAAATAAGTTTACATTGAACTTAAAACAGTGGAAAGAACATTGAGTCAGTAGTGGGGGATAGGTGTTGGGTCAGAGAGCATTTGGGACTGTCTGTATGTGTTTGTTTGGATGTTTTTGTTCTAAACCATCCAAAACATTTTTAAATATGTATTGTGTTGAGTGGGTGAGAGGGTTTCCACTCATCTAGCCCATTTTCAAAACATGCATGTACAAATGTATGATATTTTTTCTTAAACAAATGAACATTTTGGATTGATTTAATTTCTTATTCACAGTCTTTTTTTGGCTGAAGTTCAACACTTTTCCTTATCCATATCCTAACTCATTACATTTCCAGCTCCTTTTGCAACTCTGATCACAGGCTATACTTGAAGATGAAACAATAAAAATAGCTAGTGGTTAATAAAAGCAGGTTACAACAATAAGCAAAAGGACAACAGTTCCAAAGTTGCCTTTGATAGGACCCAGTGGGAAAATATCAAATATTACATTTTGAGATTATCTCCCTTTCTTTGTAAATGACACCAAACACTAAAAGCCTAAAACAAGACTGTGAATCATGGTCTTGATGCCAGATGTCAAGTTCTGAGCAGGTGTATCGCTGGTCACATGTTTATTTCTGGAGTTGATGGAAAACATCTGCACACAGGTGGGGCCCTCAAAGCCTCCCCCGCCTCAGATCTAGCTCATCCTTCATTCTCTGGTTTGCAGGAAACAAGGAAGCGTTGATCAAAAAATTGAACAATGAACGATGTTTTCCAAAAAGCCCGGCACATTTCTCGATCTGAGCTGTGAGGTTTACCCGAGCATATTTTTATTGTGAAAAGCCGGCGCAGAGAGATCCAGCCATGCACAGCTGCTGGTCTAATTTTCTCTAAGCATGTACAAATATGACGGCCCACACCGACCATAAAAGTGGAGTGGAGGTTTTGCTCAACGCGGCACTTTTGTCTAACCAAAGAGACAGGGACGCCTTCCAAAGCACCAACACAAAAGAAAGGGGGAGAAGACGTACACACTTCAACTCCAGCTGGAAGTGACAGAAAAAGGAGGGGGAGGCTTTCCAAAAGTGTGATTGTAAACCAACTAAAAATATGGGGACTGAATTCTTCAAGATAGAGACAATGCACAAATATACTCTTATATGAAATGTGTGTGTGGCAATAAAACACGGCTTCTGACACATTCAACTCCAATGGGAAAATGCAGAAAACCTCTAAGAGAAAAATGATATCTACCTTAATCAAGGAAAGTAGATACTGTGCACATATTGGGGAAGATAGATTGTGCACCTTGGCTTATTCTATTGATAGTTTCCATGTAGACTTTTTTTTTTTTTCAAATAAATGCCAAAAGGTCATTATGTCTTCTGTATGTGTAAGGCATAGAATATTCTTCTAAGGTCAGTTCTTTGTGGTTTCTCAGACTGACTGCATCCGGTAACACAACCATCACGTGTCACCTCTGACCATGGATCTATAATAATAACTGGATAGGGTATTACTAGCAGATTACTGCAAATTAAATTCACGCGAGCTACCCAGAAAAAAGTCCCATAGATCTCAATGTAAATCAAAACAGCTCGACCTTAGCTGACAGAGAACCTACAGCTTTCAGAAATATCGGATTGTGTGGGGATTTTAGTGTCCCTTGTCATCCTGAACTTTTTTTCCACTTAAATCCTTCTGTTTTCTTTAAATCCACACTTTACTGCCACAAACTCTGCTAGTTTCCTTCCCGCTCTGCTGCTGCTCTGATGATCAGCTCTGATTGGTCAATGCACGTGCATGAAAGCCACACACGCATATTTGGCGCAACGCATCATGGGAGCTCGTCCACTGCGCAGAACCAGGAGGACCAGACGATGCCCAAATATAGGCGACGTCTGCTAATCTCCGGGTCTCCGTCAAGTCCCATGCGCTATTGAGCACAAGCCATTCATTTGAATAGGGCGCCATCTTGGATCACCGGGGCTTGACTCTGACGAAGGCGGAAGACTACCGCTTAAACATGTCAGGTCATTAATCAATACTATAGCTTCTCCACACTTTTGTCTTATTCCGCACATTCCAAGCATTAATCTTTTCAGATGTTTTTTTTTTTTTACAGTCTTTTACAGAAAGTCAGAAAACTAAGTCCTGTAGCAATAGAACATTTTGACGTCCTTCTGAAAGACCAGAATATGTAATCATTGTTGTTGCTAATATTTAATGCAGTGTTTTATATGAATTATTTGTCTATGAATATAGAGTTGTTGATGCCTCTTGACCAAGACAAGAAAAGTAGAATCTTAAAAGGGATTTTCCTTTTGCAATCCTGTGTTTCTCTTTTATAACTTATAGCTTGTTTCCAATCTTAGACGCAGCCAATAGCTCTTCTGTTCCTGCTCTGTACATGCATTTAATAGCACATGGGATTTTTTTTATTTGCATTTGAGCAATTTGCACTGGAAACCCCCAGAAGATCCCAGGAGCCCTATACACTGGCTGCGCATTACATTAAGCTACTGCCACATGGGTACGAACGTGTGTGTGTGTGTGTGTGTACGTGTGCGAACTTACTTACCTGGTGTCAAAATGGGGTTTCCCTTTAGACAGCGGATAAACAGGCGACTTCAAACACTAAACTAGGTGCAAATGAACCGGGGCCTGGCGGAGTTTGCTTTCCGTCCCCACAATGAAACCATTCACATGATCTTGACCGTGGAAAGTGTTGCTAAAGTAATCCTGCGTCGTCTAAAGCGACCCTTTTCACCCCCACATAAGACTTTTCCCTTCGGTTTTGAAGCCGGTGCCAACAACAACACGGGGCGGCATCAGCTGATATATGCGGAGGTCACCCGAAATTTGCATCATTTTAATATGGCGTCTTTTCAGAGCTTTAATTGAGGAGGTGAGGAAAGAAAAACCAAGCGAACTTCCTCTTACCTGTTGAAGAGGCGTCCTGCAGTTTTCTATTCATGTGACTTTGGCCTTGTGAGAAGCTGCTGTGATGAGTCTGGATTTCTACTGGAGTTGCGTATAAAGGTTTTGAAGAAAAAAAGAAAGATTATAATCTATCATTATAGTGATATTGCTGTGAATTTACTTTCTTCAGTGTCTTAAAGCTGGAGTACCAAAGGTTTTGGTTTAATAAATACATGTTGTTTGTCACAACAAAATTAGTCTTGTTTATGTAACATTCCACAAATCAGACCACAAAGTGTAACTTATTAGAAAACATCTTTTGCAAATACGCAAATAACAGATGAAAAATAGTTTTAATTACAGAGAAAAATGGTTTGATTCAAAGTGATTCAATTCTCTAATCTCTAAACAAAAATAATGTATAATATATTTGTGAAGAACGTACATAAGCACGCTGTTAGTAAAAATAAGGAAAGCTAGTCAGTAGTCGTTTGTCAAACAGTCGAACACATGTTCTGTATATATATCTGCCTTTGTTCACCAGAAAAAAAGTCTTGTAAAAGTAAAATGTGGTGACCTACACAGAACTAATATGTCAATATTTGACGCTTAGGACTGAGTAAAGATTTTCCTCTTTTTCACTTTTCTGTCTGAAAAAGCCAATTATGTGTTAAAAATACATGGATGCTAAAAACAAGTGATAGAAAGTGTTTTGAGAGCGAGAAACTCGTTTTATGGATTTGAGTTTAGTTAGCTTTTTATACTACTTAGTTCCATTGTTGCAGTTTGAACGTTAGGTGCCGCAGCTGTAAGTCCATCATAATTTAAAACTAGTGATTCTCTGAGGTTTATTTGAAATTACTTTGGACAGTTTGGAATAAAATACGTCAGTGACAGCAGGGAAAGCTATACTCCGATGGAAGTGGTTTTAAACAGTGGCTGCTTGTCAGAAAGACGCACTAAAACATGTGAAATCCTGTTCCCCAAGTGAGGGTCACCCGGTGCTGACAGCCCCATATTTACGGTTATCTGAGTTGACACCGTGAACAGTTTTATTCCTATCAGAAGTTGCCAGGTAAAAGAAAAGTAAATAGAAAGAGAGGAAATCATACTTGGCAACATGCAATGGGATTTTCAAATCACAGCGTTGTTTCAACTTTAACCTCTTTGAGTTCATCGCAGTTTTCGGTCTCGCTATAGGACATATTTTTATCAGAGTAAACATCCACAACTCAAGCCAAAGACGCGTTCTACAAAAAAACTCTTGAAAAAATAAATTTAGAAATAAAGCAGCCTTTATATTCTCGTCTATACCCTTGGAAACCAATGTTTAGCTTGTTTATCTGCATTGAAACGTAAGGAAAGGCAGGCACACATCTCAACACATACAGTGGAGCAAAAAAGTATTTAGTCAGCCACCAATTGTGCAAGAGCTCCCACTTAAAAAGATGAGGGAGGCCTGTAATTTCCATCATAGGTATAGCTTAACAACAAATCCAGAAAATGTATTTGAAAATTATGGTTCTCATTCTCATTCTTATTCTGTCTCTCATAGTTAAGGTTTACCTATGATGAAAATTACAGCCGAGCATGGCTGCAACAAGTTAATTAAATAATTTCCACTAATTTCCACTCTGTGTGGAGTGAGAGGACAAATTCCCAAAAATAACAATTGTAAACCGCTTTGTGACTCTGGTCTGTGAAAGGCGGTATATAAATAGTAGATTACTTACTTACTTATATTTAGATAGTTGTCAACAAAGTTAGAAGTTGATTAATATTTTTTTTACCTTTTTAATAGGTCTTATGACTCCAATAATTCTGTAATGATTGCAGAATCAAATGAAAATATTTTTTAATCAAACAACCCAATGTTGGCACCTGGTGTTCTTAGCAGTCTCCCATCACAGACCTAACCAGGCCCAGCCTGGGTAATAGTTCATATTATCATCATCACGACAACTCATGATTTAATGGAGACTTTACTCCTTTAAATCATGGAGACTTTTCCCTCTGCCTGATCACCTGACTATTTCTTAAAACAGACTCGTCCAGCAACCTATTTCTTCTAAGAATACAAAAACTAAACTAAACAAAAAAGAAAAAGAAAGAAAATTAAAGCCGCAAGCGGCATCTAACGGCCCTCGCCGCACCGCGCAAAGGAGGTGGCGCTGACGCGCCATTTTCCTACCCCCCTGATGGGAGCGACACTGTGTGTTTTGTACCTATGATTAGTGATCGTGTGTATCTATTCAAAAGATATACCTCATTTTCCCCATGTAACACTTGTATCAGTCTGTAGGGGGCGCTAATGCTGATATTTCATGATTCACACTTTCAGTTTACTCAAACCCAAGAGTTAAACAGTCATTTCAAATTGTGTGCAAATCGGACTTTGTATGTGCAAACGGAAGGCATTTCTGTTGTAAAACAGCGCCCCCCACAATTTCATTTCAACTGTTTAGTCTTATACCAAAGAACACCAAAATAATACACTTTATGCCTGAAAAAAACTTGTGGCAAAGTTTGGTGAGTTTTCATGTTTGTAAAGTGGGTCAAATATGAGATCAAACAAATAAACCCAAATAACTGTATCCCCATGTGAGCCTTTACTCAGCCTGTAGGGGGCGCTAATGGCCCAATGTCATTGTTCACACTGTCATGTGACCTAGGCCCAGGAGTTGAACAACAGAGTCAAGTTTAGTGCAAATCAGAGTTTGTGTATGTGCAAACAGGAGCACATATAATCTGTGAGTGTGTCCACACACAGTCTCCATTGGATAACATGAGATTTTCACACCTCTCTATGAAAATAACCACACTTTGGGAGTCTGTCACCTTCAGACCGTTTGACTAATTAAAACTCTATATGCAACTATTGATGGTCCATGTGTGGACACCATGTGGAGCGATTTTCAGCCAAATTAGTGAAACGGCCGAGGCTGGTTTGATGTTTGAGCGAGGTGTACTTTTCAGAGATTTAAGGATTTTCTCATAGACACAGACAGGGGAGTGTTGGTCGTCGCCACGGCAACAGGGTAAAAAATAATCATATGTTGTTATTGACTTTTTGAATCCAGATGAAGAAATAGAATTATGTGCAAAATTTCAAACATTTTGAACAAACTAAATTTTATTAGGCCCATGTAAATCTTTGACATAGTCTCTAGGGGGCGCTAATGAGCCAATTTCAATATTTCCACTTTCAAATGACCTAGACCCTGGAGCTGAACAATGGATTAAAATTTTGTGCAAATCTGACTATTTTTGTGCAAATGGGAGCAAATTTACTTTTGTCAAAAATTGGGAAAAAAATGTCACATTTTGCCGCTCCGCTGCTCGGACAACGTTTAACTGATCCAAATTCTATATTCAATAATAGATGGGACATGGGTTTAGACCATGTGGAGCGATTTTGAGACAAATCGGTGAAGCGGCCGAGGAGGAGATAATTTCCAGCCGACATGTGTGAAAAATATCAATTTTCATTTTTCCATTTTCCAATTAAATTAATGAGCTTCCTGTTTGTCAGGGGGCGGAGCCATAATAACTTTTTTTTCATGTCTTGACCTGAGGAACATGTGTACCGAATTTCGTGGCTCTACGACAAACTTGACCTTCGACCTCCTCCCATAGGCGCAATGTAAACTGACTTTTGTAGGGGGCGCTGTTCGGTCATTTTTTTAGTCCCATATAAATAAACACCAAAAAAATTAATTTTTCACCGGTTCTGAATTTTGGGCAAAATTTCACAACTTTTCATCAATGTTCAGGGGGTCAAATTAAGGTTCAAAGTGCAGAAGAAAAAAGAAATAATAAATAAGGAATTTTTTTTTTTAATTCTTTGAGCAAAAACAATATAGGTTTCCATAGTAACCTATAATACAAATGATACGTCGTTTTAAAGCGAACGACCAGACAAACGCAACTATTGGGTTCTCGGTGATTGACGAGCGCTGACGCGCTCGTCAATCACCTCGCCATCATGAGGTCACCCACCCCACCCATAGGACCCCATTCATTACACTGTGTACTACAGCAGGAGCAAAGCCATTCAGTGCCTCCGGCACTGTTTTGTCAGTGTCTGGGCACGCGCCGTCAGGCTTGGGGGACGAATGTCCGGGCTTCGCCCGGACATTCGTCCATAAAACAGTTGAAGGAACCCCCCTTTAATAGGACTTCAATCATTTCACTGTGTACTACAGCAGGAACAAAGCCATTCCGTGCCTCCGGCACGGATTTATCAGTGCTTGGGCACGTGCCGTCGCGTGCAGGTCACAATCTCCGGGCTGCGCCCGGAGATTGTGACTTAAAACAGTTCAACGAGTAATGCCTGGGCTTCGCCCAGGCATTACTCGTTGGAAAAGCAATAGGCCCTTACCCCGGTTGGGGCTCGGGCCTAAATAGATATTCTTAGAGGAAATGTACCTGTTTCAAGCAAAATTATCTGCCAGTGAATCATGATTTTTCCACTTTTTCCATTAGTAAAAAAGTCCACACAAAAAAAATGGTGTGATTAGTTAAATACACTGAAATCAAGTGAATAACAATTCATACTAGCCTATATTTTCACTTTATACAATGTTTTCAAGATTGTAGAGTATACTATATCTTGACTTGAACAAAATTGTGGTTAGTGGAGTGACTAGAAATATCGTCTAATACAGTAAATATAGTCAGGTCGGGCAGCGGTTGGGTGGGGTCTTCATAAGTCAAAGGTGAAGGGGATGAGTAAAACCAAAGGAAAACACCTTTGAAGAGCCTAACTGCCGCCATGACAAAGGCCTGCCCCCCGCCAGGATAACCCCCAACGAGACCCCGTCTGCCTCACGCCTGAAGCAGCCACTCACAACTCATGAATGGAGCATTGTAACAGGTCTTAACCACAGCAGCAAATGTTTTCACTATCATTTGATCCGTCGACGAGGCTGCTAATTGGGTAAGCGTGTTCCCAGGTCGCCGTCAGGTTTCTCTTTCCGTAAATGCTGAAGTTCTGCAGAATAAGGCCAGTACGATCCCCAATCATGTTTCGTTCAATGAATGTCTTGTAAACCAAAAAACTCTTGTTGCTCATCCTCCTTTAGACTGTTTATATAATTCTCAAAGATTCTCCAAAAAATCATTTAGGTTGTGAGTAACTGCTTTTGCTTATGTGATTATTGTTCATTATAAAATGTCGGAATTATCTCAAATCCTCCCATTGTAAATTGGAAAAGCATTCTGTATATGTGAAATACCGTTTCGATTGATCATGTTTTGTCACAATCTTTAAATCCTACATGATTAGTCCAAACGTGTAATGATAACTAAAAATTATTTCAATTGTACTTTGCATATTTGTGCATATGTCAATACAATAATCAGAAAAATAGTGGTTTCTGATTTGATTTCCTTCAGATGAGAGAATGACTTGGATGGGAGTAGATCGTTTCTTTTTTTATTCCACAAGTAAAAGAAAAGTTGATTATCCGAAACAGAAATTATTGTGAAAGTACTTCACTTGTTAAGACAGTTGAGAAAGCAGCCGAGAGTTCTTCCCCCAGCGACCAGCACATACATAGTACTTGCTGGACTATTAAGACCTGTGTATAAACCGCACCAGCTAAATGAAAGAGGTTTTCATGCTGTCATTGTAAACAACGTACTGTTGACTCGAGATTATCAAAGTTAGCTGGAGATCAACAGTTAATAGAGCTGTGTCCAAATCCATTCCTGCACCTCAAGGTGAGCTCTAACAAAATAACAATACATACTGTATAGTGACCACATTGCTATGTAGGCCTCAAAGTTCAAGGGGAGGGTAACTTTTTGGAGGCGAAAGATCCCATTTTCTGTTGAAATACAGTGGCCCATGAATGGATCACTTAGTTCCGGTTGCTATTCTTAATATGTTTAATGCCATATTAAATGAATATTACAGCCAAAGTTACATTTCCATGTAAACTAACAGACAAGTACGAAAGATGTCAAACACGGAGAAACCTGAGCAGACACTTTCCATGCAAACTCCACACAGAAAGGCCGCTTGCGGTGAAGCATGCACCACCATGTTCAATATTCAAAGTAAAACTGGTACATATTTTGCTTTATAGCCTCGTATCCAATAATGTTCTTGTCATGTGAAGTAGTTGGTGATTGTTTCTGCTGCAAGTGTCACGGTGACATGGGCCTGCTGTTGCTCTGTCCCGCATCCAGGTCTGACAGGTCTGAATGAGCTTATTTTCCACGTCTACGCAGTGACACTTTATGAGGTTCTGGCTTTATTTGTTTGTTTTTGTCATGGAATTTACATTTCCTCTGTTGCACAAGAGGCCAAGACAACCCTGAGTGCCAGCTGCAATAGCACTGCAAAAAGGAATAGTTCAAATTGTCAGTGGAGTGAGAAATGTTTACTTGGAGCCGCAGACTGTAACTTTTCTGGTCTGGGTTAATCTATATGGAGATGTTTCGCTTTTCCTGGAATGTTTGACATTATGGCATTAAACTACCCACAAAGATGTTTTTAATGCTGTACTTAAATGAAAAAAGATGGCTGGTTTTAGCCTCTGTAAAGATGGTAGTGTCAGTAAATAAGGTTAACGTATACTTTAAAGTCCCCTAAATTAAATGCATCTCCTGCATTTGACCCATCTTGCAATGCCACTAGGACCTGTCAGGAGCAGTGCTTGCAAAAGTGAAATGCCTGGGACCCCTGAGCAGGAGAATATTAGCTAAGCTATGGCGCATGTGTTGTGTGGCGGGGAGACCCTCTCAGGCGCAGGACAGAAACATGCAAACTCCACACAAAAAGTCGTCAATGCGACCTTAGTGGCATGAATGCTACCCACTCAGCCACCGCAAGTGGCAACATTATCTGTCAATGTTTACAGTCAAATGTACTTTTCAGTTTCCCATTAATTGTCAGATTGACTCTCATTGGGCAATGAAACTCAATGAAATCAAATGCATGTACTTTTCTGTGCTAATGGTTAGCTATAGCTGCAGATAGATTCTCCAGTTTAAAATTAGGTACTTTATCAGGTACATTAAAAATATGTCAAATGAGTGATAATTTAGCTAGAAAACTTTACAATTAAAAAACAGTCAGACATATTATGAAACCTGTCTGGCAAACTCAATAATTTAATGTAAAAAATTTCTGATTCCTGTTTTCTTAAGTTTTTACAGTGTAGAGGGCAGAAACACAGAGCTTAGACGGACTGTCAGGCATGTTTGTCTAACTTAATCTGCAGGGTGTGGTCAGAATGGTCAAGCGGTCAGAGTAACTATCTTTTAAGGTTAAGACTTTTATTTTGGCAGAGTAGTTGTATCCTGAAAACTTACCATCTTAGAGACTGCCTTGCTTTGCTGTTGTCAAACACTGTTGATTCAGTCTGGAAACATAGAAATAATACATTCATCCACCAATACATCATAAATCTCTCTACATTTCTACCTTCAGTCATCAAATCTAGGTGGCAAGCAATTTATTTTTAGCCAAAGAAACAGCAGCAACAAATGGTCGTCTGAAAAACCTGGCTAAATATGAGGTGAGATTTTTCAAGCTGGTTCCAGGGGGGACTTACTGTTTAAATGAAATGAACTCACACACAACATAATACTATCCATAACTCTATCCAGACACATGGAGCTGGAGCTGATTAAAATGTATAACAGGTTGCACCCATGTGCTGCTGCAGGACCTCTTCTGCTCATAGCCAAGACCAATGCTGCCCCTTTGTGGTAAGAGTAGGCTACAGCAACGGCTTACAACCAGTCGAAATGAGTAATATAGCGTAATATAGAGGAGTACTGAAAGAGATCAGTGATCTATTTAGTTAATAATAGCACAAACAGAAATTCCTGTAAATGTTATGTAATCTGGTAATAACAAGACTGTTAATAATGTTCATACCAGTAAAAGACCAGTAGGGGTAGACTTCAACATAAGTCATCAACACATCAGCCTCTGAAACGCAATGAAATGAATAGTTATAATTAGATAACACATAATGGACACACCATGTATGGGTTGAATGCACACATTTCCAGCTGTATGGTCTGCTTTTTGCTCAGGTCTGTTTATTAGCTAAATGTTTTTTTTGTTTTCCTTAAAATGTTCCATGGATTGGCATTCACTCATTCATATACAGACGGGTCAAGTTATAGGTCATATCAGCGGAAAGACGCTGATCCTTCCTATGCGTGAGAATTCAGATTTTTAATTAGAAGTAAAATGCCCTAAATTGGGGTCTAAAATACCCAGGGCTGGTCAAGTTAGAAAAAATCTAAATTCAGCTCTAAAAAAGTGTTTTTTATCACTGTGGTGGGTCAATTTGACTCAAGGATATCACAAGGGTTAAAAACATTTGCAATTAAATAATGTACAATAAACAATTAATTAGAAAATCTAACCGCGGTGAAGTTAGTTTGAAGTTGGATATCCGACAGACATTCAACGGTCATTCCCTCTCGGTACACCTCTCCTTCTCTCTGGGTTCAGAGCGACTCGAAAGCCGCTCCAAATTGCCTTTACTAAAAGCTCTCTATAACAAATATTTCTGACCAATATATCGATATCGTCATATCGTGATATAAATCGTTTATCGTGAGTACCCTGAGGTTCCCACCCCTAGCGTCATGTAGGAGGTAAACCTGGCACTGCTCATCACCTAGCAATACCATCACTACAGTGTAGCATGGTGGGTTTTTTATGATGTTGGGAGAAGTTTAAGCAAGAATCTCCCTTCTGTACATACAGATTTTAAGGACAATATATCAAACAAGTCAGTATTTTCTAACATTAGCCACCTAAAACTGACCTCTAATCCATTATCTAGACCATTATTGTCTGAAAAAGTGAAAGGAATAAACAGCCCCTCCCCACCCCTCCGGGAGGAGGGGGGAAAAAATAAAAATAAATTGAAGCCGCAAGCGCATCTAACTTCCCTCGCCGCAAATGAGTGGTCGCTGACCGCGCCATTTACCCACTGCCCTGAACCGGAAGCGACATCTGTGCATTTTGAATTCCTATGATACAGTGGATTGTGATCTCTATTGAAAAGGTAAACCCTAAGTCTCTCCATGTAACACTTTATCACTCTGTAAGGGGCGCTATTGCTGCAATTTTCGTCTTTACACTATTCAGTTTACCCAAACCCTAGAGTTGAACAATCACATCAAATTATGTGCACATCTACTTTGTATGTGTCAAATGGTGGCATTTAAAGTATTGAACAACAGCGCCCCCATACAATTAATTATTTTAATTTTGTGTATACCAAAGAACACCAAAATAATACACTTTATGCCTGAAAAAAACATGTTGGCAAAAGTTTGGTGAGTTTCGTTTTTGTTCATGGTCAAAATGAGATCAAACAACACAAAACCAAAAACCTGTATCCCCATGTATACCTTACTCAGCCTTAGGTGGCACTAAAGGCCAATGTTCATTGTTCCCACTGTCATGTGACCTAGGCCCAGAGTTTGAACAATAGAGTCAAGTTAGTGCTAATTCTCCTGTTTGCCCATACAATCTTGAGTGAGTCCAGACAGTCTCCTTGGGATAACATGGAACTTCACACCGTCTCTATGAAATACCACACATATGGGAGTCCTGTCCACTTTCAGACGTTTGACTAATTAAAACTCTAAATGCAACTATTGATTGTTCCATGTGTTTGAGACGATGAGGAATGATTTTCAGACAAATTAGTGAAACGGCGCGCAGGTTGATGTTTGAGCGAGGTGTACTTTTTCAGAGATTAAACGATATTTTCACATAGACATAAGACAGACAAGGGAGTGTTGATCGTCGCCCACGGCAACAGGGTAAAAATAAACATCATGTTGTCATTGACTTTATTGAAATCCAGATGACAAACAGAATAATGTCAAAATTTCAAACATTATGACAAAACTAAATTGAACAAGCCCATGTTAAACTTTAACATTTTCTGTAGGGCGCTAATAATCCAATAATCAATATTTCACTATTTCAAACGACCAGACCCCTGGAGCTGAATCAATGGATACAAATTGGTGCAAATCCGGTAGGTTTGCGCAAACGGGCGGCAAATTTACTTATTGCCACAAATTGAAAAAAAAAAGGTTCCCGGGGTCCCATTTTGCTGCACCGCTGCTTCGGCACAACGTTTAACTGATCCAAATTCTAATATTCAATAATAGATTTGGTACAAATGCGTTTAGACCATGTGGAGCGATTTGAGAGAAATCGGTGAAACAGGAGGAGATAATTTCCAACCGACATGTGTGAAAAGATCAATTTTCATTTTTTCCATTTTTCCCATTGAAATGTAATGAGATCCCTGTTTGTCAGGGGGCGAGCCATAAATAACTTATTTTCATGTCCATGACCTGATGAACATGTGTACCGAATTTCGTGGCTCTACGACAAACTTGACACCCCGACCCGCTCCCAAGGCTCAATATAAACTGACTTTTTCGTAGGGGGCGCAATTCAGAACATTATTTTAGTCCCATCAAAAATCAACAGAATTTTTTTTTTTTTTCGCCGGTTATGCTGACATTTGGCCAAAATTCACAACTTTACATCAATGTTCTGGGGACAACTTTAAGGTTCATAGCGCAGAATAAAAAATAAATAATTAAAAAAAATAAATAAATAAGGATTTTTTTTTTTTTAAATCTTCGAGCAAAAACAATATAGGTAATCTCATAGTAACCTATAATACAAATATACGTCGTTTTAAAGCGAACGACGAGGCGAAACGCAACTATTGGTTTCTGCGCTCGTCAATCATCATCACCATCATGAGTCACGCCACACCCCCCATAGACCCCATTCATTACACTGTTACTTACAGCAGGAGCAAAGCCATTTCTGGGCCTCCCGCACTGTTTTGTCAGTGTCTGGGCACGCGCCGTCTGTCCTTGGGGCCTAAGGGCTGTCTTTAGACAGTTGAAATAACCCCCCATTAATGGACCCTCAATCATTTCACTGTGTACTACAGCAAGGAGCAAAGCCATTCCGACTCCGCCACCGGGATTTATCAGTGTCAGGGCACGTGGCCGTCGCGTGCTTCCACCGGAGATTGTGACTTTTACAGTTACAACGAGTAAGTCCCAGAATACTCGATGGAAAAGCAATAGGCCCTTACCCCTGTTGCTCGGGCCTAATAATGGTGTTGTTTATTAAAATAAGAAAATGAATTCCAACTTAAAAAGAGAGAAAAGAAACAAGAAAGGAATGAAATAATTGTAATAAAAAGGAACAAAAAAACACAAGATGTTTTGACTGGTGAAACTCGCCCGCCCAGACTTGGCTCACAAAAACAGTACCCAGCGCCTACTCATAAATGCCTGGAATCGCTCTAAAACAGCTCTAAAACAGCTTTGAGTAAAACGTAAGCATGATTCCTATTATTGAGCCGTGCAGATTTCATAGAATATATTTTATTACTCACGTGAAAAGCATGGTTTTCTACTCCCGCGGTTTCCATTGAATATCACCTGAGGTTTACCTGGTATTCACTGCAGTCAAGTGCTTGTGTGCTCACCTCTTTTCCCATTTTAAACACTTTTTATCTCCCACAATATACAATCAGGGCAAAGTTCAGCATCTAATCATCCATCTGAAGTGTTAATCATTGCCAAGCCATTAAAGAGAAAATGAATGCTTGTTTTTGGCATGCTTGGAATGTCAGGATGAGTAACAGCTGAGAGTGTTCCTGCTTATCTAACTTTACAGTCTGTTTTTAAAACCATTGCTCACAATAGAACAGACTTTAATGATTCAATATATTTGTGAAATTCTGGTCTGTATATGTGCCGTATAGGATCATTTGAAAACAGTTGGAGTGTGAGAAAAAGGTACTGCACGTGTCCAAGGTCCTGACCTGCAGTGTGGGGGCTCCCCAGGGGACTGTCCTCAGGCCGTTTTTCTTCCCCTCTACACCGCAGACTTCAGACACAATACAAATGGACTCTTCCTTTGTGGACTGGTATCGACAGAACCACCTCCTCATCAAAGCAGAGAAGACCAAGGGGATGGTGGTTGATTTTTACTGTTGTTACTCTGCCGCTAAATGTATTTATTTCCAGATGAAGTGTTCATTTTGCCTGGTATTTATTTTTGAATACTTCTAATTGATATCTTTTGATGTATCAATCTTTTATAATAATATATTCATAACAATTTATTATTTTATATGTTTTATGACAATTATAGATTCAAATACATTAATATTTGAAAATATACAGAAGTGGAATTTTCCTATATGGGTAAGAAAGAATCAATCTAAAACATGCACCACAGAAAATACCTAACACCGACTGTGTGGACTTTGATGGACACAAGAGAAGACTTTGCAAAATATTTACAAAAAACACAGTATCAATTTGACAGGAAGAAAATTGCAAAGATTGTTAGATAACGAACACTTAAGAAAATAGAGCAGTTACGTGGTGTTGACGTGATGCTGACAAATCCAGCGAGACAAGTGCGGACACTGCCTCCCGGAGAATGTAAAAAGGCAATCAGATACCGTCGCTCTAGGCCTTTTGTAATTATGATTTATAGAGAACTAAACCCAAACCGGGAAATGCTGTATTTACAAAGTGTTGTTCAAGGTCAGTAGGAACCAGAAAATTTGTCATGTGTAAAACAGACACATTTGTATGTCTCTATTTATTGTCTCTATGTACTTTTAGACACAGCTCAATTGTGTCTCTATGTCTGAGCATAGAGACAAAATTGAGCCATGTCTGAAAAAAATGTTTTGGTATTTGGCATAGTACCCATAGATAAAAAGGGGGCAAATATTTTTTTTTATATACTTTTTTAACAATGTCACAATACATAAAAACTTGAACATAAAAACAGAAACAGAAAAACAGACCTGGAGTTGTTATTGGATCCATTCATGCTAATATTAAGAACTTCACACATATAGATATGATATGCAACCTTGGACTGAGAAGTAATCTAAAAAACAGTAATTTAGTTTTTTTTTCTTTAAATCACTGTGTCAGTTGATTTGACCCAAGGACAGCACCAGGGTGAAATCTGTATTTTGGCTTTAACCATCACAACGTCCCTCTTTCTGTTTTCTATCTTGTTCTGAATTTCATCCAGCTTTCTGCACCATCTTCCATCTATTCTCTGCTGTGGAGTGCCTCATTTACTCCCAAAGACAGCTTTATGGATACAGCCCCTCTGCGGAATTTGTGGCGTCGTCTCTATTTGTCATGTTGTAAACTACCAGGAGGAATTTGCAAGAAATAATAATCATTTCTTGCTGCTTTCAGATTTGCGCTAATGAGTCACAGGAATAGATGGCACTATTAGTGAAGGTTCAGTAGTTTTCTATTAGGTTTTATTACAGAAAAATGTCTAATTTCATGGCATTTTCCACTTTAACAATGAACTGGGGTCTTTTTAATTTCACCAAAACAAATGAATTCTACGTTAAAGCATTTCACGGCTTTACGTTCTCACATAAGCCTAATGTTCGCACACCGCCATAACGTTGTATGTTTTTAAAAAAAAGTTCTATTGTGAGTAATTAAAGAGGAAACCTTGTGAAGTTTTCTTTTTTTTGTTGCTTATGTTCCTCAGTATGGCATTAACAATATATTTCCATCCATCCATCCATCCATTTTCTACCCTTTAATCCATTTCTGGGTCAGGGGGGTGGCAGTCAGAGATGCCACCTAAGTCTCATAGCACCAGCCCCTCACTCAGGCCCGTCGGAAGGGCTGTGCGACCTGTGCCGTCGCACAGGGCCTCGCACCACACAGGGGCCTCGCAATCTTCATTCCTTTTTTTATTTTTATAAATACAATAGTTCAAGCAAGGGCGTAGGTTTACGTGGGGACCATGGGGACATGTCCCCACCAATATTTGGTGAGGACTAAAAAGTCCCCACCAAAATGACATGATGTCCCGTGACCCGGACGGTCCGGGACACATGTCTTCGGTTTGTGCACACGTCGCGCCTCCTCCTCCCCAGCCGCGGCGCTCAGTGAAAGCACCGCTCTAACATGGTACCGAGCTCGGACCATATGCAGACAGAACCATGTTGCAAGTGCGGGTCTCCCTCGTATCTCCCCCGTTTCTCCCCTGTGTCTCTGACATGTCTCTCCCCTGACTCTTCCCAAAGCGCAACCAGCGCTCCCGAAATTAAAGCTCGGATACGTAAATTTTCCATTGCGTTAACGATGCATGCTGGTTGTGCGCAAAACACACCACAACAGGTCATTTAAGTTTTTATTTTGCATACTTGAGAGCCCTGTCAGTCATTACTTGCCTTTTTGGGTTGAGAGTGGAATAAAAAAAAAGAAAATATAGAAAAATCCACACTGTTACTTATTGCCAAACTCTTGTTAACTCATTGTATTGAGAAATACTATGTAACTTTTGACATTGGCCAAGTTATATAAATGATTCTGCAGTTCATGTATATGAATGTCTGTTTTTGATTGTCTATACCTTCTTATATAATTTAGAAAAAATGCCACCTCCACAAAAAAAGATAAAAGATATCAGGAGCTTTTTTAACAGTTGGAAAGTAAGTAAGAGAAAGCACAAGTAATAGCAAATTATGAATTGTGATGATTAATCTTCTGTTAACATACATAACTGCTTCTCATTCAGTCTACAGCTGAGTTTAGTATAGAAGGCAACACACTATTGCAAATATAGTGTGTGATTACACAACAAATTCTGGGGGAGAAACTCTGGACCCCGTGTCAATGGGTGTAGACTCAGGTCGTAGTGAATGTCCCCACCAAGATTGGAACCAAACCTACACCATTGAGTTCAAGGGTCCCCAAAGGGCAGACTGCGCTCCAAGTTTGGACCCCTAAACCAATTTCTCTGGACTTCTTTGATTTCGTTTAATCAAAAGACAATTTTTACAAGTAAAGTCAAATTTTCACCAAAAGCGATTTGTAAACAGGCAGGCGCGCGGGCAGCTATGTATGCAGCGGGTCCTCCGAAAAAACTTTACGGAGCTGTCAGATAACTTTAGCAGTGTCTGAGTGAGATACGAAGAAAGAACCGGGAATGATCGCAGTGTAGGAGAGATGGATACTCGCGGAGGAGGAGCAGTGAGACAGGTGTGAGCAGAGGAGCAGACCCCTTTGTGTGAGCAGAGGAGGAGGAGGAGGAGGATCAGCGGTGTGACAGGTGTGTGAGCGCTGTTATTGCCAATGTTTAGTCCGAATATCCACATCAAAAACATATTTTTAAAAGCATTAGCAAACACACTGTATGTCTAGCTTTAGCGGCCACTGCGAGTGGAGTGGATTTTGGGCATAAAACGCCTTGTTATGGTCAGAGTGTGTGGAGGAGGAGGTGAAGAGTATGTTGTTGTGGTCAGTGTGGAGGAGGAGGAGAAGGAGCACATGTTGTCAGAGTGTGTGGATGCATGGCAAAAACGTTATTTGCCATGCATCCGGAGTCAATATAAATATATATATTGACTCCGCCTCATAGCCATTTTGCCGAAATCTAACTATTAGAAGAAAAAGACTTTTGAGTTGCTCTGCCATTTTGCCACAGGACGAAAGAGCCATGTCAGCTAAAAAGACCGCGACCAATGTCGCAATGCCAAGTGCCATAGTGTTTGTGTGTGCGTGTGTGCGTGCCCGCGCCCAACACTGCATAGGAGCGAAGACACTCGGCTACGCGCGTGCTGATCTCTTCACGCACCGCGCGAGGTGGTGCTGAATTCATGTCAAAGATTATAACAGGAAAAAATGTCCTCAAATCTGGGAAAAAAGTGTCAGGGCAGGGCCTCGCGTTTCGAGTTCGCACTGGGCCTCGCACCCCCCTTGTGACGGGCCTGCCCTCACTGATCCTCTGCAGGCGGTGAGTCCACAGGAGGACGGCTGCTCTGTAAGTGTGAGCATAGCCTTGATCTTTTCAGTAAATGTAAAATAATATATTTCAATTTAGACGCTATGCTTTGTCATAAAAATAAATAAACCAAACTTACTGGTTTTATAAACTTATTTTATTTTATTTTCATCACCTGACTAAATACTAAATACTGATGTTTCTCTGCTTTCAAGTCCCTCAGGTCTCAGACGTCAAAGGAGGGAGTAGTGTCTGCAGTGGAAGCTCTCAATGTACCTATTAATCTACATTCCCACCGCAATTGACCAAAATGAATACATTAATTCATTCAGATTCTATTTTGGATTCCTCCTAGACATCTTTCAAGGATATGTCCAACCAGTAGGCGGCCCCTGGAGGGGCTGGAGGCGTTCTCCTGTGAACGCCTCCAGATTCTCCCCGGATGAGCTGGAGGAAGTTTGCGACTGACTCTGTGTTCAATAGTTTATTATTTCAGCTTAAAAAAATAAATTGTGAAGAGCTGCCTGGTTTAGATGTAAATGTTATTCTGGAATTCTTACTCTTTAAATCACTGATCATTAATGAGCCAAATCTAGCCCGCCGAGCCTTTCGATCTGGCCCGCGACTGTAATCCAAAAATATGAGGATCAACAACAACAAAAGTTCTTCCCTCTGGCAGAAGATATTTTCGCTGGGATGCAGGACATATTGATATGCTAACAGCTTCTTTCCACAAGCTGTTATCTCAGTTCAAGGAGAGCACTTTGTGATCTTACCTTTGTACTGAAACTGTTGCTGACAGATTTCAGTGTCATAGTTTCCTGTTGTATTTCTGAATCTTTAATCTTTTTTTATTTATTAACCTGTCTTGTGCACACGCGGGACTTTTGCTGATGTATTCCAATGTGGTTTTACTGCAAATGGCAAATTAATTAATCTGAATCTGATTTAATTTTCTCTTTGGGTGTTCGGCCCCCGAGGAGACTGTCTGGTTAAACTCTGGCCCAAATAAAGTTGATGACCCCACACTTTAAATGATTGCATTATGTTACAATCAAATGCGTCTTCACTTTTTTAAACAATTTTAAATTCTTGCTTTTATTGCTGCCTAAAAAGTTTGTATTACTCTTCTAATTCACTTCTTTAGATGTTGCTAAATCAATCTAAAATCCTTCAAAACATTCAAAAAGTAATTGAGCCAGTAGACTTTGTGCTGTGTGCAGAAAAGCAACATTCGCAAAAATGTAGTAGAGGAGAATAAGCAGCGTGAACAGATGTGGTCACAGCGGAGCAGCTCGTCACAGCACATAAAACCTCTGCAGTGTTCAGGGTTCAATCAGAGCTCCTGTTGTGTATTCAAATTCAGCTTAGAACACAACTACACACCCATGCAACTTTTACAGTGGGTTCAGAAATGGTAAATACTGGAGTAACTCAGACAATGCATCTAAAATGTTCAACTTCCACAGTAGTAGATGCATTTTTCAGCTTTGAAGTTGTAGACTTCTAATTCAGTTGGAGGGCAGGTGTCAAAACTTATAGCATTTGACTATATAAAACTTTTTCCAGATGACAAGTATTCAAATAGTGATTAGATTCAGAAACCCACCATATTATTTCAGATTTTTTAGCCAATGAGATAATTACACCATTTTTGATACGAACTGACAACAGTGTTTCCCACAGGTTTGAAGGCAATGTGTGGTGGTCGTCGGCGGGGGGGGGAGTGGGGTACAGTGGTACAGTGGTAGAGGACAATCTTGAGGTCATGAATCCAGTGAAATTAGTCGCACACCTTTTTACAGTAATAAGTTACAGTAGATCAAAAGTGACATGTTGTTACTATTTTGGAGGTATTTTGGACCAAAATGGCTACTTTACCTCAATATTTCTCAATATTTCTACAGTAAAAGTGTCTGGTCTTTGGTACAGTGGTAGAAGGCAATGTTGAGGTCATGAATCCAGTGAAATCAGTTGCACACCTTTTTACAGTGAAAAGTTACAGTAGATCAAATGTGACATGTTTTGACCATTTTTAGGCTATTTTGGACCAAAATGGCTACTTTAAATCAATATTTCTACAGTAAAAGTGTCTGGTCTTTGGTACAGTGGTAGAGGACAATCTTGAGGTCATGAATCCAGTGAAATTAGTCGCACACCTTTTTACAGTAAAAAGTTACAGTAGATCAAAAGTGACATGTTTTGACTATTTTGGAGGTATTTTGGACCAAAATGGCTACTTTACCTCAATATTTCTACAGTAAAAGTTTCTGGTCTTTGGTACAGTGGCAGAGGGCAATAATAAGGTCATGAGTCAAGTGAAATTAGTCGCACACCTTATTCCAGTAAATAGTTACAATACTTGAAAACTGCACTAGCGGACCAAATTGTGTACTTTATACATGTAAACAATAGAGTGGCTATCCTCCTGAGGACTCACAATCTGCAGGAGGAATCGTAGGGGGCTGGTGCTATGTGTCATCTCTATAAGGTTTTAATCACAAAAACGTGTCTCCCTGACCCCAGCGCGCTTTCTGTTCGATAAAAATGGGTGACTCCGAAAGGACGTTCCGCTGTTACCGTAAGTTCTCAACAAAACGCGCACCGTCTTTTCCCCGATGCGGGCCGCATGTTCATAGAGCTGAAAGATGCGGGCCACTTTACCGCGGTAAATTAATAGACACAGCTGCTTACAGCGATGATCGCTGATGGAGACGGAGACACGCGGTGTGCACGAAGGGGAGGGGCTGTGTGTGTGTAGGTCTCTGTATGTGGGAGAGACGCGTAGCTTGAGTGAGAGTTACGAAGGGCCGCCACATTTTAAACCCCCCTCCCCGCTGTCAAATTGACCGCTGCGGCGGCACTAGACGATGCATGTTTTAAATAGCGTAACAAAAAAAATATATATATAATAATACGAAACGCAATTTGTGGCGGGCGGTCTCTAATCTGTGGCGCACCGCCACAGATTAGTCTATGTGTGGGAAACACTGGACAAATATAACTTTGTCAGTGTTTAATTCCTGGGCCAAACCACACAAAACAGACAATAGCTATAATCCAAGAATAGAAATCTGAGTTACTATTTTTAGCCACCCAACAACACAATGTTCAACTATTGGCTCTTTGGAATGCTGTGATGTCACATGAATACAAACCCATGTCTTAATGCTAAAGTAGAGTAAAAATGTGCCAATATTTATCCAGGGACTAAAGCTAAAACTTAAAATGTCTACTCTGTTCGATTGAAGGTTCTAAGCCCTTGAAATTAAATGAACAGCTCATCGCATCTCACAGTGAAGTCTTACGGCACTGAAGTGGAGAAAACAGATTTTTATTTCACAATTTCATGGCAGTTTAAAAATACAAATTTAGTTTTTTGGATTGAGCACATGAAACACTTCAGACTCTCTCGAAATAGCAACAATACAAAAATGCAATAACGCCTATACATTTGAAATTCATTTTTACAAGTGAGATGTTTTTAAAAATTCTAGTCAAAAGTAGGCCTTTTCTTCCACTCTGCATTGATCATGCAGAGATTATTTTCCCTCACCAGTAAACTCCTAGGGCCAGAGTATACAAAACCTACCGTGAAATATTTAGATAAAGTCAAGAAAGCTTATAACGACAACTTGGGGTTCCTAACCTTGATGCTGAAGCAGGAATAATTCCATAACCATAAGAAACATGTGTTCATCCTGACATGCATCTGACAGCTGAAAGTTTGCCAGCTTAACCAGGGAAAAAACTAATAGGGCAGATTTATAAAAACAGATTTTTTTTGTTCTTCATGCAGAAAAAGTTAATATTCCTCTCAGATATGCACAGCAGTAGGCCAGTAAGACTCAAATCAAGCTTCGAATCAGCATAGACATCATTCTCAAATAAATGTACACCATATTCAAACTATAAGCAATGACTTGGAAAACAAAGTAGCCCAAACTTAAAAGAGCAAAATGAAAGACAGAGTTTTTCATGGAAGCGATGACTTGACGGAACATAAGTTTAGCAAAGTGCAAGACCGACTCGAAGGACAGCACCAGGACCTCCTTCTCGGCCTACAAAAGACAACAAGGATTAGGTTCATTCACTCCCGGATCACCAAACTTTGAAACCATGAAATATGAACGTAAATAAATCCAATACAAAAAAAAAAGATACATGGTGTTCTTAAAACACAAGAACACCGTGTATTTAGGAAACTCAAAAGTTTGGTACCCCAGCTTTAATCAAGACAGACTTCTACAGCTGTACAAGATTGTGTAATTGATCCTAATAAAAAAGTCTAGTGATGGAAGATATCTAAAAATGCATGCAGTGTAAATTAATTATTATGCTGCAGTCAGAGATTTTGCACTTAATTCTTAATGCGGTCATTGCATCAGCCTGAATTTTATAAGGAAAAGTAGTGGACTGATGAAGTTGCTAAGTTATATTTATTGCAAAGGAGGCACCAGCAGGCTATTTGATATGTGAAAATTTTGTCGGTAGCAAAGACAAAGTTACCAAGCGTCCATGAGGTGCGGCAATGGTCTGTCCCTTCTCACACTACTCTCTCGCTAAAGTAGATTGATCAGTGGTCAGTTGTCATATCTGGATCTACAAATAAGTACTGTGACTGGATCATGTAAGAATAAACTGGGAAAAAAAAATACGATAAGTTTTGTATTTTCTTCAACACACTCAATTACCACATGTTTATTGGAGGGAGTTGGAACATACTCACCTCATGAGATTGATCGAAGATTTCATCGTAATAAAACCCTATGGAGTGGAATAAAATGACATTAATGTATTTAGAATTATCTGAAAAACGCAGCATGTGAATATGATTGACTCACAAATGGGCAGGAAGGCAATGGTCAGTCCAATCAAATACTTTGCCATTGTCCTGTGTTTCAAAGATTACAATATTAGTCGGCATAATACTCTGACAAAGTTATTAAAGTATTTAACATTACTATAAAAACAAAAAGTAGCCAAAAGTGTATTAGCCTACTGCAACCAAATTGTTAATGTAAAATTCTAATGTTAAGGCTCAGAATAGACCTTTTGTTACTTCTAATGCATACCTAACCACAGAAAGTAAAGGATTATATTGTATTGATGTGAATATAATGTGAACCGTCTGATTGAGTTTGAGAAGCAAGTTTTTTCAGGCCACTAAACACTTCCTAATATGCAAATGAATATTCCAAGCAGAAAACAGACTTACTCTTCTTTACTGGACTGCAACAGGAGCCAAGTGATCCACCGCCTTCAACTTAAGGGAACACAGCTGAGACGTGGAACAGAGATGAGCCTCCCCCAAGAGATTAAAAATACTGTCCTTTATAGTTCATATCATACATATAGGTGCTCAGATCTTTCCTAATTTTAGTCGATAAAATAAAACCCTCAAGCTCATCCAAAACATTAAAAAATAAAGCTGTCTTGCAACTTTCTGTTTTGGTTGAAGTGAACTCACTCAGAGCTGGAGTAACTAAATTCAGTGATATCCTAACAGAGAGAACTTGTATTCATGCATATCAAGGTTTTCTGTGGAAGCAGCTGCAGCACCGATCAGGCAAACGTTTGACCAGCTCGGCCAATAGGAGACAGGCGAGAGGGGAGTGGGCGGGGCCATTAAGAAGGCACAGGTGGAGGTGATCACAGCAGCACAGTTTTTATCCTCGTTTCTTTCGTTTAAATAAAATGGGAAATGGCATTGAAATATTCTTTCAACAAAACTTGACAAGCCCTGTATGTATGTGAAAAATATATACACTTTAATCACATGCGTCCACTTTGTCCCATACCCTCATGCTGCTTACAGATACAGAAACATTAATTTATTTATTTGATAGGGACAATGCACATTAATGAACAGCAGTATAAAGCAAATGTAAATATGCCGGATTATAGCTACCAAGCTTGTTTTCATGACTATATATTACAGTGTTTTATACTTGCTTTCTTTATACATTATTTTTGCTTGAGTCAGAGATTTGTTACTTAATTCTTCATCATGCTAAAGTTGAATATTATTATTATTTGCTTCCTTATTTATATGATACATTTTACCATCTTATTATCTTAAATTATATTGTCTATTATCTTCAATATTATACAATTGGATGTGTGCAATCTGAGTGCTCTTATTTACTTCTTTCACGGCTATAATGTGCACAAAAATGACGAATAAAGGAATATCCTATCTTATTTTGCTAAAGCTAGGTATTCTTTATTTTTATATTTTTTATTTTAGTATGGAGTTATTGTTCATTGTTCACTGTTAACCCTAACACTGAAATTTCCCCACTGTGGGACGAGTAAAGGATGGATGAACAACAGTGAGGCAGTGTATCTTATGTGTCATGATGATGTCTTTCAGAATTGGCTAAATTAAGCAGCTCTTGTTTAACCGGTACAATGTTTCTTAGCAGTATGTCAAATATAATGCATGAGCACATTAACTTGAGCCCGGGGACAGTCCTCATGCTCCACATCCATCAGTCATGTGTGAGTTTAGTGCCCGCAGTCACACAGAATCACATTAAGCCTGGATAGTTAATACTCAGATGATCCTGGAGACCTTTTCAAAGCCAGCGACAATTTGCCACAAACGATTACTTCAAGCGTGATGCGGACGTCAGACGAGGAGCCGAACCAAAGGCCGCTATTGATCCTGACACCAGTGAGAATGAAGCTGCTTCTGGCGTTGATTGAAGAGAAGGAAAATGTCCAAAAAGCTCCCGAAACAATTAACTCCATGGACCATGATTGTAAATCTATATCTCTCCATTCTGACAAAACATTTCGTCTTAAAAAGCTGCTTTCAGGGTAAAATAACCGCACTTTTGACTATTCCCGTCATCTTCACACTCAAAGATTTTGCAGTTGCTGAGATAGAGGTGTTTACTTTACAATGTGGGAGCCAGAAAGAGAATTGGGGAAAAACTCTGCCCATGATGCTTCACTTTTGGGCTTCTTTGATCTGGCGGGTTACCATTGTCCATCCATACATATACAGTCTATGGCAGGCATGTCCAAACTCAGGCCCAGGGGCCAATTGCGGCCCTCAGTGTCATTTGATGTGGCCCTCTGTCTGGCTAACCCACATTAGTCTTTGAGATCATAAACACAAGTTCACTGTGTAATCCATCCAACTTCAGCTCAGCCAATATAGACATGTCATGACTCGTTCTAAAGCCCAGTACTTGTGAGCTGGTGAGACGGTAAACATTCGTCATTCAGCCAACTTCAGCTCCGTTTTAGATCCTTTTAAAGCTCAGAACAGCCCAATGCTCAATACAGTTTTTCAGTCCGTGACGTCGCCCTCCCCGGACAAGTCTGGTGAACTAAAATGGCCCTCTTACTAAAATGTTTGGACACCCCTGGCCTATGGTGTGTGCTTGAGAGCCTCTTGATGATAGTGATGCTGTGTTTTTTTTTTTTTTTACATGCTTTAGTTTGACCTATTTTTCATATTTTTGGTGCCGGTTTTTGTTTGTAAATTTCTTTATATAAGATTTGCCTACTCCTGTAATATTTTTTTCATGGAATGTATTGCTGTTGTACTTGTATAGTTGTGGTATTTTGTTGCATTACCATGAAAGCAAGAAGCAAAAAAGAAAGACTGAAGACCAAAGTACATGGGCGGGCTTCAGGATTCACATCTGTGTCTGTATGGAAACTTTCAAGTAGACAGCCGATACTGAACAGCACCAGATTGAAGGATTAAATTATCTCCCTGGTGTGTGCGATTGGTGGTGGTCAGAGATGGGCAGCCTTACTTTTATTAGGACAGCTCTAGTCACATTATTTACTATCTGTACTTGTGTATGGAGTGAATAATTAAATGTCAAATGTCTTATAAAAGCAAGCTGTTTGAGTATTAAAAAGTAGCAATAGACTGTACCAAGCAAAGAAATTAGAGTACAAATACAGAATGAGCCTCAGCTAAAAGAACTAAACCCAGAAAACCAGACAAAATCTATATATTTGAGTCGAGCAAAGAAAGATCTCTGTTTCAAAACGATTCCATGCAGCAAATGATAAATCACTAAGGAAAACATATTGGTGAACTCTGCTTTAGTTTTAGACTCAAACTTTTAAAGATATTGGTTTCAAAGTTTCAAAAGGATTTTACCTGCGGTGTTAAGTCTGTGGTTGTTGCAGCTTCAGACTCATATCCTGAGGCAAAACATAACGAAATAAAGCAGTTTGTCCCTGAGCTGCCAGACGCCATACTGCTGATTGGATCTGAGCTTTCCAAAAGGGTTTGTGTCACTGTCAGTTCAAGAAAGCCTCAGAAAATGGCACAGGCAGAAACAAAATGCGCAACTTTTTAAATGATTTACAATGAAGCAGATCGTGTTAGGCATTATCTGTGCCGAATGATTAATTGTAGGTGGATATTTTTTATTTAACTGCCATTTTTTGTAGGGCTGTAATCATGGTGTGTTGTCGGCAAATCGACAGTTTTAGAAGATAACGCAGAAGAAAATGAATGTGTGAATAATTGTGAAAAACAAATGTATTTTTGTAATACATCTTAAAATGTGAGAATATGAGAAAAAATTACATGGACATCCAAAGTCTTGTCTGCCAAGCTTTTGTTTGTTTGAATGTTGATTTTTATGCCGTACCGCTTGAAAAAATAAACTAATTAAAAATCTCACAAAATGAAAAATATGTAAGAAATTAAATAAACATAAAAAAAACTCATACAGAGAAATGTGGGTTCTCTGAAAACTGTACTTATGCTTGTATACTGTACTTGTACTCGGTTTGGGTTTTGCCTGAACTCTGGAGACATGAAGCTACCCTGTCATGTACCTCAATTGATACATTTTATTAAACCGATTCCTGATCCAACAAAATTTATTTTTCTTGTCTTTTTCACCAAGAAAAGTCATCATTTACAAAACAGGTAATCTGTCACACTCACTTTGAGTCATAAAGAATATATATATATTTTTTCTAAGTCATACCAGTTGTATTAATATCACAAAGCACAAAATGACAAGGGGTGATAGTGGCTCGGTTGGTAGATCATTGGCCTTTGGGTGCGAAAGGTCGTGGGTTCGAGCCCACCACAATACCTACTTCACAACTCCCACTGATGTCTGCTGTCGTTGTGTCCTTGGGCAAGACACTAAACCACACATTGCCTGAAGCCCCCGCTGGAAGATCCAGGCTCCTGTGGACTCATCACCTGCTGGAGGATCAGTGAGGGGCTGGTGCTATGTGTACTGCGTGCAGCTCTGACTGCCTCCCCCCCGACCCAGAAAGGGATTAAGGGGAAGAAATGGATGGACAAATTGAAAGTGCATTGTGTATGGTAAGGCAAGTTTATTTGTATAGCACAAATCATACACAAAGGTAACTCAAAGTGCTGAACAAAACAAGAGACAGTCACACAAGGCATTGAAATCCATCAGTTGTATGCACTGCTATAAAGAACTGTTTTTAAACTTAAACACAAGACTGTTCTATATTTTAGCTTGAATCTGAAATGCAGTCTCCCCATGTTTAGTTCTGACTAAAGTAGTGAGCAAGGGTTTCCTCCGGGTATTCTGGTTTCCTACCTCTAAAACATGTACAATGCAAACAGGTGAAATCCTCGTGATCCTACAGCGACCACTGCTCCTGACAGAGCCCCGAGTGCAGACAATAAAGTGTAACTGAACCTTAACCTGAATCTTAATCATCTCTGACGTGATTTACTGCAGTGAGACTGCACATCTGCATGCAGCGCTGCACCGACAAACATAAATTCCGCTCACAGTCAATAAAACCCACACAAAATAATTACTCCATTGGATTGTCTGCCTCAGCGGCAATCAATGCTCATGATGGACACCCACAATAGACAAGAGACAGAAGCCCTGGCCCCAGATCTTACCCACAACATCTAATCCATCCCTCATCCCTGTTCGCTGGAAAGATGATTCTTGAAGAGACACACTGACTCAACAGGTGGTCCACAATAACCCATCGTGCTTTAGCCTCTACACTCTGACCCCCGAGGCAGTGAGTGACAGTTGAACTTTTTACAATTTGTGTTTCTGTATACACCCCATGACCTCCTGGGTCAAAACGACTACTTCAGTAAACTCTATAAAGAATATTATCTGAATGACAAACACCAAACCTATTTTACCTGAAGAGACAACTTGAACAGCCAACATGGTTAAAAGATTAATTATTAAAAGTAAATTATGTGTAATATGTATCCTTTAACACGGCAGGATTTATTGAAGACACAGTTAAAAAAAAATACAAAATCCCAAAACCAATTTAGAGGCAATACTTTATAATGGCAGAAAATGGCTCAATCTGTGATGTTAAAGTTTACACATTTGTCTTAGCGTAACAAGTTTGAAAAAGAATCCTTTAAATGGAAAAAGGATTCTTTTTCTATTTAGGAATTTACCGATTTGTGTTTTTTTGACAATTTTTTATTTTGTGGCAAAGTTGATACACGATGGAGTTTAATACACTACGGAATGAACCACATATTTTAGCAGCACAGTAAAATGAAAGATTTTGTATATGGCCCCAATAACTTTTAATATTAAGATTATGAGATTTAGATTAAGAGCTCCTTTATTCGTCCCACAGTGGGTAAATGTCAGTGTTTCATCGCCAGATATAGAACAGTAGAAATGAGCAGCACACAGCACAAGATGAATGAACGATAACTTTATACTAAATAAAATAAAATCTCTAACTCCAGCATAAAAAAAACCAAGTTCAAAATCTCTATCTTTAGCATAATAAGTACAAAACCTCTGACTTTTTAGTATAGTCTCAGAAGATGCATGTTTTCGAGACTTGTTAAATTAACTGTATTAGATAGAACCAGTCAAATGAACGAAGTGGCTCATGCTCTGCCTGTTCGAGCGCAGCGCTGCAGGGTCACTGTTGGATTGATGCGTTTTGTCGTTTGCAGAATTCTGTCTGAACGTCAGTGATCATGAAAGCAAAGAGGACCACTGCATCACGCTCCGTCACCTCTTATGCAAGGCCCCGAGTGCTGCTGCTGCTGCTGGAATACACTGCAGACTTCCAGAGAGATCCCCGTGAGAAATATCTACTATAATGTCATTCTCAAACTTCAGACGCCAGAGCACAACAGAATAACGGCTTTTCTTCTGCAAAATCAATCAGGGATAAATCAAGGCACTGTAAACCCTAATCTGTAGAATAAAAACTGTATGAAAAATAGTGATCCTATCCAGAAGTTATTTTCATATCTGAAAAGCAATGGATGGGTGGGGATTATATATCAATATCTTCTCTGCTTCTTTTGCTTTTCATGTTTTTATAACAAGAAAATCCCTAGCTTGTGATTTCCCAGCAATGAAAATAATTCAGATTTTGATTCTGATCTTGATTCTTTATATAAGACACTTATAAAATTAAAGAAAAGGAAAGAAAATTGGGCAAAAGATCCCAGGTTGTGTGAATGCATATATAATGTCCATGTTGGTATGTGTTCGTATATGTCATGATCAATTTGAAATGTCAAAAACTCCAGGTACAATCAAAACGCAAACATGGAAATATGAATGAAGTACAAAAACAGAAGAAAATAGAAATCTTACCAAAAGGAATAACACAAGCAATAAAGCTCAAGGAAAAATGCATTGGATGGATACGTTATCACACTAATGACAGTTAGTATGATAAGGTTTCAGATAAGGCCGCACTTTCCTATAGTCTGGATTTTAAAAGTGCAAAACATGGAAACAGTGAAAAAAATCCTCACAATGTTGCTCCCAATAAGTGTCTATTATTTACAGACCACGTAGAAACGTTTTGAGCTGAGGCCCTTCATCAGACAGTAAGATAACAAACATATGTGCCTTTTGATCAGGCTCTCACAGAGTTGGCACGGGTTATTAATGCCACCGGCGGAAAACCGGCACCACTCATACAGATGGTCGTCTAGAAAAGAAAGTGGATTTTGGGGATCTCCAGTTGTTGCATATGGGGGAATACAAAAACTTATAACAGCTACAGCATGTATCACAATTGCGAGAAATGATTGGCCCAAGTTACCATTTAGAAAAGAATTGCAGCATGGAGTGTTACCGTGGCGACTAAACTCTTTTCGGAAAAAACTGTTTCAAAGTAAAACCAAACTTACACCAAATCAGACTGAGACCTGTTGCTAGAAGCAGTGCTGGCAAACTCTGAGTTGTAGGACTTGCTTTGTGACAAACAAAACCAAACCAAATAACTTCAAAACTTCAATATCATCCAAGAGATAGCACTAAATATATGAGATTAGAAGTTTAATCTCCCCATGTAACCACTCTACCAAACTGCTTTTTGCCTTGACCACTGACAGCACTTTGCTCTCTGGCTGTGGTTACATGTTGAGTGGTTGTAATCTGTGCTTTGTTCTTGTAGCTTCCCATGGACAGACTGATGACGTTTTACAGTAGGTAGATTTCTTAAGTACACAGTGCATTGTACACTTGCAGCAGTTCTGGAGACTGCAGAACAAAAGCCTTGAGAAGGACTGTAGCATTAGTTTCAGCGAGAGGCCTTTCATTTTGTTGTAATTCATCTCAGGGTTAACTGCTTATTTGTTGTTGCTGCACGACTTGTTCCTCTTTGATAACACCTTACTTAGCGTCCCTTTAACTGCAGCTGCCTGAATACACGGCTCCTCAAAGGAACACGAAGATACTGACTTCATTAGAAATAGTTGATGGTTATAAATCAGAAAATTTGAGAAAATGACAGGGCACAGTCTGTTGTATAAGCTTTCGTTCAATGTGGAGGGTATTTATTTATCTGAACAGTATCAATATTGCACAAAAGGAGTGGGCTGGAACAACAGCTTATGAGCACCCTCCAAAACTCAATTACAATCAAACTTTTCATATTTTAGGGGCAACAGTGGATTAGTTGGTAGAACAATGGCCTTTGAGGCTGAAGGTTGAAGGGTTCAAGCTCAAAACGAGACCTTCTCCCCCCGACTCCCATCGATGTCTGCTATTGTTGTGTCCTTGGGCAATACACTTAACCCCACTTTGCCTGAAGCCCCTGCTGAAAGATCAAGGCTGTCAGCCATCCTCCTGTGAACTACCAACCTGCAGGAGGATCAGTGAGAGTTACGGTTAGGGATGTAGCTGATTGCCACCCTCCTGACCAAGAAATAGATTAAGAAGCCAAAACCCCCTGCAGGTGAAAACTTCAGGCATTGACAGACAGATATGGCCACAACTGTATAGTCCTATAGTAGCATTTGGATTTTGACTCCAAGGCAGTGGGGGCAGGTTCCGACTACAAAAGGTCCATGAGCACGTGCGCTGACATACTTGCAATCTCACTCCGGGCCGGTGGGGGTGTACCCAGAAAGAGAATTACCCAATGCTTTTATAAGGCGGCCCAAAGCTACGTTCCTGTCATGGTGTGGCTTTTATATTTGTACTTTGGTTTTATTTTGACATTTTCTGTGGTTTGGTTTTGAGTTTGACTTCTTGTGGTGTTCCCCTGTCTTGATTGTCTGCCCCGCCCTAATGTGTTTCACCTGTGTCTGTGTCTATATGTACCCTGTGCTCCTTTCCCTTTGTTGCTGTTCCATTGTATTGTCAACTTCTGTTCCGTCCTGTTTCTGATTTCGTGTTCTTTGTTCTGTATTTTGGATTTTGAGTTTTATTTTCACTTTGGACTTTATTTCATTAAACCATTATTTTGGCATTCCTGCATTTTGAGTCCTCCTCCTTCCCACCCCGTGACAGAATGGAACAGCCACATTTGGACTCAGCGGAATGCTTTATTTTTTTTCACCACACGTGCTCCCAGTTCATCTTCAATCACCAGGTTTTTACTTATTTTTTGCCTTCACTTCACTGCCTACCTCGACCCCGTTACCTGCAACCACCGCCAGACAAGAAACTCCGTCTGGGGTGGTCACCTGTCCTGCACCACCGCCGGGCATGGTTGTCCGTCCGGGGTGGTCCTCTGTTCCCCTCCCCCTGACCTACTGTGAGGTACCCAGTGAAGTCCTGGTCTGGATATTCTCGTCTGACGCCCTCTGATGACCTCTCCTTCCCCTCACCTGTTGCCACTGCCAGACTTGGATGTCCGTCTGGGGTGGTTCTGTTTCGTCTGAGTCACCGCCGGGCATATGTTTCCGCCCGGGGTGAGCCAGTTTCCATGTGGAAGGTCATCACTGAGCTCCAGCTTCGGTCCCTGTTTGATTTGAACATTGCTTCGGACCTGAAGTTCCCTCCGCTTGACCCCCTCCGCCCTCCCTGGTTTGGGTTTTTGGGACATCTGGGAGCTGTCCCTTGGAGGGGGGGGTGCTGTCATGGTGTGGCTTTTATATTTGTACTTTGGTTTTATTTTGACATTTTCTGTGGTTTGGTTTTGAGTTTGACTTCTTGTGGTGTTCCCCTGTCTTGATTGTCTGCCCCGCCCTGATGTGTTTCACCTGTGTCTGTGTCTATATGTACCCTGTGCTCCTTTCCCTTTGTTGCTGTTCCATTGTATTGTCAACTTCTGTTCCGTCCTGTTTCTGATTTCGTGTTCTTTGTTCTGTATTTTGGATTTTGAGTTTTATTTTCACTTTGGACTTTATTTCATTAAACCATTATTTTGGCATTCCTGCATTTTGAGTCCTCCTCCTTCCCACCCCGTGACAGTTCCAGATGTGTGTCAATGCTGAGGGGAGTAATTTTTGTTTTGCTGCTGCGGACTTCTGAAGGCACTTGTTTCCCTCTGCCATTTTGAAAAAGCCCCATAGAGATAGGCGTAACTACGTCCATAATATTTACAATCTATGGCCCAGGTCCAGTCCCACATGTCCTGAAT
The DNA here is from genome assembly GCA_964034765.1 of Knipowitschia caucasica. Taxonomy (NCBI): domain Eukaryota; kingdom Metazoa; phylum Chordata; class Actinopteri; order Gobiiformes; family Gobiidae; genus Knipowitschia; species Knipowitschia caucasica. The sequence continues at coordinate 11,679,502 of OZ035839.1, forward strand.
GGTTTAGATACATTGTATTTAGTGAGACTTTTATAGACTGGAGATTCAGACCGACTAAATGAGTGTTCAATAATACATGCTGCCTTCAGCTTATCCACTGCAATTTCCCACCGGAGCGGCCGCTGTCTCAGCACCGGTACAAGAAAACAGGTTAATGGCAACTTGGATCAATATAAGAGGATTTTAGGATGTTCTCTGTTTAAGGACATAAAGAAGCCAAAAATGCTCAGATCAGACAACGATATACCATATACTTACACACCAGAAAACCTGATATATTAACTTGTGTCTGACAAGCTCCAACTATTCAACTATTCCCAATGAAGAAAATACATTAGTTGTAGTAGTGACTATCTAGTCGTTGGAAATCAGAAACTAGAAATATCCCAAATTTATGCACGGAGCTGTAAAAAAAAAAAAAAAGTACTTGATTTTGTTCCCCATAACATGAGCATCTATGAGCCCAGTGGATTTTTGTTTAGTTACTGGTTCAAATGAAACAATTAGATTGAGCCAAAAAAAGATTCAAGACCAACAAGAAACAGGTGATACACATGAGGGCGGGGCAGGGCATCAGAAACAGGAAGTAGAACTAAAGATACAGGGGTAGCAAATTACAAAATAAAATATATCTGTGTCTGTTGTTTTATTATTTAGAATTGTGTGTTGTACAGGTTTTCAATGAATGAATAAAACCTAAAATAAACAGTACCACCAGCACTACCTGCTCAATCACTCTGATGCATACAATTTTGGGAATGACTCAAGGACACGGCCACAGACAAAAGTGGTCCAAATGAGTTTCCTCCGCAGTGTGAGGAGCATAGTCTCATTGGAGGAGCTCTGGGTAGAGACAGTGCTCCTCCGGGAGACATGACAAACAGATGAAGCATGAAAAACTATGAATCAACCTTTGGAATTGATATTGCTGCATATAACAGGAGCCTGAAACCCTGCCAGACAATGCTGTTCTCTCTCTGTGTCCTTTGAATCTATTAGCATTTGATAAACTCCAGGAGCCTCTATTCCAAGCCTTAAACCTCGTATTTCCCACATGATTAGAAAACTTCCAGCGATATATAAAACAGCCCCTGCACCTCTGTCCTCGGAATCGATCGCGGTGAAAAGTAGTGATGTTGCTGACCAGTAATTGTTTCACAGGCCGTCGAACAGGCCGCCTCTGTTACTGAGATGAATGCTCAAGACACCAGAGTCCAGTGCAGGCTGCAGAGTGGAAGAAACTGCAGATTTATGGAGCATGTTAGAGTTCATTTTGCTCGCAGCTGTTGCAGTTTCTGGCCCTGTGGTTCTGGAGACATGATTGAATTTGAATTTGCTGCATGGAAAGGGCAATGCGGCTTGTTCAAGAGGTAGTGGTAAAATGTACTTCTGGCTAGGGGCCAACTCTAGGAGCCATGTCTAGAAAAAACATAAGAGCAGGTTGGGGCCAAAAGAATAAAAGTGTTTCATTAACTTTATTTCTTTTACATATTTTGACAAATCCTTTTTATTTGACAATAGAATATTATTTTCTGTAAGGTTTGGATTCAATCACAACTGGGCCAAATATCAAAAAATATGTAATTGAAGATGTATTGTTCAATATTTAAAAAAAAGCCTTAACTTCTTTTTAGAAGTTAGTTAACATTTTAGAACAGATTCAATTACTTGGTTGTTTTCCTGAGATAACAGGCTTTAAAATGAAAAATAACATGTCATAGTCTCCCATTATTCATTTATTTAATGTATTTATTTGATAGGGACAAGTGCACACAATCAACATGTGACATACTACACCATTTATAGCCAAGGCAAGTTTGCAATGTCCATCCCTCGGAGGACTTTCAACACAATTAAAAACACATTATACATTATAGTATTCACATTATACAAACGCAGGTGTTCTCACAACTCATTCATGATCACACAACTGGTTTGTTTTTTACCATCAATGCTGCAAGTTTCTGTGATAATGATAGAAAATCATTTCAGGGGCCACTAAACATGGTCTGTGTGAAATGTGAAACCAAAGCCTGGAACGTGACTATAAAGGTCTAACAAGATGCAACGAAGAAACAAAAGATGTAGGATTGTGCTTTGACAACTGTGGATATTTGGTCAAACGAATTACTCAAAGAAACTTCTGATTATTGTGTGGACCAAGCCAGAATATATATCAGCACGTAATGTTCTCTGCAGAGGCTGGGCGCTCCCTAATGTTCCCACTCTGACTTTTGCCGCAGACCCAGCCTCCTGCCTCCGCTTGGGTTCCGTCTGCTCAGCCCTCCTCTTTTTTTTCTGTTTGGAGCAATCTGAACTGTAGAGGTTGACCCCGCCACACACAGTCAGACCTGATTTTTTCCCTGTGAGTAAAGTTCTCAGAGAGTGCCAAGTGGTGGATCTGAGACTGAGTTGAGCCGAGTCTCGGGATGTGGAATCCAGGGCTCAGAGATAGGGGGAGGAGCTCGGAGTAAATTTGAGAGGAGCTACTGGAGCTGAGGTGGGTTAGGCATCAGCAAGCTGCATAGGTGCGTAGTTTCATAGTTGGGCACCAGAAGAATGAGCATTGCGTGATATTAGGAAACAATATCATTATTATATTTATTTCAGACTCAAATTAAATTGGTCCATAAATAAAGAGAAATGTAATTAAACACAACACTAATTAATCAAGGCAGCACAAATAAGGTTGGTGAAATGTGTGTGTCCATGTGTGTCATAATGATATACATTGTTTTTGATGACCATAGAAATCGCACTTACTTTTTCATGCTGTAAGTTGGTTTTCCACATAGTGACTGTCCATTTCTGTACAACATGTGGGGGCCTTGGTGAGAAGAGTCAGTGTTGTGGCCTTTCGCTCTAAGGCTAATAAATATTTCAGAAGCAAGAGATCACTGGAGTCAAGAAACCAGCGAACAGACTTTTGGGAAATTTGGACCAAAATATATCCTAACTTACAGTATATCTCTTATAAGCTTTTGCAACGATATAACTTCAAGACTTGAAGTTGAATTAAAAGCAGTGATGGGCAAACAACACCAAGGCTCTGGAGCGTGTGTTTCTATTCCTGAAGCAAACTGCTTCGAGACACTGCGTTGGAGCCTGTTTTGAAACAGCCGCTCACATGACTCTCTGCAGCCACTGTTTCGCTTTTCGTAGCAACTGTCGGTCTTTAGAAGCGTCTCATTGGCTTAATAGGTTTCCCACCTTTGAATTGGTTCAGAGTCTATGGTTTGGACACGTCTACTTGGTTTGACAGCTTTTAGTGGGTAGCATAGACTGGAGAGGCGCTAACTCGCTACTGTATAAATCAGGGGTCACCAACGCGGTGCCCGCGGGCACCAGGTCGCCCGTAAGGACCAGATGAGTCGCCCGCTGGCCTGTTCTAAAAATAGCTCAAATAGTAGCACTCAAGCCTAGTGCGCTGCGCGGAGCTTACGGAGGTGACGTGACGTCACTTGCGCAACGCGTGGATCACATCAAGGCCCTTAACGTAGCCTGCCACGCACCCTCGAATACTACGCGGCCAACGCCGCAGACAAGCTCCGCTGTGATTGGTCCGTGTGTGTGTTTTGGACGGAAGCATGGAGCGGCTGCAGGGAGCACGGACGAGGCACTTCGGAGCAGACTGCTTTGTGCTTCGAAGGAACCGAAGGAAAAGTAGTTTGGTCTCATGGCAGAGCCTGATATAACTTATAAACTGTGCAGTTGTTTCTTTTGCACTGTTCCTGTCTTGTTTGCGTTGTAGCTTATCGCGTCTGTTGCATTCCTACTGCACTTATAGTTCGTGTTTTTCTCAGATATTTACCACTTATTGATTATCTGTTTGTGCTGAATACACTTTAATAATAACTATGTTTCCAACAAGAACTGTGTCTTTATTCACAACATCAGAGTTAAATGAGTTGAAACGATGAGTTTAGAACTGTCACATAAACCTACAGTAGAAACACATGTAATGATCTCAAACAGCTTCACTGTTGTTTTTGTTCTGAAGAGGAGAAAGTAGCAGCGTAAATAATATAAATAATCTTTATTTATATAGCACTTTTAAAAACAGTGTTTACAAAGCGCTGCACAGTCAGCATGATAAACAATAAAAACAGTCATAATGCAAGGTCAAAATAATTAGATACAGAAACACAAAGCAAACAGAGCAAAACACAAAAGAGACTCAACAAAGACAAAGCAGACAATAAAATACAGCATCGGAAGTTTAAAACAGTTAAAAGCTGTTTGATAAAAGTGGGTTTTAAGAAGAGATTTAAAAGAGGATACTGATGGGACTGCTTTGGTTTCTAAACTCCTGTGAGATCACCATCACGTGTGACGAGAGTTGACTTTTGTATTTTACATGAGTTATTATTTGTATAAACATGGTGCAAAGTTATTCATGATTTGTTAAAAATTTTAGTGGCTAGTTGGTTAAAATGGGATATTGTGATTTCACAAGAAGTGATCGTTTGAAAATGTTCAATTTGAAAAATGTTGCATATTGATATTTATCTGTTTCTATATATATTTATTGTGAGAAATTGTTAAGATGATCAGTGTTTCCACAAAGATAAATATCATTAATTATTAATATGAACAGAGTTAAAAGTAAATTGAGCAAATTGGCTTTTTCTGGCAATATATGTAATTGTGTAACAAACTGGTAGCCCTTCGCATTAATCAGTACCGGAGAAGTAGCTCTTGGTTTCAAAAAGGTTGGTGACCCCTGGTATAAATGGTGACTTTAATGACATCTGCAAGTGGAAAACATGTCCATGGTTTGCGATACATTTTTATAGTGTGTCATTAAAATATTTTTTACAAGTGAGTGTTTTCTAACATTTTTGTTTCATTGTGAAATTGTGCTGTGCACTCAAGTATTCAGAAGCTGCAATGATTACATTTGTCCACTAGATTTCAGTGTTACATAGTGTGCCTGGTATGAGCTAGCTCAGAGGCTCCGACACATTTGAAACAATCTGGCAAAAAAAGGCTCAGTGTGTTACAGGGTTTGATCTGCCCATCACCTTCATAAATGCATGAACTAAAAAAAAAAAAAGGTTTATAATATGTACCAAGAATAGATCAGAATCAGATTACAGGAAATTGTAATGATGAAAGATTGTATTTGATATATTTGGGAGTTTATATAAATACAATGGAAAGCATGTCATTTCCACTCCTTTATAAAGTTCTTTACTTTGTTTTGAATCTTTATTTTGACCGGTTCCTGTCTGTCCGGCTCGAATGAATGAACCCTGAAGTATCCCACTGTTGTGTAAAAAAAAAAAACAGGGCTGCAGTGCGAAAAAGCCTTCTGTTTAAACATTTTCAAGTGGGGCACCATAGCATAAGCATTACATAACTGGCAAACTTCTGATGAAATTTTTCATCAAAGAAAATACAGTATGAGGCCAAAGAGATAAAATGCTGAGTTTCGGATGACATAACATCCAATAGGGCTGTTTAATTAGAGCCATGACTAATGTTGATTATAAGGCTGTGAATTTGGATACATGCTCAGAATACTAAATCTACAATCTACCATTTGAGATGCACCCAACCACGATTGTCAAACTAAACTATACTTATGCTGCAATTTCTTTATCTACAAGCAGTCATTGAAATCTGGGGTACTCTCTTTTCAGAATAAGGTGGTTGTCAGAGGGGCCGATGGCACATTCTGGTTGCCTCACTTACGTCAGTCTGCATCCCCATCGTGTATGGAGTGAAAGAATTATGTTTTTGAGTGTCAATGTTACATAAAACCAATGCATTACTACTATCATTAATAAAAGTAAAAATATTGTGAACCAAACAGGCCTCCACATTCTGCCTTTCATCGTATCAGAAAACATCTTATGCATACTTGTAAGAGCCTTGTGAGGCACTGGTTGACGCTTTGAGCTGAGTGTATAGCGTGGTCCTCTCCCTTTCACTTTTCTGTCTAAAAAAGGCTGGTCTAAAGCTGTGACAGAGGCCAATAAATACACGCATCAGATACCCCTGCTTTAATGACTCAGTATTTCGCGCACGACTCCACTCCGTGATGTTTTGCGTCCGCCCCCTACCATGGAGTGTCCGTGTCCCGGGGCTCCTCGTGACATCCACAATCCCTTCCAATTATTAGACAATTCTCCTTTGCGCACCGAGGAAACTACTATTGGCACTAAACACGTTATCAAATGATTGTTTCCAGTCAAATATCGACATCCAATGCTCACCCCCCCAAAAAATCAGCTCTAAGGAGTCATGACACTAAACGCGCCCTGAGCCTTCCTCCTACGCGCGTCTCCAGCCCACTCCGCTCCTTTATATTTGAGGCGAATAGTGGCCAGTCCTCAGAGCAAAGCGCGCTCCCTGCACAGTTGGGAGTTGCTTGGGGACAGTTTCGTGCGGATAAAAATCAACCCATGATCAAGATGAGACTCCTTTTCGTGCTTGTATCGGTCGCAAGTCTTCTCTCAGGTAAGCGCAAAACGTTTTGAAGTTGGCCACGGGACGGTTTCAGCACCACGGACAGCGATTGACGCGGTTTCTTTTTTCTAATGGACTTTTGCTTTGACCGCAGAGACCCGAGCGCTTCCAGTGGGCAAAGAGGGCCAGCGGGAGGACGTGGTAAGACTAAATGATGGTCATAATCAGCGCAATCATAATAAACATGGATTGCTTTAACCGCTGCGTTGGCTTGCACACAGGTTACGCGCTGCCTGGTGGAAGTCTTGTCCAAAGCGCTCTCCAAACCCGACGCGAAGCTCGACCAAGAGTGTAAAGACATCATTTATGCAGGTGTGCAGGACCTCAGGCTTATTGGACCTAATGTATACGATTTATGAAGCTGCCTGTAGTATTATGGCCAAAAAAAAGTGCAGGCGTGAGGCTAAAATGCTTGGAAACTGTCTATCTGTTTACTTGTTAAAAAAGATGCAATATTGTTGTGAAACAATATTGCATCTTTAGGGCGACAGTAGCTCAGTTGGTAGAGCATTGGCCTTAAGGCCAGAAGGTTGTGGGTTCAATTCCCACCTCTGCACCTTCTCCACCGACTCCCACTGATGACTGCTGTCGTTGTGTCCTTGGGCAAGACACTTAACCCCACTTTGCCCAAAAAGCCCCCACTGAAAGATCAAGGCTATGCTCACACTCAGAGAGCAGCCGTCCTCCTGTGGACTCACCACCTGCAGAGGGTCAGTGAGGGGCTGGTGCTATGAGACTTGGGTGGCATCTCTGACTGCCACCCCCCTGACCCAGAAATGGATTAAAGGGTAGAAAATGGATGGATGGATGGATATTGTTGTGAAAATATCTGGCTATTTTTAAATATAAGAAAAGATTAATTTTGAGTTTTGGCAATACGTTACAAATATTTATAACAAATTTGAGAGAGATCTTAGTAGATAATTTCATTTAATTATGTTTAGTATTAGTACAGTCGGACACTTTATTGCCCCTAAGAGATTTGTTGTAGGATACGAGTGCTGCAGATCTGCTGTACATTAATTGAAACAATAAGAAATCATATAGTGCATGTAGGGCTGTTTCATTTGTTTGTTTTTAAGATTTCTAGATATTTTTTTATTTATTTAAAAGAGCCACAGAAGTATGCACATATGTATGCCTATTCTGGTGGACTATTCACCTTTTTTAATTGGACTACAGACTGTAAACAGGCTATAATGTTTTATAGCATATAGACAATGTAAATAGAATTTCCATAATATTTAGTTTTACATTAGTAGCATAATGTATATGTTCTGCTGTCATATTTCAACCATCATCTGTATTTTGATCCCCTATTGAGAATAACAATTATGGACAGCATTAGGGATTGAGAATAACATTATACTTCAACCGTATTTGTATTGTTACTCTCTTGAAAATTGTGGATAACATTATGGTTTTTGGAAAAGAAAAAAAATTGAATACTCTAAAAATGTAATGAGAGCATAAAGTGATAAACATGAAAAACCTGCAAACATATCAGACTCCATTCATTTCCTTGTCATGTTTGATTTTTCCTGATCTGTGTCTTTGTGCTCCAGGAGTCAAAAATGCTCCGAGCGTGGAGAAGAAGAGCAGTGATGTGCTTCTGGCAGGGCAGGCCGAAGTTCCCGGGACCAACGGAGCCGACGTTACAGACATTGGAACTCTGCTGAAGACTGTGGGGGAGACGCGCGAGACTCCTGAAGACGAGCGCAGTCAGGAATCATGGGGTTTGGGAGACGAAGGAGCGGAAAGGGAGAAGAGGAGTGGATGGAAACCAGGGAGATTTCACCAGAGGAAGCACAAGCGAGATGAAGAGGGGGCAGAGCCGGATTTCGACCGCAGTCAGGAGAGCTGGGGACTGGACAAGAGAGGAGAGGAGGAGGAAGATTATGAAGAAGAAGTGGACAAGAGAGCCAGCTGGAGGCCCAGGTGAAAGTCCCAGTAAACTAGGATTATCTCATGATCATTACATTTTCCCTACAGAAAGAGACGCAGAGACAACTCTTCTCTATCTTTACATACTTAGGCTGAAAATGTCAAAACTAGGGATGGAACCATACTGTGTGGAGAGCAAGGAACTTTTTGCAGTATCTGGTTCCTCTGACCGCAATACAGTCTATAAAAATGTTGCTGCTTTTATTTGACTCTGTGATACATAGAGTTGCGCAGACATCGTTGACCCAAGGAAATAAATAGGCTGGCCAATAACTTCATCTACGGTGGAGCAGAGCCTTTATGTGACACTGTTTGCATTGACGTTGCATAAAGCCTCCACATTGGAATGTATTACAGCTTGTGAATGCAATTGTGAGCAGCAGAGAGACAATTTACCCTTCTTCTTAACAACTTTGTGTTAATTCTGAGATAGTTTTTGCATAAATATGTCTTTTGAGGGAAATCCGCAACTGTTGTTTGGAGACATTTAACTATTAGGCCCTCAGCTCTTGATGTTTCTTGATGATCCTGGTCCATTTGCAACCAGCTGTCTCACAGATGGTGTCACATTGGCTTCTAAGTTTTGGAAATTCAATTTAATTCATTTTTGCTTTACTTACTGAAATGTACCCACTATGGGATCTCTTATCAGTTCAAAAGAAGTATGAATAGATATGAGAGTATAATAGCTTGTTTTGTGTGTCCTCTGGGTGCTCAGTGAAAGACTTCAATGAGAGGGAAGAAACAAGTTTAAGATTTAGAATTGTAGATTTGTAGATTTAGATGAACATTTAAAACCCTAACCCTAAATTACATTTCACTTGAGAAATTACCAGAAATTGTATGTGATGTCATAGTGGTACAATGACATCATACTATTACACAGGACTGAGACAGAAGGGGTGGAGTTACTGTACATGCAAGTTCCTGATATTAGCGTGTATGGATCTAAAAACAACTCCAGGTCTGTTTCTGACGAGGCAACAATGTTGTAATGTGGTAAAAAGATCAAAAAAGTAACATTTTCACTACATGTTTATATTTATTTAAAATCATGTTTGTACTGTACGAATCTATGTGTACTAGCAATGTCCACCAATGCACCACTTGACCTTGACCACCTCTGCTGCTTAGGTACCAAATGAGGAAACACAAACGCGACGAGGAACGACTGGGACTTTCCGAGTGGGACGACGAGCGCAGCCAGGAGGCGTGGGACGTGGACAAGCGCATCTGGAAGCCCACCCACCGCTACCACCACAAGAAGAAACTGCGCTCCAAACGGGGAGACGAAGACGAGGAAGAGGATGGAGAGAGGAGCCAAGAGTCGTGGGGTTTGGATGACGAGCGCGACAAAAGGAGCAGCTGGAAATCCGGGAGGTTTCACCAAAGACGACAGAGGAGGGACGAGGAGGTGTCCGAAGAGGCCAGGGAAGAGCCGGACGATGAGCGGAGCCAGGAATACTGGGATTTGGACCCAAGAGAGAAGAGGGACTGGAGAGCTGGGAGGTAAGAAGATCTCGGCCGCATCCCAAAAACAGACAGTAGCACCTTCTTTCTCCAGCAACAAACACTACAGGTTCATGTGAGATCACGACATTCCAAAAAGCCTATTGTTTCAAATTGTGCTGGTAACTATTGTAACTGTCAGAAGTCACATTCCTAATCTTAGTTTAGAGGCATTTTGCTCTTTTTCCTGCGCCACTCCACATGAAACAAAAGTTGACATAGTTTCATATCGTCTCTGTCAGTACATATTAATTGTAGTCTAAATATTTTGTCATAAAAGGTGTCAAGAAGTTGAGACAATATTCAAAAACATATGTATGATGTTGACCAATAAAAAGGACTTCCAGACATAAGAAAAACCTCAACCTTTCTTGAAAAAAAATGGCTTCTATCTTATACAGCAGTCCCACTCCCATCTCTGCGTGGACTGAGAGGACAAATGCCTACAACTGTAAAGCGCTTTGTGAATCTGGTCTGTGAATGGCACTATAAACAGATAGATTACTTACTTTCTGTCTTAAAGTAGAATAGGCACTTGCCCTCCAACTGAAATAGAAATACAAACACAAAAACAACCTGTTCTTGGCATCGAAACATAATAATCAGACAAATTACTTAGCTTTTAACTCATGATTTGAATGTAAAATATTTAATCCGATCATTCTTTATATTTGATATCCCCCACACATAATTACAAATACAGTAGTTCTTAACAACTTAGCTTTTCTAAGAGAAAATGCACTGACCTCAACATCCACCTGAGCTTTAGCACATGAACAATTACAGCAAACTCTTCCACGATCCCTACATGGCCCCGAAGAGCATTTATTAATCCTCCTCATAATGGCCGTATTAAAATAGGATTGTATTTTTCAAGGTGATCGTAGAGACTTTTAACGATGATACTTTGGTGGAATAAAATAGATGATTAAAAGACAATTCCACTGAAATCAGCGAACAGGAGAAGAAAGGACACTGAAGGAAACATCCACTTATTACTGCTGCTACTGCTTAAAGCTGGGTTACCTGCTTTGGGAGCAGTGAAACGAAATATATTTTGAAATCTATCAAACTTCCTTCCGAGAATACAGAACTATATCAAAGAATCATAGTTCTGCTTTCACAGTTAAACTTGGTAGTGGTCAGGCTCTGGAAGTCAAATCCACCCTTGAGGCCGTTGGGATTAAGGAAAGAGGAAGTCGGGGCAGTAAGATGTGGGTGAAAAAAGCATGTTTGAGTTCATTCTAGATTCCATAAAATACAGTTTAACTACTAATATTACTGCTTCTACGACGACTACTACTATTTCTGCTAGTGTATACTGAAGCTGGTATCACAATTGCTGCTACTGCTTTCACTATTATATCTTCTACTGCTTGCCCCAAGGAGAGTTACAAAATTGTTGATTTGCAGATTAGAAATTCAATAAATAATCAATAAAATGCAATTAAACCATTTAGTGACTGGATAAACTGTGGTTGGTGATGCCATAAAGTAGACAGTAACATGTTAAATAATAATGTGTCATTGCTGAGTGGGATTGGAGACACAGTAAGACATGAAGAGGCTGTTTTTCTGCTGCTGTGAAGAAATGGTTATGTTTTTTCTCATCAATGACTAGAAAGCGACAGATCGATTGATTAGTATGAAGAGCATGGGACGCAGTGGTAATTATAAACTGAATTTCATTTTTTTGTTGGAAAAAGACACTTCTATGCAAATAAAAGAGGTCCCAACATTGAGCCCTGGGGCACTTCACAGCAAAGAGATAGGATTTATACTTTTAGCTCCAACCTTGCCTATATAAAGAACGTCTCTATTTTTATGGAAAGAGCAAAATGGAAATCTAAACAGATAAAATTCCAGATTCTAAAACAAAAGTAAAAAAAAAAAAACCTGTAGACATTCAAATATTTGTTGAAATGAACTATATGAGCTACTTTTGGAAAGCAGCATTCAATTACCAAATTTGGCAATGTAGCATATTTGCTTTTTTGGGTTCTTGGGTACGTAGATTACCTTCTGTATTCAACCAAAAAGCTAGTCTTCTTTTGTCATAAGTGTTGAACTTTATATTTGCAAATGAGGGTGCATTAGGGTTAAGTTTTTATGGTTTGAAAGTGCCTAAATTAACACAAACAGACTAATATTTAAAACGATTATTCCATGACTTTCCCACATATGCCCCGCTACAGGCCCCACCAGAGGAGACACAAACGTGATGAGGAATTCACTGAACCAGACAACTACCGGAGTCAGGAATACTGGGACTTCGACATGGACAAGAGGGACTGGAGATCCGGCCGCCACCACCAGAGAAGACACAAGCGTGGGGAGGAAGACGAAGGTGAACGCAGTCAAGAATCCTGGGGTCTGGACAAGAGAGACGAGGAGATAAACGAAGACGAAGTGGACGAGATGGAAAAGAGGATCTGGAAGCCCACGCACCGTTACCACCACAAAAAGAGACTTCACAGGCGTGATGGATCGTCTGAGGAAGAGGAGGCCAGTGATGATGAAGCCGCAGGAGACAAAAATGAGGTTTTGAGGTGAGGGCTTGAAATTCTCTATCCCTCTATCCAGGCAACAATTTCATCTGTGACAAATTTCCTTCTTGCCATCTGGCCCAGAAAATGTTTTTTTCCTATTTTTTTGGCACCCAGTGAGATAATATTTCACAACAATTAGGTTTTGAGGTCAATGTTTGAAATTATTTCTAAATTACCTCTTGGTTGTGACAAGATTTTATGTGAATTTTGATTATCCAATATATCCATCCATAAACTAGCATTTGGCAGTGAAGAGTTGAATTAATTTGCATCCATTTGGGTAGGATTTTTGATAAACCAAGCGAAATTCAAATTAGGTCATAGTGATAATCTAATAGTTGACTAATTATTCTTTTGATAATTAGAAAGTTCAGGGAATATAGTTATTATTTACACATTTGACCAAAACAAAGCCTTGACTTGAGATTTTTTCATTCAATTTTTTTGGACTATGCAGTCATATAATTATCATAAAGAGTCGAAAGACCTCTTCTTTTAAGTCTACAGTATGTAAAGTTTCAATAATTCTCATTTAGTTAGAAGATAGTTGACAACTTTAACTTAACATTATTTCAATCAAATAATCTGGAACAGCTAATGCTACTCAAATCTCAGTATGACAAAGTTCAGCAGTGAATTGTATTGTTATAAATCCTCCGTAATAATAAAATATAAATGCATTTTGTTTCAGATATTTGTTAGACAAGCGTAACCCCTGGATGTACCGAACCTCCAAACCCAAGAGAAGCTCAGATGCTGCAGCTTCTGACAAGGTAAAAAAACAAAACAAGCTAATGCCTCTATATTTAGACATCGTTTAGCCGTTTTCTCCACACTCTGATCTCGTAGCTGTGCGCAGATGGAGAAACAGGCTAAATAGTTAAGTTATAAAGCAGCTGGTCGACCGTTCTAATCAACTCCCGGCAATAAGCAGCACGTCTTGCAGCACAGAAGCCCACAGGAGGCCAGCGCTTCTAACTGGAGACAAGTTTACTCCATTAGTTCAATTGTAATCTCTGTAATTATCAAAGGAGACAAAATTATTCCGCAAATATGGACACAATAATGCATCTAGATCAGTGTTATGCAGCTGAGAGTAAGTGGACCCAAGGGGTGCGCAAGGGTATTACAGAGGGTAGCTCAAATTATTTTCCAAGTATTGTTATTAACTTGCAAGCAGTGATAGTAATAGTTGTGTATGGGCTACCCTGGTATTCTATACATGATTTTAAAGATTCCAATCTCAAGAAAATAAAACATGTGTGTGAGAGCTGATTGGCTGAGTGAATGTGGGGCTTCTCTCTGAAAAAGTTGATCTAAAGATGAGACAGAGGCCTAAAATACATGCATGTGTGAATACTAGTGATAGAATTAAAGTGTTTTGAGGGCAAAGAAATACGTTACTGTTGTTACATGGATTTTATCACAAACATTAAATCTCTATATTGTGGTTTGAATAGCAGGTACTCCAGCTTTAAGTGTTCACTGTAACTGCATTTTGTCTTTTCTGCTTCCCACAGTTTTCATATTATAGTTTAGTATAGGAACAAAAACATATATATATATATATATATATATATTATATCAGATAGCAGGAATGGTAGTGTATATTTTTGTTTTTTGGACATTCAGGGCATTAGGTAAAAAAAAAACTAAAAACTATCCCGAACTCAATTATCCCTATTCTTATATAACGCTATCCAAGCTCAACAATGCAGCCGTACAGTCCTGTTGTACTTCTATTATTCAGCTGAGCCAGTAAAGCCACTGATCAAATCTTACCGCACCGTCGCACAATGTCATTTGTGAAATAATGGAATGTGCAGTGGGATGTCAGGAAGCGTCCTACATAACTGATCACGCCTCTGAGGACATGCAACAATAGCAATGTGTCACTGAGTCCATTTTTAATACAAAACATAAGGATGAAATCAATATACAGTAAGTAGCTCAGTAACCAATCATATTGAGCTTACTCTAAGAGTTTTGAGGTAACATATGTACCACCACATTTGAAATCAGTAATGTAAGTAACATGTTTGTCACTAGTAAAAAAAAAAAAATATATACTATATAATATAATATATATATATCAGTTTCAGCAAATGCTACACCTGCAGTCAAAGCAACCCCAGGGACGGCTTTGACAAGTCTGGTGAGTGTGAATTGGTGATGAATGGTGTAAATTGGCAGCCTCACCTTCATTGGTCTGCTGAGGGCAGCTGTGGCTACAGTAGTATGTGTCACATACAGTTAACATTCATTCTATGCACTGATTGGCTACAACAGACAGAACCATCTGTTTTGCACGGATCAGCTTCGGCACCTCAAAAACAAGAAATGTAAAAAATTTGTGGGGACAATATGTATACTGCAGATTTCAAATATCAATAAAAGTTAAACATGCTGGTTGGTAAAAATAACTCCATTCACAATTGACATATGGAAAATATTGTAAGTTGTCTTGAGTACCAACCATGGAAGTACACGGGACGTAACACAACTGATAGACAATAACATTTTTAATAATCCAAACATTCTTATTGTCAGCAAAACTGAAATGAAAACTTAAGCTCTGCAAATCATTAAGGACTCCTCTGGCCCCCAAAGTAATTTAGTCTCTCTGGAAGAAGATAAGACTAAACTGTAAAATGGTTTTTCACAAACTGTGGTCCGTTTGACCAATGCACTTTGATTTCACACTTTATCACATTCTATGTGTTCTTTGCGGCCTGCCTTGCACAATTAATCAACTTTAAACTGCAAATGTATATACATTGAAATAACTTATGTCATTCCTTTCTCATTTCAGGAACAGCAGCTGCAAAATCTTGCAGCGATGGACATGGAGTTGCAGAAGATTGCTGGAAAGTTGCATGAGAACGCTGCATAGATCATCCACATACCAGACCTGTTTAATGTACTTAGAATGGGAAAAAGACAACAAAAACAACATTCCTGGAGCCTTCTTAATTTTGCTTCTATCTGTACTTGTGAATTGTGTGGTTAAATCTGCATGGGAATGTAACTGTTTGTATAAAAATAATGTATATGAAAATATATGGATCTATTGAAATACTTTAAATGTTGTGTCCCATTTGCTCAATAAAAACAAAGATTCCTGGACCAAAAGTAAGCAGTTTTAATTCTGAACAAATACTTACACAGACTGGACTGATATCTCTGTGGAACAAAATAAATACTTAAAATCCAGATATGACAAAGTAAAGGCAGATTTTGTTTAACACCTGATCTGAGGGTTTTCAAGAACAAAAAATATCAGTGCATTTACACTTTGCATGGCTGATTAATGTAATTTACAAATGCAGCTCAAAGATTAAATTGTTGTCAAAATATCAAAAATAAGATTTGATTGGTGGAGGGGTGAATACGTTTGTGCTATGGCTAAGATTGTTCCCTTCTATAAATTTATATTTTTATGTTTTTGCCATTCAACCCTTTTGATGGTACTGTGCAAAGTGGATATGGACCAGCGTGATAAGAGTTTGCATTAGTCAGTATTGAACCTTCTGACACAATGGTTATAAATGGCAGAAGCAGCTCAGTGGACCATTTCTCAATAGCCTGTCAGGAGCAGTGGCCTGGGGCACTATCTCCAGATGCTCTGCTTAGTCAGGACCTTTGCTAGATGATATTTCCTATGATTGGATTGATGGGGAAACCGTAGCGCCTGGAGGAAATCCACCCAGACACAAGATGGAACATTTAAACTCTACACAGAAAGACCTAGCTCCCACCACCATCAAGCACTAAGCTAGAAAAGTGACTTATTCAATCTTCTACCAAAATGTTAATAAATTAAACAGAAATGTACTGAAGAGATATATTTTTACTACCCGTTAATTATCAGGTTCAGTGTTTTCACTTATTCTAGTATCTTCTGCAGCATTACATGCTCAAAAAGTCATATTGTGACTTGTCCCACGATTGAGAAGCTCTGTACTAAAACCATCTATCAGACATATTCAAAACAGTCTTTCTCCTCATTTAAATGTGTCATATCAGTTCAGCAGGACGTCCCCAGGAGAGAGCAGTCCTTACAGCGATCAGCCTCATGCGTCACTGTCCATGGTCTTCAGGCGCTTTGGAGGAGGCTCGCTGTTGCTTTGGGACCCGACTGCTTTAGACTGGTCTGGTTTAGACCTGTCTGGTTTGGCTAAGTCCGGTTTGGTTTGGCCAGAGCAAACTTTGATTCCGGAGAGGAGATAGCCACCGCCTCCACTCATCAACAGCAACGGATGTGTCCGATTGGGAAGCACCTGAATGAATAGAGATCAAGAAATAAGAGTCGGACAAGATTATATCAGACCTGAAACTAATTATATTATATATAATATATTTTTAAAAATATGGTGAAGAACGAGTTATTCAAATTCAGTCCTGCAACATCTGTCCATGACTGCGGCTGTGAGGACCAGGGTCTGCCCAACGCCAGCCAATTAAAATTAATCTAGCTGCCTATTAGCAGCTAATATGCTAAGCTAAACAGGTAAACAGTAAGTGATGAGACAGTGAAATGAAGCCTCAGCATTGCTGAGCACTAGTTAAAAGGGACAAAACAATTTTTCTTTAAACTATTTTAGTGACATTCACTACGTGTATTATAATTAAGTGGATGTTATCAACCAAATGTTCACTATCAATGCTTTCTGAACATATTCACTGAGCTTTAAATAAAATAATACCACAATAATATTGAAAACCATGATACTTTTGGTCACAATAACTTAAGCCTGGTTCACACGGCAGGATAATTAGGCCGATTTTGGACCTGATTTACCCCTACGACAATCGTAAGAACGCTCCGAATATTGTAACAAAAAATCAGATGGATTTTCCTGCCGTATGTGGTGTGTTAAGACTGTGCTCGTCGCTCGGAAGGACTTCGGGACTGCTCCGATCTCAATATTGGGGATATCCAACATGTTGGATTGTTTTGGCCCAATTTCTCTTCATGTGTGGTGTCCCCCCGGGGACAGACGAGCGCGTTGCCATGAATGCGCCGTGTAGCCAATCAGAAGACGAGACGAGCCGGCGAGGAAACACCGTAAAAAAAAAAAAAAAAACTGTCAGCGGCATGGCGCACCAGAAAGTTTGGTGGACATCAGAGATGGAGGAACAAAGTTGACCTCTGGCAACACCGTGAATGTATGTAAGACGTGTCGTGTAAAGAATATCATCACCGAAATGACAAGGAGAGGAATTGGGCAGAAATTGCTGCTGCACAGGTGGTGTTGGCATAAGCCCTATTCGGACGGGATTAGTACTAAATGATCAGACTGATGGGTTGTGTTTGTACGTTTACTTTGCACTCTGTCCTAATACAGTACAGACGTGTTGATGCAGCAGTTACTGCAGCCGTGCTTGTTGGTTTGCGCGTATGTTAAGTTTAATGTCTAGCAGTGTGTGTGATGCGTTCACGGTGGGCGGCACGGTGGCTGAGTGGATAGCACTCTCGCCTCTCAGCAAGAAGGTCCTGGGTTCGAATCCCGGTCAGACCAGGGCCTTTCTGAGTGGAGTTTGCATGTTCTCCCCGTGTCTGCGTAGGTTTCCTCCGGGTACTCCGGTTTCCCCTACCACTAAAAATATGTCCAATAGTTCTGGCATGTGCCTCCTGTACTGGCGACCCCGCTCCCATCTCTGTGTGGAGTGAGAGACAAATGCCCAAAAATTAACAATTGTAAACCGCTTTGAGACTCAGATCTGCAGTGAAAAGGCGGTATATAAATAAAGATTACTTACTACTACTACTACAGGTAGTCCGTACAAACTGTATTGTTGAACAGCACAGACAGTACGGGCCAGAGAACTGTAGAGCAGTAAAATCCAAATGTATGTTTGTCTTCATGGTGTCTGTGGCTGCTGTGGTCAGACGAGAGTCTCTATAGGCTGCGTGAAGCGGAGAGGCCTGCACACTCTGTTTACTCTGAAGTCACGCTTGATCTCGAGAGATGTTGTGAGATTTCCGGTGACCTGTGAATGCCATCCATCCATTTTCTACCCTTTAATCCATTTCTGGGTCAGGGGGGTGGCAATCAGAGATGCCACCCAAGTCTCATAGCACCAGCCCCTCACTGATCCTCTGCAGGTGGTGAGTCCACAGGTGAACGGCTGCTCTGAGTGTGAGCATAGCCTTGATCTTTCAGCGGGGGCTTTGGGCAAAGTGGGGTTAAGTGTCTTGCCCAAGGACACAACGACAGGAGTCATCAGTGGGAGTCGGTGGAGAAGGTGGGAATTGAACCCACGACCTTCAGGCCTTAAGGCCAATGCTCTACCAACTGAGCTACTGTCGCCCTACCCCTACCTACCCCTGTGAATGCTCGGGGGTGAAATCGGTTCGTGTGTGATGTGTGTTTGCGTGATTTTGCCGTGTGGCTGCGCACCACACACTGTACGACCAAAGTGGTTAGACCAGCGATTTTTTTTCTCCGTGTGTGGGTTCTCACACGGAGAAAAAAATTGGACGACAATTTTAAAATCATCTTGTGTGAACCAGGCTTAAGGTTCAATTTTCATACCGTGACACCCCTATTGCAGACGCAGCCACTTATAAACACATCTACATGTGTTTCTAAAGCCTGAGTTCACATGTTTTGTTTGTCAGATTCTCTGTCAGTATGAAACATTTTTTACAATAAATAGTTGCATCGTTGGTAAACATCGTTGGTAAACATTGTTGGTAAACATTGTTGGTAAACATCTACAACACAGTCCAAAGCTGACAATCGTACAGGGTATGTCTCCTTAAATACAAGAGTTGTACCTGATAGTGCCGGAGCCAGGTGTTGGTGAGCTGGAGGTTGACTGTGTCTCCCTGTTCCCTGAGTTTAGTGAAGCACTCGACAAGCGGCTGCGGAGGGAAACCAAATAATGAGAAATGCAGAGTCGACACGCTGACAATCAAGGCAAGTGACCAATTTAAGGAGCGCACACCTAAGCAATAACATGAGGGCTGCAATGGGGCGTTGGAAATGGCCCATTACAGTATGCTAAACTACATCTTGCAGCTTTGAATCATATTGCAATGGCGATATCAGCGCGTCCGTTACTCATTTAGAACTGTAGATTTCACATGAGACTGAGGGATCCCAGAATATAGCTTCATGTTTTGAAATACTTACACTGTACGAGATTTTATCGGTCTAAAGGTTATTGCAATCATTTCTACTTTCATTCAAACAGAATTTTTTTTAAGTGGTTCTATGCATACAGCAAATCAGTAACATCAGCAGATTTTTACCATCTAAAAATACATTGCCAGGATCAAAAACATAGTGTTTAAAGCAGACTTATCCATGCATTTGTCTCCAGTAGGTTAGACTACTGCAATGGCCTGCTCACAGGTCTGTCCAAACAGGCTGTAAAACAGCTGCAGTACATTCAAAATGCAGCAGCTCGAGTCCTGACTAGAACCAGGAAGTACGACCACATTAGTCCAGTTCTCAGGTCTCTGCACTGGCTTCCTGTGGCTCAGAGAATAGACTTTAAAACAGCTCTGCTTGTGTACAAGTCTCTCCATGGCCTCGCACCAAAATATATTAGTGACATGTTAGTCCCATATGAACCAGCCCGGACTCTGGGCACTAACAGGAGTCCAGTCCCTGTGCTCCTCAGAGTCAGAACTAAACATGGGGAGGCAGCTTTTCAGATTCATGCTGCTAAAATCTGGAACAGTCTTCCTGAAGATGTGAGACAGGCCTCCTCGCTGACAATGTTTAAAACCAGTTCTGTTTAGCTGTGCATACAACTGAGGGATTTTATATTTTTATTATCCATCCATCCATCCATCTTCTACCCTTTTAATCCATTTCTGGGTCAGGGGGGTGGCAATCAGAGATGCCACCCAAATCTCATAGCACCAGCCCCTCACTGATCCTCTGCAGGTGGTGAGTCCACAGGAGCTGAGATCTTCCAGCAGGGGCTTTGGGCAAAGTGGGGTTAAGTGTCTTGCCCAACAACAGTAGTCATCAGTGGGAGTCGGTGGAGAAGGTGTAGAGGTGGGAATTGAACCCACAACCTTCTGGCCTTAAGGCCAATGCTCTACCAACTGAGCTACTTTTATTATTTATGATTTTATTGCTTTCTTATTTTGTTCAGCACTTTGACTTGCCTTGTGTATGAATTGTGATATATACATAAACTTGCCAAGTAAGTCTGAGATAAATCAGGTATAGCTCCTTTAACTTTCCTGATGACCTGTGTTCCGCGCATATTTTTTTGAGAAAAGAAAACATCTGCTGATTGATAACTTGATCTGCTGTGATGCGAACATGTAAACATTATGCCACAACAGGTGCCGATTCTTCTCCCCCCCCCCTCCCCCACGGTGATAATACGCCAAACCTTTGTGTACAAAATAGAAATCTAACCCAAGTAGTGTCATAATTATACGTGAGTATTTCACAGCTTATGTAAGTACGTTAAAATGAAAAGGTGCAGATCCGAAAGTGCCCTGACTTTTGGCAGGTTATTCCACGGTCTATTTTCCCCAAAAACGAAAAGCCTTCATGGTCTGTTTGGATTGAATGAAAAATGTATCAAAGTCAATTTACTGTCGTTATGTAATAAATAAAAGCAAACAAATATTGACTCCTCACTAAGAAAACTCATTTGACACGACTCCAAAAGGGCAGTTATTGTTGCAGTAAATTACAGTGGTCAGGGTCTCACCTCTTTGTACTGGGAGTACACCACAAAAGGCCTGGAGGGCGCGAGCAGCGGCAGGAGACCCATTAAGGTGGGACATGGGTGAAATCGACTGGCGATGACCAACCTGCAATGACCAAACAGAAGCAATCCAACACATTTCAGATTTCTATGGGAACAAGAGAGTACATACTTTTCTAAAAGTATTTGAAATTTGGTTCCATCACTAGTTTGAGGATTTGTTTTTAAGGAGAGCATTTGAATGGACAGGGCTGCATTGCACATTTCTGCAAGCCTCCTTTACGATATTTTGGCACATTTTATCACTAAAATGACTTTCACACCTACCTGCAGCCTCAGCACATTTTATTTTTGGAAAGTGCTTGTCTGCACAATTGGACAGAAGTTTGATTGGTGTACAAGTCGTGTTGAATGGATCAACAATTTAATGCCCTTAGTTGAGATTGATCCCTTGTTTTATGTAGCTGAATGAGAGTTCATAAAATACGATGATTTACCTGGCCCAGGGAAACGGCGTTACGCTGCTGCTCTTTATGAAGGATGTGCGACCATGCAGAGGGAGGCAATACATTGTCCTGGCTTTAGATTCTTTGTCCATCAATCAGGATATTGCTATATAAAGCAGCCATTTCATTTCGTTTCACACAGAAGTGCAAAGCCATCACTTTCTTGCCCTTGTTAGGGCACCAACATTGTGTGGGATGAGTCAACAACAGATGTGTGTTTTACTGGATGGCAGGGAAGAGAGCAATTGGATTGAATATGTTTCTTACATTTGTTGTAATGGTTTAGGCATTGTTTGAAACTGGTTAAGCCAAACCCTTTCAAACCTTGACCAATCATGACTAAAGGGGGGATCTAATCAAAAAGGTTTTGATGACTATTTACGTGCTTATTTTTTATGGATTTTACTGGAAGGGTCACTAGAAATGAGCACGCTAGAATGGTCAGTGTGACTGCGCTGGTGTCATGCCCCGATCTCGTGTTGGAGGCTGTCAGAATGAGGCCAGCGTAAAGGCGACTCTCACCCATCAGCGTTCCTTCCCTCGAGCAGCGCAGCAGCAGCACGCAGCTTCTTACGCTTCTCATCAGACCTCAGCTTCTTCTCCTGCTCCTAAAAGACAAACAAAGGGAAAGAAACATTTAATAGGAATTTCATTCAAGTAATGTTGCTAACAGAAAAGTTACTTAGTGTGAAAGGAATTTAGCCTGAGCAAAAGTTTAAGACTTGAAAAATTCTGTTTTGCATAGTTAGTGAGACACAAACAGGTTTGTACTGACAATGACACTTGAAATCTACATTCCTTTTCTTAATAAATAGAGTAGTGGTGGTAAGCCAATAGAACTGTGTCAGCAGGGTCTCTTCCAGAGCTCCATCACTGCTGAGGTGGACATTTCTTAAATGGTCCTATTGCAGCAGACTTAAATAATTGCATTCAGTGCAAACAACACAGCTCTAGTAACAGATTTACTAATAGGGAAAATCATGTTATGTAATAAGATGGTTATGAAGACTTACTTTGGCTTCTCTGCGCTTGTCCTTCTCCTGCTCTTCGGGGTCCTGCTCTGTGTCAGCAGCACTGCATGTCTCCTGCTGCTCTGGGCCCTGCTGCTCTGGGCCCTGCTGCTCTGGGCCCTGCTGCTCTGGGCCCTGCTGCTCTGGGCCCTGCTGCTCTGGGCCCTGCTGCTCTGGGCCCTGCTGCTCTGGGCCCTGCTGCTCTGGGCCCTGCTGCTCTGGGCCCTGCTGCTCTGGGCCCTGCTGCTCTGAGCCCTGCTGCTCTGGGCCCTGCTTCTCTCCCTCTGTATTAGACGCCTGTTCATCTGTACAGAGCAGAATAACCAGTATTCAACTTGGCATTTAGTTTTCATGCATGGTTTGTTTCTTGTGAAGTTCACGCCTTTAATCGATAACAAAATTACCCCAAAAACTACTTTGCAAAGCTTAGATGGGCAACACCAAATCTTCCTGAAAGAGTGGATCTCTTTTATTCAATACAAATTTTTATTCTGCTCTTTATTTTGTCACAAGCGACGGGTTTAAAGCTCATCACAGTAACGTAATGAAAGCGTAGGTTGGCCTTCACTTTCTGTTAGATTTTCAGTTCAAAACAGGTGTCAGCAGATGGAAAGGCAACGAATCGAGATCAAACTTGAAAAAGCTGGATCGGTGCATCACTGCTAATTACAATATATTACAGGACATTGATCGGGGAAAAATCCACAAACTATCCCCAGTCGGTGAAGTAATATAGGCAAAATTTGTGTTAATTTCGCCCTTAAATCATGATCTTCAGAATATTTACTTGGCCAGTAAATACTCAAGACTAACATAGTGCTGTCGTCCAGGGGATAATCAGACTTTCTCTTCCATTTCATAAAACTGAACATAAACTGGAATATCACAGAACATGAAAGATATACAAGTGCTCATTACTGCCATTTTAACAGTTTGATGTGGTCCCTGGGCGAAGCTGTATCCCTCTAATGTTGTAGAATGTGCCGCTGCGCTCCGTCCTCCTCTTCCTCCCACAGTCAGATCAAGGCACACACTTGTTTACTTCACTTCCAAGCTTTTACTCCTGTATCTCATTAGGTGATTAAAAAACCCTGGTGGTATTAAGGGGTGGCGACATCCGTTGATAAAGATTATATGTGTATTTAAAATAATGTAATGCATGCTAATATAATAGTATACAACCCCCATTACATTTGATACATTTGGGTCAAAAACAATATTTTCTGGGCTGTTTGACCTGGGATTGAGAACGCCCCAAAAAGAGTTAGTCTGGAGCTCTGACTTTTCATGTTTTAGAATGTGAAATAAAAGACTTTTACAATCACCTGGTAGAAATTGGAATTAACAATGATACTTTGTTTTAACTTTGTTTTAAATTCAAAATTAAATCCTAGAGAACATGGTATAACAGAAGACAATCAAGAGGCAATGCTTAGATCATGAACGAACAGCCATGTTCATGATATTATGTAAAGATTGATCATAGTGAACCAAGTACTTTCTGAAGACTGGAAAGCATAACCTAAACATAAAACAGCACGGATAGAGGACTGTTTTGTTGAGGAAAATATGTAGTACCTTGATTAAAAACTTTATAAAAAGACTGAGAATATTACTTTATACGTACTTAATATTAAGGCTTCAGATTTGACTTTCTCGCTCTCAGTATATTTAATCCCATCATTCTGACTTAGATGAACCGTGGCTCACCAGCATTTGGGACTTTGCCTTCAGCCTCCAGAGTTCCACTGAGCAGTGCGTTGACTCGGCTCAGGGGAAACTCATGCAGTGTGTGGTGAAAATGTGGAGGGAAGCCAAAACTGTCCAGCCCCGCACGGACCGGACCTCCTCCCGGGAACATCTGAACCACCGAGCCGAAGCCTGCAGCAGATTGATGTAACAGACGTGCAAATGGTTACTGGAAATATTTCAGAACTTTTAAACACTTTTATCTTACCGACAACAATATATATCATGCATTATGTTGTATTATATCCTTAACTCATTCACTGCCCATGACGACAAAAGTCGTTCTATTGTATAGTGACGCTCACTGCCCAAGACGACTTAGACGACTTTTTCGTGTTATTACACGGGAGGCTGCAGTAATGTCTGGCGCACCTTGTTAATGACCCACAACACTGATATATAGTGCAAATGTACCTGTAATGATAAATCACCACCAGTAGGATGCAGTATTGCACCACAGGAGAGGTCATAAGTCAGTGGAGAGAAGGAGGAGGAGTGTGGGGTCTTTGGAGAGCGTGCTGCTGTAGCAGAGCGATGATAGCGTAGCATTGAGACGGATCAGATCTAGTTTAGCGATAGTATAGCAAGAGTGATGGCAAAAAAGAATAGTTATAAGCAGTATACACTGCTTCAGAGATTGACTCGCGGATCAGTGAGTGAGGTCGAGAGGGGAGAGAGGGGAGACCCGGGTGGAGGTCCGTCTCTGCAGCTACATTTGCGCGGAGCAAGAGCCCCGAGCAGAGACACACCTTCCGCCTCTCGCAGCGTATCAGCTGCTGTTGTTACTGATGCCTCGGATTCGTTCAGCAAACCTGATCATGATTTATCGGACACACTCACAAACACTCACACGCACTCACTCACTCACTCACGCACACAGACACTCACTCGCACACTGACACTCACACACACAGACACTCACTCGCACAGACACTCACTCGCACACTGACATTCACACACACACACTCAAATTCACATGCTTCATTCTATTTTATACAGCTATAGTTTTATTGATCTTTGTGTTGTTGTTGTTTGACGTTTTGGTTGATGGTATAGAAGAAAGTTAAATTTTCTATCTGTGAATAAATTGCCAACAATTTGCCATCAAAAGTATTATTTCAGAGTCATGTTTTTATAATTTTTGTAATGGAACAAGTGTGAAGATGTTTTGAGTTGTCACTAAAGCAGCAAAAATGCATCTAAAGTCTCTTTTCTGCTTGATATGTTCCTGTTTACATACAGCTCGTTTTCTCTGTTTTCTTGCTCAGACCAGGTGTTATGGGTGAAAGTATGCTTTGTTCTATGGCAAATAACGCAAGAACGGTAAGAGGTAGAAACAAACTGTTTTTTTCAGAGTAAAGCAGAGAGGTGAATCTTTAATTTGGTGCCCTTGGTGTTTACATCGTCTAAAAAATGAATATTCTGTGGCACTTCAAAGTTGGGTCAAATCACCTGAAATTGCTGGCAGAATGCACTTCTCAAATCTGAAAATGCCTGGCAGTCAGTGAGTTAAAAATATGAAAAATTTATTTTTAAGTTTGATAATGTGGTGAACAAAATAAATGCTACAAATATGAAAAAGCATAAATAGAACAATATAGCACAATAATAATGCATCTAGTGGGAGCAGTTGGAAATGACCCTAAACATTTATGCAACGCGTCTCAAGTCTAATTGTAATTAACATTAAAGATGAGAACAAAGTCAAACCACGGTTATAAATGTATAGAGGTTGCGATTCACAAAAGAATTTGTGAATCTAAGGTTGAAAAGATTATAGCAGTAGGATTTACATTAATCAGTTGTCTGTCAATTCATTTGTGAAAAATTAATTGTGAAGAAATAAGCATATCTTCAAAAGAACCATTGCTGCATACATTTTTACATACACTGCCCACTTCAGGTAGCTGATGCCGAATGCTTGGATTTAAAGGTACACTGTGTAATTTCTAGTGCCTCTAGCGTTGAGATCTTATATTGCAGTCTCATATATTGAGATTTGAGTACGGGTGCCTGTAGAGTTAAGGAAACTTTTGCCTATACTGTTTGACAGTGCTCCTCAACTCTCAGTCTTTCACCAGACTGCCAAGGAAAGAATACTTTAGTTTGATAAATGACCGGATCTCTCCAAATGTGTCGGGCACTTGACAGACGCGTGGAGCCAACATGTAAACAAGACCGCGTTCAGACAGCAGCACCCTACACAGAGGCTCTACTGAGTTTTACCATGGATCTATTATAATATATAGTTTTACAAACGTGGTGTGAAGAGAAGAGACACATGGAGGAATAAAGTCTGTGTGAGGTTAAAACTGTGGTGATCAAAAAAGCAGGAGATATACACAGCAGCAGCAGGACATGGCAAAGCTCATGTTAGCATTAGCGTTAGCCACAGCGCCCTATCTGCTTCACCAGGTAAGATAAACAGAACATTCACTCTCGCTGCTGATACATTATTCTGCCGATCGTTTTGCGGGGATTCTGTGTGTTTTATTTGATGCTTGTCCCTAAATAAGTTTAGTTGTAACTTGGGAGACAGTAGTTGGACTGCGCTCGGATTGGGTCAGAACATCCTGAGACCGTGTTGTAGATTCTACCTTGTTCGCATTATTGTCAGTGTGAAAAAGTTATGTATTGTTCACGTTCGCTGCTATGACGCTGGACTTCTACATAATTATTTATCTAAAAGATTGTTGTTCCGATCGTTCTTTTACATAACTGTGGTCCTCTGTGGTTCTTTTATATAACTGTGGTCCTCCATGGTTCCTTCTTCCAAATTGTGAAGGCACGGTGAAATCAATATCAGTAGCTTATGTGAAATGAAAACGCGTTTCTCGCTTTTTGTCCTTATCCACCACCGGTTTTCAAGATGGCGCATTTACACGGATAGTCCTACTCTCTCATGGACACTTATAAGTTCAATTCTAAGCCTATGAATACAATTAAAAAAACATGGAGGTAAATATTCTTAAAAGGTCACATTTGTTATTAGTTAACATGTTTTTTCACATGGAGCAGCTGTAAAAATTACACAGGGTGGCTTTAAAAAGTGGATAAAATTAGTTATCTTGATTAAATAGTAAATTAAATGCAGACATACCTCCCATCCTCTCCATAACTGCTCCCAGAACTAAACCGGCACACGTTTCAAAGACCACAATTTTGCTTCCGGCGTGAATGTTTGCCAAAGTCAACATCTGGGCCAGTGTGTCGTATCGGAGATGGCTGCAAAGAAAATACAATGTGCAAACGAATTAAAACCACATCTTTGTTTACAATTTAATCATATTGAAGAATGACTGACCAGATTTTTCCCGGTTCTCTGCCATGGTACATTAAAGCCAAGATGCGACAGGAGGGTTTCAAAATGGTTACGCCGTTTTCATACCTGGAGAAAAGCAATAATATATATGGCACTGTGCATTCAGCATTTTACTTTGGACTCAGCAGAGAAAGTGGTCCAAACCAAGCGGCTACTCCACCTCTGCTGCTGTGACCTGAGGGGCTGTTGCTTAAGATTAAGATATCCTTTATTTGTCCCACAGTGGGGAAATTTCGGTGTTGCATCACAGGTTATAGGACAGTAGGAAAGAAGAGCACACAGCACACGTTAAGTGAAAAATAGCTATACTAAACAAAATAAAAATAATCTAACTCTAGCATTAATAATAAGTATAAAATCTCTATCTTGAAAATATAATAGATGTAAAAATTTAAAATTGACAAAATAAGAGGCAAGTATAAAGTACTGTGTAATCTAGTGCAAGTAAAGTGTAGTTATATGTTAGCATCTGTACATTAGCAGCAGCATGTTTACAACTGTATATTGGCAGCTGTGTATTGCACATTCTGGTATAAGGTAAGGATATTGCCATGATGCGAGAGTGACACTGGAATCAAGTTGGCAGTGTTCATTAGTCCTTATTGGTCCTTATTGTTTGTTTTACAGTCTGACAGCAGCAGAAAGGAAAGACCTGCGGAACCTCTCCTTCACACAGCGAGGGTGAATAAGTCTATCACTGAAGCTGCTCTGTAATTTATTATCTATTATCTATTTATTATCATTAGCTTTTTAGAATGATCAATGTTATTTTTTCTGCTACTGGACACCTGAATTTCTCCTAAGAGGATCATTAAAGTATCTATTTATTTATTTAAAGATATATAAAAAAAAAAAATCTGCTGTTGTCATCATCTACAACATTATACATCCGGTAACATCTATAACATGGTCAAAGCTGTGGAAGATAAATTCTACAAGTTATGAGATTGAAATTTAACTTTTTATGTTAAAAAAATATATGGTTGGGACCCAGAGGATGTATGTGTGGTCAGCATGGCACCTTTACTTTCCATCTCAGTGGTCTTGAGGATGTTTTAGGATCAATTGTTAGGCTTTGAACCAGCAACTGTGAAGTTCACTATAAATATAACACTATTTATGGTTTAACTCACTTCTTCTTTTTCTTCTTGATGTATTTGTACTGTGCATATTCTGTCTTGTCTCTGAAAGTGGAGCTATTTTCTATTAGCTGCTGGACGATCTCCTACAAGTGAAAAAAACAGATGATATACGTCACAAAGTATTCAAATGATTCAAACAAAGATAATATAAGCATTTACCTGTCCTTTGAGACCTTTCTCCTTGAGCATCTCTATATCATCTCTGGTCAGCTTCTGGGACTTTCCATCATCCAGAATATTTCTGTTATCAACACCAGCGACTTCCTTTGAATCTGCAGCAGTAAAAAAAATTGTTTGCATACTTGTAAGAAAGAACCAGGTGCCACTTCTTGAGCCTCTAAAACTCTTACTTCCACATGAAGTCTCTCTGATAGATTGGTTTATTATCGCAAGTTAGTATACATAATCAAGATCCAATTTTTGGCACTGCTTTCTTTTTATTTAATATATACAGTCAAAGTTGAGTGGTCAGCCAAACTTCATCATATCCTATTCTTTTATAGTATACATACCATTTGAACTCTGTGTCTCGCTGACCTTCTTGATCTGCAGCTGTCCACCATGGATCTCAAAAGTGCTGTTGTACAAATGTCCCACAGCCTTCTCAAGAAAGAACCACTGCTTTTCAAAAATCACCTTTCTGTAAGAAAATAAGATCAAATCCAGATTATTTTGTATCATATTAACGTATTAAAATTGGTGATGTATTGGTAATACAATTCAAAGTTTAATCTAGTTTTAATAAACTACAAGGTAAAATAGTAACTGAAGGACTAGTCAAGTAGGTCTAATAGAAAGTCTTTGATATGTTGAGCAGACATAAAACGAATGACATATTTACAGTTTGTACAGTTCTAGTGAATTGTCAACATGAATAGAAGATACTTTACTACACATCGTCTTCACGCGAAGCATAAAACACCCACACGATAAATAATAATATAAATACATTACTTACCTTTTTGGTACAATTTGCGCAGCTTTGAAGATATCTCCTCTTTTTAACACTACGTAGTCTCCTTCTTTGATTGTGTGCTGGGAGTCCTCGTCCCCATTGTCTGCCATAATACGGCAGATTTTCAAAGTTTGGAGCAAAGCTGGAGTTCGGGAGAGAAACCAATAAATGGGCGTGAAGTAAGAAATAAAATAAGCTGTTCAAACACTGACACGCAGCAAAACACAAGCTGCGGCTGCTCCCCTGCTCCCACGTGTTAGCTTCACTTCCGTAGCAACACAGGATGGCTAATCACCCACAGAAACTGTAAACTCAACACGGGTGGGTAAACGATCCGAAGAAAGTAGATTAATCTAAATAAGAAAATCCCATAATAATGATAAATATTTGTCACATATACACTTTTTAAAATGACTTTGTTTTGCCCTAAGTATTTGGTGAAAATAATAACACATTTTCTTAGCAGAATTAACAGGCATTTCCCATGGATGTAGTATGGAATTTCAATTATCTAATTGCAAACACTCAAATTCAATAAAATAATAATGTAACCATATCTGCATATTTAGCCCTCATCCTGTCAGACCATAGAAGCCAAGCAAGGCATTGCCAGGGTAGTACTGAGATGGGAGTCCTCTGGGCCACAGAGAGGCTTCAGAGGCTGCAGCTCTAAAGTGCTAAACTGTTGTGTCCGAATGGTGTGTTCCGAGGGGATGATGGCTCAGAATGGCAGCCTCGCTTCTGTCACTCTACCCCAGGCAGTGCCTACGGTAGTGCACTATAAAACTGATGCATTATAACATACAGTCTATGATTATAACACAATTATACTCGTACTACAACTAACAACAATTCAATCCTGTATGTATGAACAGCTTGGTTTCCTATCTTTTTTTTTTTTCTTTTTTTAATAAAACACAACAGTGATAAATTATAATCACATATTCAAAGGGATCATTACAAAATAAAGGGAAGACAATACAAAATATGCATGAAGTAAAAAAAACTAAACAAAAATGCATACTGTTAAAAAAGAGTTGTAAAAACATTTTATTGTTTACATGTAAAATATTCCTGTTTTGTACCAAAAGTTCGTAATATTGAATATGGATGAGAAAATATTTACATAAATTCTATGTAATAAAAAAGGCATTAACACATTTTAAATGTAAGAAACAACTACTGTTCATAATTGGTCAAATTACATGAGGCACTTATACTTGAGACATTCCATGTTCTTAGCAGTAAATACTACACACTTTGTCTCAGCAAATGACAAAATCCATCAGAGAGGGATAGAAAACACGGCTATAAAACACAAAAAGACTGCTGTGCATGAAACCTGGGAGGACATCTCAGTCGTGGGACAAATACTCAAATGCATGCAGAGTACAAATAAGGACGTTTTACGGTGACAAAACAAATCCCCACTTTTTTGCTACAGTTTCTGTCACATCATACACTCCACTGCACCACAGCTACAGTACACACTTGCACATTTCACAGTGTACATTTGTATTGTAGGTCATTGTCATTGTTGCTGTTAATTGTTACACAAAAATAAGTAAAAACAGAGGGCGTGCTGCGATGGTCAGAGGGGGGAGCAATGGCATCCTGGCTACAACAATAACTTGCTCAAAATCTGCAAAAAAGACCATGGTCAGAGAAATGCAGCCAATCTGGATAAAAAAAAAAAAAGTCCACAAATGTCCTGTGTGCACCGCATTTCTAACTTTATAGGCCTATGTGTATTTTGAGTCAAATTCACATGCTCCTAGACAGAAGTTTGGAAGGTTCTTCTTATTCTTGACCTCCAGTTAGTTTATGGAACAGTTCTTCGTCTAGAGTTTCATTCTGGTCCTTGGATCTTGTGGAGAGGAAAATATATCCTCCTATGAACTCGTGGACCACTTTGCAGTCGCAGCTTGTGCAGCAGAACGCTATTGTCACGCTCTGGTCAAATTCTATGGTCACCTGAAACGGCACAAATAAACATAAGTAGCATTGGGAATTTTAAGAGGAAGAATGTTACGCTGCAGGTTTCAGTAATGGAACTGTACACAATAAAAATATACAATCAATATCATTCATTATTTAAAGAATGAAATGAAAAAAATGCATTCCATTTGTAACTCCCTATGCTGCCGAATGTGAGAGGGGTAAATATTGATTTCTTTTTTTACAGAAGTTGAAAATTACCAGCAGCAAAAACAGCTATGTGATTGTAAAGAATGTAATTTTATTAATTTATGGGCAGTACTTTTGTTTGAAAAGGAACAAATTACTTGTTACATACTCCGACGACTCCGCCATTGTGGGCTGTGTGTCTGAGGGGAACGAACTGGAATATCGGTCGGTTATCAAGGACTTTGTCGACTGGTGTGAGCGCAACCACTTGTGCTTGAACACCAGTAAGACCAAGGAGATGGTCATCGACTTCAGGACAAAACCACTTTCCCACACGCTGCTGAACATCCAGGCGGAGGACATTGAGCTGGTGGACAGCTTCAAGTACCTGGGTGTTCACATTAACAATAAACTGGACTGGTCCCATAATACAAACGCCCTGCACAAGAAGGGCCAAAGTCGCCTCTTCCTTCTGAGGAGGCTAAGGTCCTTCGGAGTGAGCAGGCCTCTGCTCAGGACTTTTTATGACTCGGTGGTAGCTTCTGCCATTTACTACGCTGCCGTGTGTTGGGCCCCGGGCAGCACAGAGCGGGACAGAAACAGACTGAACAAGCTGGTCAGGAGGGCCAGCTCCACTCTGGGCTGCTCCCTGGACTCTGTGGAGGAGGTGAGGGACAGGAGGGTGCTAGCCAAAGCCACCTCCATCATGAACAATACCTCCCACCCACTGCACAGGACTGTAGAGGAGCTGAGGAGCTCCTTCAGTGGAAGACTGAGACACCCTCAGTGTAGGAAGGAGCGCTACCGCAGGGCCTTTATCCCCACCGCTGT
This sequence comes from Knipowitschia caucasica, assembly GCA_964034765.1. NCBI lineage: Eukaryota > Metazoa > Chordata > Actinopteri > Gobiiformes > Gobiidae > Knipowitschia > Knipowitschia caucasica. The sequence goes on from OZ035839.1 coordinate 11,712,308, forward strand.
CAGACTGTACAATAAGTCACTTTAAATGATCACTGTGTGAAAACCTGCACTACTATTGACACTGTTTCCAATTGACACTTGTCACTTTTGTTGCACATAATTATTGTCACTTTATTGTACATATATATCCTGCATGTAACATGTTTCCACATTTCCTCCTTTTGCACAATCTGAGTGGCTCTATCCATGCCAAATGTGACATGTAAATTTCTCCTATGTGAGATAAATAAAGCACATCTTATCTTATCTTACTGTGTCTCATGTTTGTGCTACAAGTTTATGATATTTGCAGGGATTAATCTAAAATCCACGTCTGTTTTTGATGAGGAATAATGCTGTTACATTTGAGCTAAAAGCAAAATAAAATCCTTAGCGTATTATGTCTCCTTTAAATGAAAACAAAAATAAATGGATTAATAAAGTGGATGACAATGAATGAATATCACCAGAGAGAACAAGCAACATGAACTGCTTCACACTTTTTGTCATCCTTTTTCACCTGTCTAATTTCCCAGTTGACGTTCCACTGCTTCATGTTGGCAAACCTCCATGTGGTGACGGGCAGACCGGAGGACATGTCGATCCGAATCATGCGGTTGTATGAGATGCCCAGGATTTCGTCTTTCCTGCAGCCTTTAAATCTGAAAAAAACCCAAAAAAACCCACACAGGCATTAATAATATCATAGTCTAGACACCGCATACAGATGGGGAACACATGTTTGACGGGTGTATGCAAGGTAAGAATGTGCAAGCAGAGAATGTATTTGTCAAAGGGCGGATGTCGGGAGGAACTTATTCCCCTTCAGCTATCTGTTAATTACATATTTTCTTCATCGATTAGGGTTGTCAAATCAAATTATGTACCTTGCAACAAGATTAGTAGATTCAATACCCTATCAGTTATAATAATAGATCTATAGTCACTTTTCATTTATTGTACATAATATATCTTTTAACATGTTTGGACATTTCCTGATTGCACATTTCCCTATCTTATCTTATCTCATCTTATCTCATAAACAAAAAAGCTAATACTACACTGTTGGTAAAAAACAAGCAAATTATAAGGTGCTATAAAGGTGTTATACTTTTGAGGTAATAACTTTTGTTGTAAAATGGGAAGTGGGAAGTGGGAGCATCTTGATCATTGACCATAACAAAGCTATAATGATTCTGATGCCACTCCAGAACAACTTCATAGAGATGACTTTTGAGTTTAATGTTTACTTTGAATTATTGCTTACTGAGTTCAGGGTTCAATCTTCATGGTTAAAAAAATATGGGGTTGTTTTCTTAATCAAATCAGCTTTAAAATTATGACATATTTGCAATTTCCAATTTTTTTGCGGGCTGCATATTTGCCCTAGATTGATTGTCTGTGTTTCTGTGGCTACTGTCGTTACCAAATGATGCTAAATCTCAATATTGTAGGATTTAAGTTCTGTCAAAATGCAGTACCGGTACATTGTGTTTCTAAAAGGAGCTGATAGATTGGACCAGAGCCACATGAGTTTTACCGAACAATGTAGTAGTTGATTCCAAACTCTGGGAGCGACTGCCAGGCCTGAATGAAGCGCATCTTGGCGTCCATCAGCGACAGACGAGCAATGTTTTGATGAGCCTCCAAAAGTCGAGTGGCCAGCTGCAAAACAATCCATTTGAGCAAGCTTACAAAAGGGAAGAAAACAAGCCATTGCAAACTGGAAATTATGAGATCAAAAAAATGAAATAGAAACTTCTGGATCAGGGTTTGCAAAAAAATTAAAAATAATCTGTGACCTAGATTTCACCTTTGTTGACCATAGACAATCAAGTTATGGTGATAATTTGCTAATTACTCCATACTAGCTTGCTATGGTATTTTATTTTTATTTGGCCTTTAAAGACCTTTGACTATAATTTAGTTTTATGATATTTCTATTCTTGACACATCCCTGATAACCATAACTGTATTGGTAAGCACAAACCAAAATGAAACTGTAAAAAACAGAATCGAATCTTTGATATTTTATGTAAGCTGATTTGAAGTGATAATGAAAATAGTGAACTAATTCTAGTCTGGGAGTACTTTTACAGTTTACACCGGGCAATAATTCTAAGGTTTTTATAGCTTTTTGTAAATGGTTTTAATTATCTTGTGAAGTGCAATGGGTTACCTTGTGTACAAATTGTGCAATAAAAATATTCAATTGAAAATGAATATCAAAAATAATAATGTATTTAAGTCCTTATACCTGATCTTTTAAACCTTGGCATTTTATGATGTTAAATCATTCTTAAATAGAAACATATGGATAAATATATATAATGAAAGGAAATATCAGAGTCCTGAAAACCTCTCTCAGTCGAAATTACACTTTCACTGCTCTTTTAGTAGATGTCTTAAATGACAAAAGTGAAATTGAAGCCTTGCAGTTATATAATTCCCAAACTAATTTAGAGGCAGTTGTTTTATTTAATGAACCGGATTGTAACCTTCTGTTGTGCCACACTCGCACTCACAAGCACACACTCATTATTACTTTAAAAAGGCCATCAAAAGCAGAGTCTATAAAGAGGATTTTGCATATTGTGGGTAATAATGTTTTTGATAAGGGAAAGACTTGCTTCTTGAACGCACCTGTTTGGTTTTGTGCTTCTTGGCGTAACGTGGCGAAACGAAACATTCCGCATTCATGTCCATAGCCTCCACGTCAGGAGTTTCTTGTCCAGGAGGTGGCGCTAGACTCTTCATTTGTAAAAAAGACTGGATATTCTTCACTTCAGACTTGTACGAGCTGTAGGCCATCGTCTTTCCTTTGGACGCTAGGATGCACGCGGCTTTCCACTTGGCATACTGCGTTTCCTGGATAGAGAAATAATATTTTAGGGAAGAGTTTAGAGAGCATATCTAGGGAATAATTAACTTAAGAGCCTTAGACCACATCAGTTTGGGCTCTACAAGTACTTTTATTTTGTAGTACTCCTTTAAATATGGTTCCGACTCTTTCCAACACATTCCAAAACCTAGATAAACCACTTCAAAGGAGACAAATCAAGATAAATCGTCTATTTTACATGTAATCCACAATACCACATTGAGAGCGCTAAAGCACTGATTTTCTAAGCCCAGAAGAAGAGTTTACCTTTTTATGTATGTTATTATGACTCAAACATTTGTCAATGAGCACTTCTCTATTGGTCCTCACTGAGCTAGGGGCTTAGCATTGTTCGTGTATAAGCTATAGTCTATGGTTGTAACATGGCTAAACGCTCACAAAAGGCGATTTTGCCAAATTAGTCTCCTTTAAAGTGTGTGAAGCATAACAGACATACACTTTATCATTTCATTTTGATTCTAATCTGTAAATAATAAAATGCTATTATATTCTGTATTCAAATGTACGCACTTACATTATCACACCTGATGTACACTTCGTTCATCCCATCAGCCACTGGGAGCAGCAGCTTGATCCCAAACTTCTTATCTGTCACATTCACGTCTGGCACCACCTCACACCCTGCACACATCAAGGACCCAGTCTGAACAGTTCAGTGCCTTTGCTAAATGCCTAAGTTCCCATTTGGCACTTCAACAACTGGAATTAATTTTCATCCTATTAATTTTTCATGTTGGGAGAGATTCACAAAACTTAGTTGCTTTAATTGTACTTTCTGGGATGACAACCGCTCTGTGGATTGTCTTATTTTCATCGTTACCACAGCTCATAGGCTCTGGTTTATGGAGTGGGGAAAATATGTCCGATTTTAAAGTATACGCATCATAATAAAATATTATATTATTTGTGTTGACTTCTGTAATTTGACTTACAAAGTGAAACGAAGACACTCGTTACACAAAAAGTAAGGTCAACAAAACATCAGAGAAAATGTTATATTTAGAAATGTCTGTATCACGTATCAGTTTCAATATCGTTCTTGTGTGGCTAGTTAGATGTAAGTTAGATGTATTAATAGGCATAGATACATTTATTCATACAATTTAAAATGTATTTTAAGCTATAATAAATCTCTGTTGAAAGTTTATAGTGTGGTGACATAAGTGGCAATAGTAAAAAAGACACATTTGACAATAACACACGCTACTCGATTTTTCTTGATGAACAGACTCATATTATTGACAATAGTTCTTGATAGTTACCAACATATTTGTAAAGTTTGTACCTCGTAAATGCAGTTGGTCTATAGGCTCTCCCTGCGACGTCTCTTTATTCTTGTAGTAGGAGATTGTAGTGTCTTTGAACACAAACCAGTAATCTTTGTACGGCCTGAGCGTCAGTCTTTTTGGCCTGAACAAGATAGAAGAAAATATACAAAATAAAATGAAAATGAACAGTTGAATTAAAGGGAATTCAGTATATGAACAGGTTTAAAGTTTAAAGACATCATAACAGTTTTTCATATCTGCCATTATGATAAGAACAATTACTTATTTACGATAATTGCAATGTCAATTTCATAATATAAAGGAGAGGTTCTTTTTCTGTTTTATCACATTAAAACTCCTCCTGTTTTTTGCTCCATCAAAGCTAATATCAGGAACTTCTGGCACAATCACACCCCCGCCCCTTCTGTCAAAATCTTCCCGTCTCAATCCTGGTGCACTATGATGAATCTTTACACTATAGGCCAGATTTAGATCTATTTTCTGCCATTTGAAACACTAATATTGCCATAAAATCTATTTATACCATGAAACACATTATTTACAACACATAATGCTGTTTCTCCTTTAAAGGGCCCATATCACGGTTTTTGACTTTTCTCTGCTTTAAACATGATTACAATGCTATCTGGCCTTCATACACAAGCCCACAGTAGTTTATTCATTGATTCCGTCAATCTTTGGTAAGAGAGCAATCTGTCTCCTTCCCCAGCGTGAGGCACAGAAACGCTCGGGTCCACTTCGGTGACAAAAACCACACTGATGACGCGCATGACCCCGTTTGCTTTGTATTTAAAATAGTTGTTAAATACTTTTGTCAAAACGGGGTAAACAATACACAATTAGTATGCTGTTTTTTGTCAAAAATAATAAAAAATAAAAATAAATTAAAAGCCGGCGGGAGGTGATTGACGGATCAAAACAGCGAATCAGAGCGCACAGGCTCCGGCTCCCGAGTCCAGCGTCTGTGGTCTGGTCTCGCGGACACCACATAGAGCTGCTGTTTTTATGCTTTTGTCAGCAACTAAAAGTGTTAGGATCACGTCAACTTGAATTAAGTGTGTTATGGGTGTAAATATGTGACACACTATTTGGCCCTAAGAGGAAGAAAGCGGCTCGACTTTTTTCATCTGTTCATCTCATGGATCTATTATAATACCGGTTCATCTGCGACACTTCACTGAGACTGTTCCAGAACTACAGGGACAATGGAACTGGACTTACTCAAAGGCTGATCTGGAAACAAGTTATTCCCACGGTAAAAGACGTAACTCGGACCCCCTCGATCTGTAAGTAGTGACGCTAACTCGCTGTATACTTCTGTAAACTAAATAACTAGGGTCTGATTGTGCATCGAGGACATAGGGCTCGATGTGACGGATTGTCATTGTTGGAAAAAGTTTATTCTTATGTATGAAATTACTAAGTACAGGTGATAAATGACAAAAGCGTGATGCTACGTCACCGTGCGGGCGGGGGGAGGCGGGCTCACAGGCAGAGGAGCAGACTCTTCTCTGGATCAGCTCGTTTGAGTCCAGGTGACGTCACCTCTATACAAGAGATGGCTCTAATCTCACAAGCTTTGATTGTTGTGTGGTGTATCATACACATTAATATCACACATGTGCATAGGATTGAGTGTGAAACATGAAGAAAAGCGTGATATAGGACCTTTAAAGCCATTGTTTATTCATAAATAATAGTATTTGTCCCAACAGAGTCTTGTAATGTGAACTAAAAGGACCACAGCTCGCATGCTGAGTGATTTCCTTTCTTTTTTATACATCTGTCTGAAAAAACAGATCTTAAGATGTGAGTGATGGAACACAATTGTTTTGAGAGCAAGAAGCTAGTTTACGTGAATCAGATTTTAAATTAGGTACCAAAACTAAGATTAAAAGAAGAATTAATCAATCTATATGTATCATGAAAGCTTCTTGTGCATTTATAGGCACTGCAGAAATAAATAAATAAAAGCATGAATAATGGTGTGATTACTTGAAGAGCCGGAGTGTGTCAGCCAGCTCTGGTATGTCTGTGATGTCTTCCTAAAAGCGGGACAAACAACCATGAGTGACACGGCAGCCTCCAACCACATCATTATGACTCTGAACCAGCTGTTCTACTGTTTCCGGTGTAAAGGCAGCGTTTACCAGGATCCTGTCCGGAAGTCCCCCCTCCAGCGTCACCTCCAGATTGGACAGAGCCGCTTCCACCTCGTCCAACTCTGGTTCGTCTGAGTTGATCTGGGGTTCGCTCGTCATGGTCAGTTTACAAATGTGGTACTGGGGAAATAAAACGCAGAATTAAGCTTATTTTGTCACAATAAAATGTCTTAATCAATAATGGTGCCTATTAATAGACTCAACACTAAACTCGATACAAACTCAATACTACTTTTCATGACAACAACTTTTGATTTATTAACCCAGTTTTTCACATAAAGTTCAACATTTAAAGCAGTGGCGACAAGGGGCTGCAGGTATTTAAGCGAATCAATGGTGAGATTGAGAATCGGACAATTTGAATTGAATTTGTTCATTTGGGACTTTATATCATTGAACATTTCAAAAGTAGTCATCTGGATTAAGAGACAATAAATCACTCCTGGATATGTGAGGAATTTGTTATCATTATCTGAAATCATAATAATTTATGTTATTTATAATGCACCTTACATTTTCAACAAACCTGCTACAGATTCAAATTCTATAAAAATATTAATTTAATTTCTTGCTTTTTTCTTTGAAACAACTTCCAATTTGTATTACTTTTGGTGTTTTCCCCCAAATCCTTTTTCAGACAAGTCCACATACATACATAGCACGTCTCTATATCTAAAACAATCTAATCCAAAATTTTTTTTTAAATAAACGTGCTCGGGCATCTGTTTCCATATCGCTCTGCACACTGCCCCTTTACACAACATCAGCAGAAATGTGCCCATATCCATACCAAGCTTAACATACAATATTATAACTCAAAAAGTGAAAACATACTAAAATCTGACCAGAAATAATAATAACCACCACAACATTGTCAAAACTTGATAAAAATGTACATGTGGTGTCCCCTTTTATTTCATTTTTGTAAGCTCACCTGGAGAGAAGCAAACATCAACATTTCTTCATCAGTGCAGTCTATCTCCTCGAGCAGAATGGACCAGCGAGCCTGTTCGTAGAGCTGTGTAATCCTCACTGCATCGTACTGTGAACACATTCATATATATAGTCAAATAGGAATTGTTAAAGGATTGTGATTTTAAGATTAAGATATCCTCTATTCGTCTCACCCTTGGGAAATTTCATATATGTAATGCACGTACTTTTGGGTTAAGGTCGAAGAAGACGTTGTACTTAAAGCGAAGCAATATCTTGTCATCTTCAAAGACGTCCTGTTCCATCAGAGAACGAGAGGAGTCGAGCCAACTAGAAAATACAAATGAGTTTGTATGCCTGGCCTTAGCCATCCGTAAACTCCGGTCAATTATCATTTCCCTGATTGTGTGGTACAACCAGGCTTATTCTGCGGGTAGAATTTTAACTGGATTGGAACTAAAAACCACCTGCCACCTTGTTAAAGAAGAAATATTATACACTATTATTGGCCGTTAAAAATTATGAGACTATTTGTTCTGTTTACGAGCGTGAATATCTATCTTAAGTAGAAAGTATTTGGTGAAACTATGGATCTGTAATTCCCCACAGATCTGCACTAGTGGTCAATTAGAGCTTTATATGTACGTCAATCAAACCGTGAGATTAGAAAATGGTTTTTATTAGAAATTAGGTTTAACTCAAGATCCCATATTTTACATCCAGACTGAAATGTGTGCCTGTGCTCCCTTAGAATCTTGAATTGTACCTTATTAATGTTGTTATAATATATTGTGTTGTCTATCTAATGATCTTGAGTTAGATAAATAAAAATGTATAGAGTTTTTTTGTTTTGTATTAAAAAGTATATATGCTGCAAATATATTTACCCTGAGTGGATGTTGGCCTTCTCCACCAGGGACAGCGGTTGGTATATTTTGGCCAGTTCGGCGGGCGGCAGGTTTGGCTGACTTTCGGCCAGAGGATTGTCTCCAAACCAGAGACTCGTGGCGGAAAGAGGCATCCCATTCTCAGGGTCGTACGTGGCCGTCATGGTTTTACTGTACATAGGGCCTGGGAGGAAAATTAATCAACAATAAATTAAAATGTGTAGAAATTATAACAAAGGGTCAAAATTTCGAAACCTGTACAATTTTTTTTTTTATGGAGCAGTTTCTTTAAGATTTTTGGTGAAGCATTCATAAAGATTCCAAACCCCCCTCACCCATTCAACAAGACAATAAAAAAGCATACAATAATATGTGGCAAAGACGACACACACATAAACTACAACAAAGCTTGTGTCAAACTTCAGAGCCTCTCCCCCTCCACAAATGCACTAAATATTTTTTTAAAGACCGACTCCATCAAAGGTCTTGACGGATGGCGCTTGTGGATGGCAAGGGGCGTGATTGGTTAAAGAAAGAGCAGTGTGGCGAGCCGAGGTGTAGACAGTCATGTGCCTCAGGAGACTGCAGTTATCTCTCTTCGAGCTTTATATTACTTTATATTACCACCACCACCGTGTGTGGAGTGAATGAATGAAGCTGCAAAAAGGTTTTGGACATTATGGAAAACACAGGACAAGCAAACAAGGTTAAAAGTGTCCAGTCTTACATAGCGACCCTTGCTGATCAGGTGGGAACAACACAGGAACCAGGAGGGAAAAGTATTCTGGTCCCAGAGCTCTCTGACGCTCCGCAGACACACGTAGATCCAAACACTCTTCGACAAAACAACACCACCGTGGCTGGCTCTGTGCTGAAGACATCTCTCTCTCCACCACGTACTTGTCCAGTACTTACTTTTTAAAACTGTTTTTTATACAATTAGGTTTGAAATGTTTGAACACCTGTTAATCTTTTCCAAAGAGGAGCTCCACGCAAGTCTGTTTTTTTTTTACCTGAGCCTCCTGCCCCTTGAGTGAGCACGTCGATGTCCCAGAGGTCCTCCTGTGCTGAGTTCTTGTCTTTCCTCTTTTTTTTCTTGTCTTCAGGCAGCCTCAGCAGGGACAGTTCCTCTGATCTTCTTATGTCTGATAAGTTAATTATCAAATGAATACTATACAAATTAATTAAATTAAATGTATCTCATAAATACTAAAGGAAATCATACAAACAGCCATATCATTTATTTGATGATAAACGTTGAAGCCATAATGAAAAACATATTAATAGTTATTCTATCGGTTTGTTATAACAAACCTTACTTTTCTACTACTACTACTACTAATTCGGGCGTTCTGCTCTCCCAAAATTCCATCCGATGGGCGGGGGAGCGACTGAATTTTGCGTTGCATTATGGGTAACAGTTGCCTTCGCAACTTCCGGTTCTCTCTGCCCGGCGCATTTTCTCTAAATGGTTGAGTGTTTTCGTCATTTTCTGTTGAATCCGGTTTTATCATGGGCTTCAAGTGTGCCGCCGCTAATTGTCGATCTAACAGCAATAAAAAACTGAGTCGATATCCGTGGATGTCAAGCGTGCGGTGGGTCAAGTGGCCGAAAAACCCCAGAGACATCAGCAGGTGGAAGCGCCTCGTAAGGAGGGGTGGAAGGGACTCTACTGGCTACGTAGATGTTTTTAATGTTAACAGATTAACCCGCTTGTGTTCAAGACATTTTGATCAGGACTCCATTAGAGCTGATAAAACGTCAACCTCTGATCCAAAATATTTTGCTTGGAATAACTGGGGTCAGCCCTTAAATCTAAGAAGCAGCAGAAGGACATGTGCAATGATGGATGAGAATGACAATAGCCGTGATGAGCGAGACTATGATTGTCCATGGATATCTAACCAGCCGGAGACTGTGGAAAGCAGTGATGATCTACCTGAAGTTGGGGCTGAAATTGTTAATCCTGTACCAAGTCAAAGGGAAGACTATGTAGGAAGTAAGTGTCTAAAATCTAACTATAATCATTATTTGATGTATTATGCTGTTCTAGTGTAGGAGATGCATTCAAGTTATCAGATACTAACTAACGGTGTGTGTGTCCAGTTATGGTCCCAAGCCTCATCTTCTCTACATGCACATCTTTGAACATCATGTATCCATCATCTTTTTCGAAATTGTTCACTCTCTCCCATCCCCATTTACACTGATGCATCAGATATGCAAATACATTCCCGTCTCTAACTAGTGGCATATCGCGCAAATCATCCGTCCAATTCACATTCTTCCCTCTTAGCTGAACTTCATTCTCATTGTTACCATCTGTCACTCGCACACACAGCCGTTTTCGTTCACTCTGCTCGCTGTCATCTTCTTCTAAATCTTCATAAACACCATCCGCTCGTTGAACTAGCAACAACAATTCCTCCTTTCGTTTTCCCACACTGCAAATACCCTTTCGCTTCAACCTTTCACGCAATTCAGGCACTGTCAATCGCTTGTTGTTTTCGTGAGCCATATTCGCCATTGTATGAAATCAACCGAAAGTGAACTGGGCAACAAACGGTGTCATTTTTTGATCACAGCGCCGCTCAGTGGATGAAATTTTGGGAGAGCAGAACGCCCGAATTACTCTACTCTACTCTACTACTGGCTTCAGATACATGGATGTAAATATGATATTCACAAGTGTGTGTGTGTGTGTTTGTGCGTCTGCACGTGCGTTCTTAATATATGTGGTTTGGGGTGGGCCTGTGGGATTGTTGGGCCCAAACTGTAAAGCACTTGTGTTGCATTTTCTGTATGAAAAGCGCTTTAGAAAAAATTTGATTGATTGATTGGTGTACAGTACAGAAGTAGGTGACATGAACAGGACTCACTGAGTATTTGGCAGATTTCAGCCACAGCTCTGAAGACCACACTGGAGAAGCTCACAGTCATACGCACGGTCTTCATGTTGGGAAGTTGCAGCAGCAGAGGCTTGTGCTGAGGTGTGTAGCGCAGGTGAGCGTCCGCCTATGCAGATAAACACACATCATAATATCACACACACACACACACCTCTGGCGTGTCTCAAGGGAGAATTTGCTCAAAATTGTGCTTCCACAGTCTAAATGAAGTAGACCTGGGCAATTAATCGCAATCAGAATCAGAATCGCAATTTTTGTGGTCAAAATTATATTCTTTGCAAACAAAAAAGGAATCCATGGTTAGGAAAATCACTTGAATTTGGGAAAATGTTTCTTGGTTTAAGTCAATTTAAAAGATTTGTCAATGCATTAAGCAAGTATCTTTCGTCTTGTCGTTTGGCAGGAGCCCTTTATACAAATGGTAAAAATGTGTTGCACATTTGGTTTTAGTAACAAAGGTTTCTGGCAGTACTTCCTGTAGAGGAATGTCTCTCAAAAGCAAGAAAAGATATATCAAACATCCCTGCTCCATATTATCTAATCCATACTACTGTACATTCAAATTTCAGACACTCAAGCATTTCACTGCAAATGATGAATACAACTGTATCATGGAACACAAACAAATGCTAAATCTTATGAGAAAATGAATTCCATTCTGCAGGTCAAGTCTACTTTTTGTCTTAATCTACTCCAGTGAACTGTTTTACCTGAATGCCAAACTTGTCCAGGGTCCAGTGCGTTTTAAGGAGCCAGCATTTTCTTTCTTCCCACCACAGGGCATGATCGGACCAGTCCTGGGGAGCCTCTGTGAAAGGATTTTATTAGTAAAGCTGTTGCCTTTTTTATGGGGCTTCAAAGGCAATTAGAAGACAAAGTTACTGGGCTTGACATGGCTTTGAGGCAGGGATCACATGCATCGCTACCAACAATGACTTCCTGAATCCCATAGGGCCAAATCGTATTAAACTGGTTTTATACGAGGGCCTGACTGCATTGCAGTGACGCTGATCTGAAATGTGTTTGTTGGTGACAAGCTATTAGTCATCTATTATGTCTCAAGTGTTCTGAGTCACTGGAGACATTTTGCTATGTGTAATTCTTTTTTTTTCCTTTTAAGCAAAAAGGCATACACAATCCAGGACTTTTAAGATTAGGTACACTCAGAAACAGAAACCATAACAGTTCAAATGTGGTGACTTTGCACGTAAAATGATGTGCCAACAAAAAAAAAATTGAAATTGTTTTTAAATATAGAAAAATATAATTATAAAAGACTACTTGAAAAATCATATCTAGTATATCTTGAACAAAGAATATTGTCTTTGTACTGATAATTGTTCTTGTTAAGCTACATCAACAAAAAACTAACTTAAAGCACTTAATAATGAGGTTATATTATCATTTTATTAAGGGATTTTACAAGCTTTGAGCCAAATATCAACATTATAACAAATTGTCTTTTACGAGTCATATATTAGTTTCACATTGTAAGTTGAAATGGGAGTAGATGGAAAGTATTTCAAAAGGAAGTAATCTTGGTTGAACCTTGGACTCGAAGTTGAGGCATTGCTAAACAAAAGCCCACGTAGAATAGGGAACAGGCAAACACAGGTGCAGCGCAGACTTCTTAAGCGCTGCATAATAAGAATATATTCATTACGGTTTCCATAAACCTGGGATACCAACCCTTTCTAATTTAGCTCATACAAGTTCTTTGTCTCAACAGAAAGAATCTTGTAAAAGTAAAATGTTTTGAACAACTCAAACCACAATATGTCATGGTTATCTTAATTTGATTAGGGACCAGGGATATATTAGGAACTGTGTCTGCAAACTAGCTGTAAGCTCTACGGCCTATGAACATAGCATCGGTTCCTGTGATGATCCTTTTTGTTCTGTCCCTATGAAATAAACACTTAACAATACTAATAATAATAATAATAATATAAAACATGTTTTCTTTTGCATAAAAAAGAGCCCTCTGAGTCACTATTTGCCTTTTTGAGTATTTCTGAGTCTGAGTTTTTACTACCATTTTATTGTGGTTTGAAAGTTAGGTACACTAGCTTTAAGTAATTATAGAAGTACAAATGAATGTAATTGTTTTACTTGATGTGTGTAATCTGTGTACCTGTCATTTTAAATGTATTTTTATCTGTCTGTTGTGTTTATGAGTAACTTTGCTGCGTCTTGGCCACGACTCCCTTGAAAAACAGGTTCTTAATCCTAATGGGATTTTTACTGGTTAAATAAAGGTTAAATACAAATATACAATATTTCCTATTTGCTTAGGAAGAAAAAAAAAGTGTATGCCCCCTATATGTTTTTAATTGTAAACATAAATAAGAGTTGGAATCCATGAAATAAAGAAACATGAAATGATTCCGACTTACTTATCTTTTCCACCAGTTTGAGCATCAGACCACCAATGTGTAAGTCGCCTTTGACCCGAAGTTTAAGTTTCATAGATTCCATTTTTCCTTCCCTGAGGTCCACCTGAACAGATAGCTCCCATGATGTATCCCCAGAAATCATGGTCCTGTTCAGAAGCAGACAGAGTGCAATATTAGTGACAATGAAACACACATAGAATGAAAACTATGCTGCACTTTCATCGTGATGGGAAAGAACTATGACCGAAGAACTATCAGTCAATTGAGTGAACTATCAGAAATTCAACTTATGTAACAGCCGTTTCCTCGTAATCTATGACAAGTAATGGTCCGTAAAATATGAGTGAAGTTGAGAACAAGTCTGCACATTTACTGTATATGGAGGGAAAACAACAATTGAATGTCTTGAATTGAAGATACTGTACATAAGTGTTATTTAAGGCAAGGCGAATTTATTTTTGAAGCACAATTCATGCAGGAGAAACTCAGGTTGCTGTAGTATGTAAAGTGTAATGTATAAACCAGATCCTGTCAGACGTATAAAGCTGATCAGGGGTTTGGTAAACACTCCCTCTTCTCAGCTCTTCCCCTTAAATCAATCCAACAGATGAAGCTGATTCAAAAGTCTGCAGCTCACGTTCTGACTCGTACAAGAAACAGATCTCGCATTACACCTATATTAAAAGATCTTCAGTAGCTCCCTTGTGCTTGTTTGTAAAGCATATCTAAAATATTCCCGATTTACTTGTGTCAATGAACCTGCCTCCTGCTTGCTGAACTCTATACCAAAAATTAAAACCGGAAATATAATAATTATCAGTTCAAGAGGCGACATGGTGGCATAGCGATTAGTGCTTGTGCATCACAGCAAGAAGGTCCTGAACCTGATTCCTCCACCACAAAGGGCCTTTAAGTATGTAATTTGGATGTTCTCCTCATGTTTGTGAAGGTTTTCTCCAGGTGCGCCAGTGTCCCCTGCTACTAAAACACATACAATAGGTCTGAATCTAAGTTGAATGTAATAGGTGTGAATAGATGGAGTGAATGGCAAGTGTGGATGGAGTCTCGCTTCTGTCATCACTGTGTGGAGTGGAACATACTACTTACTATATCATTGATCCTACAGAAGTATCAGTGAGAGGCTGGTGACTGTAAATTAGGCGCCAGCTCTGATTGTGTCCCCCCCATGGGAAGAAAAGGGATGGATAGATATTATAATCTTCTAAAATAGTTATCTTTATACTTTTATACAGACTGAGGATGCAATGTAAGTAACTTAGTTGTGTGCACATAGTTGTGTATGCGCACACAACTAAATTACATTGATGTGTATTTGAATGACAATGGGGTATTTATCTATCTAGCCAATCTGCAGAGAAGTACGTTTTAGGGCCTATTTTATCTTAAAATATCATAAGAAAACGTATCGTGAATTGCTTAACTTGGTCTCTAAAAGTTATATAATTGTTTTGTTTGTATGGTCTCCATAAGCTTTTGAAACTAATTACTATTACTGTACTATAATAAATACATTTTTAAAAGCAACTTACTTCTCTAACCAGTTTAATGCCATAGTGTGAAATATTCCAGGCAAGATCTACAAACGAGTACAAACGAGGAATAGCAGTTTTGGACTGAATAACTTTTTGTACATCATCAAGTATTAGTGTGTATTTGGTATTTTAATATTTTCTTTCTGCAAACGATAAATCAAAACAATAAAGTATCCTCTTGCAAAGTTGCCATGCATTTAACACAAACTGAGCCAGCTTAAACAAATTAGATTAGAATAGTGATAGCAGTCTGTCTTCATCAAACATGGAAAACAAAGACAATTTATAAATAATTGATACAAAATGCAATAAGACAAAAAGTGCATTTGTTTTTTTTCAACCTTCAGGTACAAATAAAACAATCATTCAGATCACACACAATGTATATTTGTGTCCTCTGGGACTGAGTGTATTTGCGTCCTCTGGGACTGAGTGAAAGTGTCCAATGTCCCGAATGTCACACCTCAGCTGAGCACACTTTGACTTAGTCTATGAACTATATAATACAATTCTATTGTAAACAAAACTGGTATCTATTGTTTCCATGCCAAATTTCAATAATCTGAGACGTAAAATACCACTGAACTTTGCTAGCACTTCTTAGAAATCCAAAGGCCAGGATTTGTCATTTTAGGCAAATCATGTCGTATTCACTGGGTCTAAATCAGATTGACTTAGTTAAGTTGAAGAGAGGTAAAGATGGGAGGTTTCAGGTGTGGAATGTGTGACGAGCTCAGACACGAATGCAGAGCGGAGGAGACCACAAAATAATCAGCAGTCTTGAAAATCCCCTCCTCACAATTGTTCTAAGGTTAAAAGTAAGATACATTTTCACACTTTACAACCTTTCACATTCAATCGTAATAGTAGAATTACACTGAGAATGACTGATAGCTGGAAGGAGCGCTGAACAAGCTGGAGTAGTTCTCCTTAGCTGCAGGCTACAGAAAGCAGTGTGCATAGTAAACCAGTGCAAGTATGCAGCTTTAATCAGATAAATATTGTCAAGTTCTTTTACAATGATTACATTAAGGTCAGAAAATCAACTAGGTTAGGAATTTCAATCTGAGATTAAAAAAGAAACAATTGAATGCAATAGTATGTATTTTTGGAGAAATACATTTGACTGTTATTAAGCAAAATTACTAACTAGGGATATGGTTACCTCTGAACAAGCAAGCTTTCTTTGCATATGCACAGTTTTCCTATATAGACACAAAGCAACCTATATATAATTATACTATATATTATATCCTTAGAAGTTGGAATGTGACTGAGTAAGTGAGGTTGGAGAGCACTGATATGACTAGCCTATACCCTATTACACAACACAACCTAGTAATAATATCCTAGTTGTTGGAAAAAATCAAGAGCTCGACAAAATTACCTGTTAAAGATAATTCCAACATATTTTTTGATCTAATAAGTATATATTTACATAATTACTTTCAAGACATAGCCTACCACACAACACTAGACAGATCAAAATACAAACATGATCAAAATAGGTGCAACAAAAGATGATTATATCTCGCTCTGTAGAATAAATAATTATGAAAATAGGCTCACCTGGATGATATTGGCAACGTCTAATATCCAAATTCTTTAAATTTCTGCAGAAAAAGTAGGTCAAGGAGCGAAGATCGAACGCAAACACACACCCAGGCAGCAGCAGGTATGTCCCGGGGGCTCTGTGCAGGTGGGAGACCGGAAGTAGGCGTGCACGTGATTTCAAGCTGTTTTTTTTCATCATTTTACATAGATTTTACACGATTTTTTAATGAATACGAACATTACTCATCTTGACTATCTAGGTATTATAACTGCTTCGGTATATTTTAGACCGCAAATGTGTTGCTTAGGCTGTATTTTATGTTGAAATCCTTTGAAATAGACGAGACAGGATTTTAAAGAGAGTTGCGTTAGCTAGTGGAGCTAACACTTAAAGCTGGAGTTCCCAATGTTTTAGTTTAATGATTATTACATGTTCTTTGTGGTGAACTATTCAGACCCCGTTATCACTTTGTCTGAAAAAGCTGTTCTAAAGATGTGACTCAGGCAAATCCATGTGGAAACTAGTCATATCAAATGTTATTATTTAAGCTCTAAGTTAAATGATGAAACTCAATAGATTGAATAGATTTTCACCGCGGTGAAGTTAGTTTGAAGTTGGATATCCGACAGACATTCGCCGCAACATTTAAGTGCACCCGTACTACACACAGTACGGTAAACACGCGGAGACATGTACGCTGGTCTAATATTTACATATAAAAAATCATTAAAAATACTTACAACATTTTAATGATAAAAGAAGAGGTGTACCCCCTGCAGCTAGTGGAGGGACTATGATCCTGACCTGATTTGGAGTCAATAGGCATACAATGACATTAAACACCCCCGCCCTGAGAATGAGGTCCAGGTGTTGTGATTGACATGTCTTGGTGCGGGGCGGCTGGTGCGGGGCGGCTTGGTGCGGGGCGGCGTGGTGCGGGGAGTGCGCGCGGTCCAGGGAGTCGCGCGGTGCGGCGAGGGCCGTTCGACGCCGCTTGCGGCTTTAATTTCTATTATATTCTCTCCTGCATTCGTCATGGCGATTAGACCCTGCCGTGGTCTAATCGCCAATCCTAATGAACATTGCATGCATCTGCTGGAGGTTTATGCATAATAAAAGACAATAAAAAATATTCTAATTCAATCATCGTCTCAATTCAATCTTGTCTATCCAGGTTGCTTTAATAGCTCATTTATTTACTGAAACTAAACTTTGTCCACCCTGTCCTGCGCCGGTTTAAATTACTTTCTCTAGCAAGAGGTGAATCATGTTCAAACGCAGATTAAATATTTAATCCTTAAAGGTGAGAAGCCAAACAGTGCAGGCTGCTGGAGCGAGGATGTTTGATCATCTTTATTATATTGTTCCACATGGATGAAAAACTTCTTGTGGTCCATTATAATGCGAAGTCAGAAGTTTGCTGTGATTTTTACACATTGTGAAAAGCTGACACAAGTCCAAACAACACGAGTCATTTCAGCATGGCGCAGAAAACACAGGTCTGCATTGTGATATTATTGAGAATAGACTTTGGTTATTGAAATGTCCCTATGCTGAAATCTACTTTTAAACTCTTAATCTCTTATTGCAAAGTTGAACAGATATTTGGATGGCATTCCTTATAAAGCACTACAAATAATAAAGGTTTTAATTATCTAATAAATCAAAAAAATAGTACCTGTTGCTAAGGCGTTTGGGTTCTTCAGTACCCAATTGGGAACCGTTAGTGCGGTGAACATCGAAAACCCAAAAATGAATATATTCCTCGACGAGTTCATGTCAGTCGACTGAAAAAGTGAGGTTCAGATAAACTTGAAATGTTATCCTTGGTTTTTAAATGTCTCCTTCATTGTCATTTTACCTGAAGATTAGAAATGCCAGCCGCTCCTATGACTCCAAACATGATTAAAAACATGCCTCCAACCACAGGGGTGGGGATGGTCGTAAAAATGGCTCCAATCTTTCCCAGCATTCCTATTAAAATCATGACGAATCCAGTCAAGAGGATCACCATTCGACTGCCCACCTGTTAAAATGCATTAGAGACCCATTCATTATTGTGATTTTTCTTATTCATTTATTCCGTCTTCCTTTGAGGGTGGAACTTGTCTTGCAGCGTCAGTAGCACCACAAATGCACATAAAAGGAAACATACAGTCAAGAGTCAACATTACCCAGACATACACTTGTTCTATCACAGATTGACAGTAGCAATATGTAAGATTTTTATGTCATGTCATCATTAAAATTATGTCAAAATGTAATAATTAACTAGGCTCTTTTTGAATACTTCAGCTGAGATATTTTGATTTCAAAATTAGTTTTACTGTACAGCTAACAAATCTTATAATAGTTTCAATTTTGATGTCCCGCCCTCCACCGTTTTACCAATCAGAAAATCTGTGATCCGGGTCGCCAGAACTCACCGCGCCGAGCTAATCTCACTGGTAAAGTATGTATGTATGTATGTATGTGTGTATATTCTGTAATTTTAAGATGACATAAAACTACCAGATTTGTGGAGGAGCAAGTCTTTCTGCCAAAATGTTTCTGGGTTATAATTTACACTTTTCATAGATACAAATCACAAAGAGCTTTGGTGCAATAAAGAGGATTTAGGATATAATACAATATTTTTCAATAACAAACTAAATATTTGAGGAAATGCATGAAGTTAAAAATATTTAGCGTATTTTTTTTCAACAAATTTGAAAATCCCTTACCTTAGTGATCCCGAGAGCAGCGATATTCTCACTGAATGAAGTGGTCCCATTACCGGTCCCAAAAGCTCCAGCCAGCAGAGACCCCAGCCCCTCCACACCAATGCCCCGGTTGATGGCATGTTTTGGGGGAGGAGGAGCTCCAGAGAGTCGGGCACAGGAGTGGTAGTCACCCACAGACTCTGCCATGGAGCACACAATACCAGCCGTCATGCCCAGGACCCCTGCCAGGCTGACCGACGGGACGCCCCACTGACCTGCACCAGTACACGGAGATGGGTTATAGCGATACAACGTTATGAGGACTTAAACTCATTTAAAGATATGTTCCACAAGACAAGATTCAAAATGAGGTCTAAAAGAACAAGACTTTACATTTTATGGCCCATTTCAATCGTCCTTTCATATTTCTGTCACTATCATAACTCTTGTCAGTTATCCATCATCAGGATATTGGACTGCACTGTGTATAAGAACTATGGCTTGTCAAAATGTGCACCTGAACCCATTCATTTAACCCCTCTTATATGTGTGTTTGTGCATGTGTGTGTAACTGCATACTGTATGTCTATTAGTATTTTGTTGTGTTAAATGTTATTGTATTGCTGAGCATATCAGAAGAAAGAACCTCCTTAAAAAAGAGATTATTCCTTTCCTTGGGGCTGTCCTGAAATATATACGTATCCTAGGTCCGAGCTCATAAGGCACAAGTTAATCAGAAGTATGAGAAAGTGCAAGACTGGAGGCATTTCTAGATTATCATATCATTCAAAGTCAATGCTGGTCTGAACTGGGAGCCGATGAAGCTCTTCTAATATCATGACAGAAAGTGCTGCGGGATATGGAATAAACTGCAGTTGTTGAACTCATCGTTTTCCTTCTTCAAAATAATTTCTTAATTGATTTGATGCATGAGAATAACCATCGATGCTTCCTATGGGCTCACCAGGATACGGCAAGTTGAACCAGGCTGCTTTCCCGATCACGTCACCCTTGGCGTCAGTGCGAGCGAGGTGTCCGTGAGCGTTTGGATCCGAGGGCAGGACGTCGTAGATGGTGAAGAGGTAACAGAGCAGCCACGTGAGGGATATGCCCAGAAGAATCTATCAATATCTGCCATTAGAAACACTCCACTCAACCAAACTGTGTGTGGGGATGAGGATGTGCTTCCAGGGCAGGATACAGCTAATTTGACAGTGTGTGCGTTTACTTGCCTTTTATAACAGAACTTTACTCAGTGACGATAAACTATTACTGTAGCCATAGCTGCCTTGGGACACACCACCAACCAGTCCCGCAACTACCAGACTCATACTAGACAATGTTGGTGAAGTGACGAAGTGCCCAAGGACGCAACAGTTGGCATGGTGTTCCCAGAGGTTTCCCATCACAGTACTCACCAGGCCCTGCCCTGCTTAGCATCTGAGGTCAGACAGAATCTGGCTTCCACATGCAGGTTTGGCCACAATAAATAATTCATATGTTTACTTCAAAAACATATGAGCATTGCGTAAGAAGTTGTTATTGGAGTTGTTGCCATATGATTTGATTTATTTTATTGACTAATCCTAATCTCTCTAAAACTTATTTTTATTATAGTTCCAACAGGAATAGTCTTGTGAAAGTAAAATGTTGTGAACAAAAAGAGCCATAATGCGCAATCTTCTTCTTAAAGGCACACCGCGGACTTTGTGACCTAAAGAGTTGACACATATGAGTTATTTTATATGAATACTTGGGCCAATATACAGCGCTTGACACTTGCAATGCTCCGAGCGGGGCTGCCCTCTTGAAATACCGCCCATGTAAGTTTCGAGCAGACGGACCGTCTGCCACCAGGTCACGTGACTTGGAAGAAAGACTTGCTTTACGGCTACAGGCGCTGATATACTCATGGAGCTAAGGCTTTTGCTACTCATTTTTCACCTGCTCGACTCCTGGTCATGGCTGAGGCAAGGAAAAATTTTAAACCTTCGGAGGAGGCTAAAAAGAGGAAACGCGAAAGGGATCGTGCTGTAAGCTGCATGTCTGTATGAGCGCTGCTCTTCACCTGGTTCCTGGATGTCATCGACTGCAAAGATGTCATTCCACGCAGCACGAGCTAGACGCAGAACTCCCTCATCCAGGATATAGAAGTCCATGTGTGGTAGATTACTAATGCAGCGGTCTGGAGGCTGACCACAGCAGAGTCTCTCAATATCTGTAGGCATGTCTCTACAGTTTGAACACACACACCAGTGCATGCTGTCTGAATACACACTCAAAAGACACCGGCTGACTGTTTGTTGACTTTTGCGACAGTGCTGAGTTGCTTGTGGCCACTAGGGGCGCTAAACGTGAAAGTTGCAGGTCTAGCGCCCCTAGTGGCCAAGAGTTACACGGTGTGCCTTTAATTAACATGTGTTATATTTTGCATACTTGTAAGAAAGAGCCCTGTGAGTCACTAATAAACATACATTTTTCTGTCTAAAAAAGCAAATCTAAAGATGTGAAAATTAGAGATAGATCCAAACAATTTAAGAGAAATAAGGAAAGATAGGAAAGAGGTAAAAGAGTTAGATGTTTTACACACTTCAAATGTTTGTAGTTTGAAAGTTGGGGACCCCAGCTTTAAGTATATGTTTGCGACGTACTGGCATGATCTGGAAGATGTAGAACTTGGAAGTGTGGAGTTTCTTTGCTCTGCTGAAGGTGGGGATGGGCAGAGGAACCCGACACAGGTACTGCGAGAAGAGGATGATCAGCACTGTGCTTCTGTGGGACAAAAGAATGATGTAATTAAAGAATGATTTGGAACACCAAACCCCAAAAGCTGTATATCATTTTAAAGCTTATTTTCTTATCTACATTTATATACAAGTGTAAACTACATCAGACTTTGCATTCAAAAGATATAACACATAATGTGGGCACAACATAAATCAATTCCGAAATAGTTTTTTACCTTTGGGCTTGTGCTGTACAAATAAATCAGCTCTCCTCCCAGCTTGCAATACATCATTCTCTCTGGAACAGTCCAAAGGAAAATTATATCCACTTGTATTACCCAAAGTAAAATCCATTCTGCAGAAATAATCCAAAAATGTGCATTTATCTTTAGCGAAAAAAAAAAGAGCACAGATGTTGCTCTTTCACTTTTACCGGACTTTTAGCTTTGTTTTTCACCCAAACATCTGGTATCCACGTGTTCCTTAGCTCCTTATCTTTCAAATGAGACTACTCCCGAAAAGCTAGACCAATTTTTGGGTCTGCAAGAGCTCCCGTGAGTACAGCTAGCGCTGCTGTTTGCGCATGGATCACTGATCTTTGTTGTGGTCCTTACTTGTTTGCATTTACTTCCGGGATTTTGGATTGACATGTCCGTGTAGCCAATGAGGAAAGCTTTTGAGCAAGGGGTGGGACAATGGTGTCCTGTCTTATGTTGTGCCTGTAGAATTGTGCGTAATGGCAGCCAAAAGACGTTCTCGAAGCTGCAATGAATTTACACTGATAAAAAAATAACTTTGACATGAAAAAAAAAAAACACGTAGATTAGTCACTTATAAGTACCAATAATAAAAAATATTGTTTTTATGATGATTAAATGTCAGTAAAGATATTTGGCACAATTTGGCACAATTGTGCCAAATTGTGCCAAATGTGCACTACCTGATGAAAAGGAGAAACTGCATAAAAACTATAAAACTTAGAAGGCTGAAACTTTAGACAGTTGTTGTCAACAACACAATGACCACAGGGTTTGAATATTGTGAACTTACAATGAAGTATTGTAAAGAAAGCCTTTAGAAATTGAAAATGTTAGGCGAGGCTAAAAAAATTAGGTTTTTTTCCCAAACTTCAAAGGATGAAGAGGGAAATAGGAATGACAAACATTATTTTAGTGTTTTTTTTACATAAACTAGAAGGCTCTAGCTTTAAAATGATGCATCACACAAGCATGTGAGATGTAAGATGTGTTTTTAAATAAGCAAAGACATTTGGCTATGCCACTTTTGTGCACAAGCCAAAATGAGGCGGGTGTTAAATTAACCTTTATGGTTCACGGTCCATTACATTTAGCTCAGATACCTCTTCTAATTAAAGTCATTATGAATAGATAAGGGACATTTTATGCATTTTAACCATTCCAACCTCTTGTTGGACTGCTGTCTCATCAAAATCACTTTATCTACACAAGATAAAACCAGCCTATATGTGTTTCATGGACATTCAATCCATCCAGGACATTATTCCAAAGGCTCTGTTTTCAAACTATGCTACAACATACACGTATCCTTACAATATGAAATCATCGAAAGACTGAAATTTCCCCACTGTGGGATGAAAAAAAAATCTCTAAATCTTGAGAGCCATTTGCAAAAATAAAAGATATTTTGGAGGAACAAAATCCCACTTTGCGGCCACAAAATAGATCTAATTTGCGCAAGTCTGCTCAGGGGCTTCTTAGTTATCTGCTTTCAAGAACAAAAATATTAGTCTTGAATTCATGTTACATTATTTTCAATGTCTCCCTGTTAGATTTAGAATAACTCAGATAATAGAATATACTGTACAGGTTCAGCTCCATCGTTTCCACTAAGAAGTTAGTTCAAACGTCAACAAATGAAAGACTAAAGTAGACCTCCCTGATCTAAGGAATATCTAAACTTTTGAGTAACAACCACTTTAACTAACCGAACTGCTCCAGGGCCGACAACATGCATTGCAAAACCGTGAAATACTGTGAAAGTGTCGAGATGGTTACTTTGTCTCAGCAAGAAAGAGGACCATGTAAAATTACACGATGGGCCGCATTTGGCCCACAGGCCTTAGTTTGGACAGGCCTGCCTTAGATCATATTTGAAGGGGAAAAAAGCATCTATTTGTTATTTAAAAGACAAAAAATGAATCTTTCCAATTCAAGGTTTTTCAGGTCACTATTCTCCAATAGATGAAATGTTTAAAACTATATTTTGATTGAGAAAAACATTTAACATAAAGCTGAAACCTTTTTGAGTAAATGCCTTTTCTAATATAAAATATTGTCCTTTTGACATACTTAATTTTCACATTGACTGCATTTCCCTGTAAGACATTATACAAAGTTTCAGTGACAGAATTCAAGTGTAGATGAAAGTAAACTTGACTGGACCAGAGCGCGACTTAGCCACAAGCTGCTGTCAGAATACATTTCACTGTTTGAAGTCATTCGGCCGCCGCTCCTGGCCGAGTAAAGCATAAACACAGAAGGAACATCACAGCCCAAAAAAGAAACTAATTAGATGACCTTTCATTAAAAAAACTTTAATGTATAATCTTGTGCAATTTCCCTCAAAACGCAATTATACAACTTTGTTATAATTATGTAATAGCTTCTGGTGTGGTAAAACTGGACATTTTGGAGCAAATGTATTTTATGTATGTCTGTATTGCATTCTGAAGATGTTGACGTGGCATTGGATAAAATAATAAAATATGCTCCTTACTTTTAGTTATTTGTTGTAAAATAAGCTACAACACAAATGCATGCACTATGATTTTTTATATCTGAAAGTAAAATAACAAAGCACTGTAAGCATTTGGACTGTAAATAGAAAACTGTATTTCATTGAATATTTAAAATGTTTCACTTAGGTTAGAGTCTTTCCGTTACCTTTTCCCCCCCCACACATGACACCCCTACAACCCAGACTTTACCATTCACAAAATGACCTTGTTCTGGGAAAATTGTGAGTAAATTTCCTGGATGACAATGTCAGTCCACTTTGATGATGCTCAAACAGTTTATATTAACGGATCTAGAATGTGGCTTTAGTGAGGAACGGGTACATACAGCACAGAGATGCCCCAGTGGCTGCCTGCTTTCTGTCCGGCTGTATCGTAGAGCGACAGGCCGATCAGGGAGACCGTGGGCGCGATGGTCAAAGGTCCAATGAACCTCATGAGGAACCCGATCAGACCGGAGAATCCAACCACGATCTGAAGCAGCGAGGCCACCATGATGGAGCCCTGCAGCTGAGAGCGAGACAGACAAGGGTGAGAGAGAGACAAACTAAAACCCACAATAAAATTAGCCCATTTATTTGATCAAAATTAAATCGCATGTACCATTTTAATTTTAAATCACATCTAAATGTTCTGCCTCCAGATGATAACTGAATGTGGACAAATATTATTTAATCTTTTCCGAATTAATTTTTATATAATCAAGCCGTTTATCCAACCAGAGAGCAGAATGAGGCTCTCATTTCGGTTGTCAGTTGGTCGGGTATAACTGAATTGGTCTTGGCTCCTTTTTATGTAATGCTATACATGTATACATAATAATTACATTTAGTCATATGTAATACACACAGACTACTGTTTCTAGCAGAAACCCCACCAGGCAGCATGTGTGATATTACATACGATCAAAAAAAGTAATGGGGAAACAGAAAGAATATCACAGAAAAAAACACACTCTCAAATTGCAGTTATCATTTTAACATTTTGGACCTCACTCCCACTGCGTCAAAAACACATCATAACCTTTGCATTTTACCCAAATTGCAACCTAGTCATGAGATGGGTTGCAAAACTACACACAAGGGACAATACTTTGCATACTGGCGGCGTAACGAGCCGTGGAACAAGCGTGACCATTAAAGTTTGGGCTTTTGCACACGCTGCTCTTTTCTTTATGAAGCTGTCCTTGTAAAATGATGTATGAAAATGGTTCTATGGCTCCATGCTGATGATAAACCTGCCGTATCCCATTATCATTTGATTCCCTGGGGCTGCTGTGACTTTGGAAGATGTATTTTGAAAGTCTGATGTTTGTTTTGACGCTTTTATTTTTACGCAATTGCCTAGTGGTGAAATCCATCCCCACTGTTTTTTTTCAGTAATGAGTCATGTTTTTTTTTATTTCTCATGAGATAAACCATTAACCAGCATGAGTAAACCCAACAAAATCATTCTTATCTTGTCTTCATCGGTTGACAGGCAACTCACCATCTGTATACGACTCTGCCACACCTCCATGAACACCGGAGAAGACGTATTTACGAGGCTGGAGTTTTGCGTCCAGGCCGGACACTCCAGCTCGGGCAGAGACAGCAGTGCCATGGCAGGGGCCACCAGGGCGAAGGTACCCCCCTGGAGGATGGGCAGTCTGCAGTGATGTGAAGAAATAGTTGAATATTGTTGTTTATTCAGTGTAGTTAAGCGCAGGGCGTTGCTGATCATTGCTGCAGTCGTAGTGAATTTAAATGTTTAAACTGGACTACGGATGAAAGAAAAGCCCACAACATGATGCTGCCACCCCCATATTTGACTCTGGGGACAGTTAACTGAAGGTGATGAGCAGGGTTAGTTGTGAGCCATACATATCATTTTGCCGAAAAAAATCAATCTGGTCTTTAAAGGTCCCATATTACGCTTTTTGACGTTTCTCTGGTTTAAACATGTTTACAATGTTTTTTGGCCTTCATACACATGCCCACAGCAGTTTATTCCCTCAAGCTTTAGTTTATTGAGCGATTTTTCTCTTTCATTCTCCAGAGGCACAGAAACGAGCTGTTTCAAAATGTCACATGCACCAATCCGCTCAACTCGTTTCACATGAGGAGACATCGCTTCTATGCACAAAATGGCTATAATATGAGAAATTTTGAGTGTTGTATGGTGTATCACCCAAATTATTATCACAAGCGAAATATGGCATCTTTAAAAAAATATACGTAGTTGAAAAGGACCATTTTTTTCTGGGCAGATAACACAATAACCAATTGATAGTGACTTATTTTTGTAATTTTGCAGCAAACATGAACTGTATTCAGTTGGACAATGCTAAGCGGGTAGCTCTTAGAAGCCCATCAGGGAAGTGGTTGTGGGCTTTGCTCGGCCTTCCTCATGGACTTACATTAAAAAGTAAATGCTCTGTATCTCATTTCGGGCTTATACAATTCTTGATCTTGCACTTTTTACATTTTAATTTGGTATTTGTAAATCCAGATGACCAATAGGGATCAACCTGTGAGGATTAGCTATTTGGCCTAAGTTCAGGACAAGCGCAAGACACTACGCAGACTCTAATTGTGTATCCATGTTATGACTATGATATGCTCTGAGTGTCTCTGTATGTGTGACGTAACAATGACTATATAAATCATGAACTGACTCCATTTTGTCTGAGAAAGAAAGAAACAACAGAAACCACTGGAACTTGAGAGAAACCTAATTAACTTCCAGAGCTTGGCACACCACGATCCGTCTCTGTCTGGTTCATTCCTGACAAACCAATCAGACCCCTTGAAGAAACTCTATTTTCCTTCGCAATCATGTTAGGAAGACATTGGTTTGCATCTGCCCCTACTACGGTGCATAGGTCACCCTGTCAGAACAAGTACGCATTAAAAGGAAATTGGTTCCAGGGAGTTTTTGTTCACATCTGCATCTTCTGCATTCGGCAAATACTATGGATGACATCAGCACTGCTAGTCTACTCCTAATATATACAATAGACGGCAGCAAACAGAATGCCAGGGAGAGACACAGACCTGACCCCCACCGTGACCTGCAGCACGGTGCAGATCCCCGACACGAAGAAGATGGTGTTGATGAGGCGCCCCTGAGTGACCGGGTCATTCTGCAGACACAGCCCCTCCGACAGCAGCAGGGGAATGGAGACGATGCTCCCGAACGCTGTCAAAAAGTGCTGCATGGCCAAAGAAAATATACGTTAAAAGAATAACATAATGCATTGTTTGTGTGCATTCAAAGTATCATGAATACATTTATTTTTAACGGGGAGGTTGTGCAAAGAGGCATCTGGGGCGATCCAACACATAACAACAGGGTCGAGATACTGGCAGGGAAAGTCTACATGGGACGCCAAAAACCCGGTGGGTGGCACAGTATACAGTAACATCTGTGTGGAATATGGTCTGGAAATCCCAAGGTCATGATGGGAAATCCCTCCAGATACAACCTGGCAAAAAGTTACACATTCACACACACACACACACACACACACACAGAAAGAGAGTGTGTCCGAAAAAGCTTTACTTGAATAGTTAATATAGAATAAGTCAACCAACATGAAATCTGAACTCAACAACTGACCTGAAGGGCTAAAAAGATGCACAGATACCACGGGGGGACATCAGTGACGCAGTAGGTTGGGTTGTTCCGGTTCTCCTCCTCATCTTCCTCGCTGCTTTGCGTGTGTCCGTGTTTCCCTACAGCCTCTTCATCTCCGTGCTCATCCATCTATAATGACATCCAGACCACTACAAACAAGCCACAGACCCAACACACCAGCACAACTCAAGAGCAGTAATGTGCTCAGCTCCCACAAACAAACGGACACAGATGAGAAAGAGAATATTAAAAACCATTAAAACCAAAATAAATGTAACCAAGATGTTTTGACTGGTAACTACTTGGAACAGTACCCAGCCCTACTCATAAATGCCTGAATCGCTCTAAAAACAGCTTTGAGTAAAACGTAAGCATGATTCCTATTATGAGCCGTGCAGATTTCATAGAATATATTTTATTACTCACGTGAAAAGCATGGTTTTCTACTCCCGCGGTTTCCATTGAATATCACCTGAGGTTTACCTGGTATTCACTGCAGTCAAGTGCTTGTGTGCTCACCTCTTTTCCCATTTTAAACACTTTTTATCTCCCACAATATACAATCAGGGCAAAGTTCAGCATCTAATCATCCATCTGAAGTGTTAATCATTGCCAAGCCATTAAAGAAGTTTCTTCGTCGCCACGGCAACAGGGTAAAAAATAAGCCTTGGACCCAATTGACTTTTTGAATCAAGAGAGCAAAACAGATGTATGTGCAAAATTTCAAACATTTTGAAAAAACTAAATTTGAAAATACCCATTTAAAACTTTGAAATAGTCTGTAGGGGGCGCTAATGTGTCAATTTGAATCATTTGACTTTCAAATGACCTAGACCCTAGAGTTGAACAATGTATTAAAGTTTTGTGAAAATCAGACTTTGTTTGTGCAAACGGGATTAAATTTAATGTTGTCAAAAACGGCCAAAAAAAGGTCACATTTTGCCGCTCCGCTGCTCGAACAATGTTTCACTGATCAAAAATCCCTGAGGTCATTTTGAAGGTACATGTGTTGAGATGATGTGGAGCGATTTTGAGGTGAATCGGTGAAACGGCCGAGGAGGAGTCGCTTTCCAACCGACATGTATGAAAACTTTTGCTGTTCATTTTTCCATTTTGCAGTGAAATTTATGGGCTTCCTGTTTGTCAGAGGGCGGGGCCATAATAATATTTTTTTCTTGTCTTGACTTGACAAACATGTGTACCAAATTTCATGACTCTATGACAAACTTGATCTCCAAAACTCCCATAGGGGTATTATTTTGGCTGTTGTAGGTGGCGCTGTTCCGTCATTTTTTGAGTCCCATAAAAATAAACACCAAAATATCAAATTTTTCGCCAGGTCTGATTTTTGGGCCAAAATTAACAACTTTTCATGCATGTTCAGGGGGTCAAATTAAGGCTCAAAGTGCAGAAGAAAAAAGAAAGAAAGAAAGAAAGAAATAAATAAATTAAAGCCGCAAGCGGCGTCGAACGGCCCTCGCCGCACCGCGCGACTCCCCGCACTGCGCGCACCACCCTGTTCCACGCCGCCCCGCACCAAGCCACCCCGCACCACGCCGCCCTGCACCACGCTGTCCCGCCTCACGCCGCCCCGCACCAAGCTGCAATGCGCCGCTCCACAACGCCCCGCACTACGCCGCACCACACCGTACCACGCAGCACCGCTCAAAGGAGGTGGCGCCGTTGTGTGTTGATTTGTTTCCGTAGCCATAGAAGATTGTTAGTCAAATTGTAATGAATATGATAAGTAGAGCTGGTTTGGCTCCCCATGTAAACTTTGACTCAGTCTTTAGGGGGCGCTAATGGGCCAATTTCAAATATTTCACTTTCACCTGACCTAAACCCTGGAGTTGAACAATGGATTCAAGTTTAATGCAAATCAGACTTTGTTTGTGCAAACGGGGAAAAAATGTATGTTGTCAAAAACGGCCAAAAAAACCCTCACATTTTGCCGCTCCGCTGCTCAAACAACATTTCACTGATCAAAAATCCCTGAAGTCATTTTGAAGGTAAATGTGTTGAGATGATTTGGAACAATTTTGAGGCCAATCAGTGAAACGGCCGAGGAGGAGTCGCTTTCCAACCGACGTGTATGAAAATGATTGGTTTTCATTTTCCCATTTTGCAGTGAAATTTATGGGCTTCCTGTTTGTCGGAGGGATCAGCCATAATTACATTTTTTCCGTGTCTTGACTTGAGGAACATGTGTTCCAAATTACATGGTTCTACGAAAATTTTGACCTCGAACCCCTCCCATAGGCATTTTTAAATTGGCTGTTGTAGGTGGCGCTATAGAGCCAATTTCAAAATTCTAACTTTCAATGACCTAGACCCAAGAGTTGAACCATGAATTCAAGTTTTGTGCAAACCAGACTTTGTTTGCCCAAACGGAAGCACTTTTTCTATTGTCAAAAATGGAAAAAAATACGCCACTTTTTGGCGCTCCGCTGCTCAAACAACATTTTACTGATCAAAAGTCTGTGAAATCAAACTGATGGTACATGTGTTTAGACGATGTGGAGCGATTTTGAGACAAATCGGTGAAACGGCCGAGGAGGAGTCGCTTTCCAACCGACACTTGTGAAAAGGACCATGTTTCATTTGTCCATTTTGAAGTGAAATTTATGGTCTTCCTGTTTGTCAGGGGGCGGGGCCATAATAACTTTTATCTCATGTCTTGAGATGAGGAACATGTGTACCAAATTTCATGCCTGTACGACAAACTTGACCTTGAAACGCTCCAATACTAAAAACTTTGACCCCATCTCTAGGGGGTGCTAATGAGCCGAGTTCAATTATTTCACTTTCAAATGACCTAGACCCTAGAGTTGAACAATGTATTAAAGTTTTGTGCAAATCAGACTTTGTTTGTGCAAACAGGAGCAAATTTAATCTTGTCAAAAACGGCCAAAAAAAGGTCACATTTTGCCGCTCCGCTGCTCGAACAATGTTTCACTGATCAAAAATCCCTGAGGTCATTTTGAAGGTACATGTGTTGAGATGATGTGGAGCGATTTTGAGGCGAATCGGTGAAACGGCCGAGGAGGAGTCGCTTTCCAACCGACATGTATGAAAACTTTTGCTGTTCATTTTTCCATTTTGCAGTGAAATTTATGGGCTTCCTGTTTGTCAGAGGGCGGGGCCATAATAATATTTTTTTCTTGTCTTGACTTGAGGAATATGTGTACCAAATCTCATGTTTCTACGACAAACTTGACCTCCGAAAAGTCCCATAGGGGTATTATTTTGGCTGTTGTAGGTGGCGCTGTTCTGTCATTTTTTGAGTCCCATAAAAATAAACACCAAAATATCAAATTTTTCGCCAGGTCTGATTTTTGGGCCAAAATTAACAACTTTTCATGCATGTTCAGGGGGTCAAATTAAGGCTCAAAGTGCAGAAGAAAAAAGAAAGAAAGAAATAAAAAAGGAATTTTTTTTTTAAACGTCTCGAGCAAAAACAATATAGGTTTCAATGGCATGTGATACATCATTTTAAAGCTTTTGAGTTTACGCACGCAACCGTCACGTTTTGGTGAGTGACGGGCGCTGACGCGTCCGTCACTCACCGCCACCATTTGTTTTCACCATTGTGAAAGCAATAGGCCCTTACCCCGTTCGGGGCTCGGGCCTAATAATAAATAAAAAGGAATTTTTTGTGACTTGTCTCGAGCAAAAACAATATAGGTTTCAATGGCACGTGATACATCATTTTAAAGCTTTTGAGTTTACGCACGCAACCGTCACGTTTTGGTGAGTGACGGGCGCTGACGCGTCCGTCACGCACCGCCACCATTTGTTTTCACCATTGTGAAAGCAATAGGCCCTTACCCCGTTCGGGGCTCGGGCCTAAAAAGGAATTTTTTTTTTGACGTCTCGAGCAAAAACAATATAGGTTTCAATGGCACCTGATACATCATTTTAAAGCTTTTGAGTTTACGCACGCAACCGTCACGTTTTGGTGAGTGACGGGCGCTGATGCGTCCGTCACGCACCGCCACCATTTGTTTTCACCATTGTGAAAGCAATAGGCCCTTACCCCGTTCGGGGCTCGGGCCTAATAAAAAAGGAATTTTTTTTTTAACGTCTCGAGCAAAAACAATATAGGTTTCAATGGCACGTGATACATCATTTTAAAGCTTTTGAGTTTACGCACGCAACCGTCACATGTTTTTGGTGAGTGACGGGCGCTGACGCGTCCGTCACGCACCGCCACCATTTGTTTTCACCATTGTGAAAGCAATAGGCCCTTACCCCGTTCGGGGCTCGGGCCTAATAAAAAAGGAATTTTTTTTTTAACGTCTCGAGCAAAAACAATATAGGTTTCAATGGCACGTGATACATCATTTTAAAGCTTTTGAGTTTACGCACGCAACTGTCACATTTTGGTGAGTGACGGGCGCTGACGCATCCGTCACGCACCGCCACCATTTGTTTTCACCATTGTGAAAGCAATAGGCCCTTACCCCGTTCGGGGCTCGGGCCTAATAAATAAAAAAGGAATTTTTTTGTTAACGTCTCGAGCAAAAACAATATAGGTTTCAATGGCATGTGATACATCATTTTAAAGCTTTTGAGTTTACGCACGCAACTGTCACATTTTGGTGAGTGACGGGCGCTGACGCATCCGTCACGCACCGCCACCATTTGTTTTCACCATTGTGAAAGCAATAGGCCCTTACCCCGTTCGGGGCTCGGGCCTAATAACAATACAATACAATATAATAATTACAGTGAGTATATGGCACATATATCAGGGGGCACTGTTTAAGAGGAACCTTTTAAAATTTGATCCATGAACAGAGAGTACAGGGTTTAAATACACACAGGGACACACAGGTGAAACACATTAGGGCGGGACAGGCAATTAACAGAACAGACATGAAAACAGACGAGAACCAATATATCAAAATAAAACAAGGAAAAGTAGTCAAAAGTCCACACCATAACAGTCCCCCCCCCCCCCCCCCCCCTCCAAGTGACAGCTTCCAGATGTCCCAACAAAACCGAACACAAGATGGAGGTGGGGGTCTGGAGGAGTGTCGAGAGGTAGTTCCATGAGTTAGCCGAGCAGGACACAAGCTGGAACCCAATGTAGACCTCCGGGAACACGGGACCACCCCGAGCAGACCATATGCCCGGTGGTGGCACAAAACGACGCACAGTAAACAACCACCCCAGACGGAGAACTTTGTCTGGCGGTGGTTCTGGGTTAGGGGCAGGGTGAGGTCCACAACAGGGATAAACAGAATCCAGGTTGACATCCCACAAGGCCAGGGGGCCAGGGTACCACCCCGAACGGAGAGGGATGACCGTCGGTGGCTCAAAGGCAGGCACTGAAGGTAAACCACCCCAGACGGAGATCAGTGTCTGGCAGTGGCTTCAGGAAAACTACAAGTATAGGTACAAGGTGAAGATTAAAACTTAACTGATGGCACTGAGGAGGGAGCAGGAGTGGAAAAATAAAAATAACCAGTCTACTGAGTCCCATAGTGGTTGGTCCATTCTGTCACGTTCTGAAAAGGATGAAGGACCCAAAATGCAGGACTGCCAAAATTTAAGATTTAATAAACAAAAAAACTCAAACCAGGACAAAACAGGGACAAACTCACAATGGACATGTACAATAGGTCTGCCATGCGCCTCCTGTACTGGCGACCCCGCTCCCATCTCTGTGTAGAGTGAGAGACAAAATGCCTAAAAACTGACAATTGTAAAGAGTTTTGTGACTCTGGTCTGTGAAAGGCGCTATATAAATAAAGATTACTTACCTACTTACTTACTTTATGGACGTATGAGCTGCAACATATATAAAATCCAGACAGTGATTTGTATCAACTCAACATTTGAATCAGTTTGTCAAATGCCTCTCATAGTTTTATCAGATGAACGTGCGCCATTGAACATTATAAATATTAAGACATTTTTTCTGTTGCAGGTGTTAAAGAAATTGACCAAGTGCTGCAGATATTACTAACAACACATATGTTTATTGGAGGTTTCCTTGGATTCTTTCTCGACAACACAATCCCTGGTAAGCAATGTTTACGATTCCTCTATCTAATCTGATGATGCTGCACCACTGCCTCAAATGATGCCTGTGAGCCACAAAGCCTTTTCAAAGCACATTGTCTTCAGCCTAATCCGATTGGATGGTTCTCGGCTTCACTTGCCTATTTCTAACAATGTGTGTGGTTCTGATTTTCTCAGGAACTAAGAGAGAGCGAGGTCTTTTATGTCTGGATAAAAATGGAACAGAAGACACAAATGAATTGTCCCAGGTTTATGATCTTCCCTTCGGGATAAGCTCCATCTTTTCAAGGCAATCCTGGGGTCGTTACATTCCCTTTTGTCCCTGGGATGGGGACAGGTCCAAGGAACAAGCTGGAACACAAAATGATTCTTCAAAAAGCACAGGCCATTATGTTAATGTTTCTCTGTGAGATCATTAGACTGAGTGGAAAAAGTCTGACTTGGTTTTCAGAGAATGCTATTTGTGAACTTACAGAACTTGGTCTCTTCACATCCACCTCTGATTGTTTTGGTAACAATTTATCAACATATTTTTCTCATAAGAGAGACTCTAAACACTATCAAGCTTTATCACTTTTTTCTCAAATGATTTTTGTATCTAGGTTATACCGATATTAAAATAATTCAAATAGATTTCTTCAGCATCCAGACGCCCATAATGAAATGGGTGATAAAGAAATGTCCTGCTGTTTCCGGAGTGTCCATGCTGAGGTGCTATAGGAGCTGCTCTCCTTATGCTCAGGCCTGCAGGCCTGACCAGATCTACCATTCTGAAACTTGAAAGTAATGAAAAGTAAACACGGAAAATGTTTTGCAAATGTTTAATTATCCTGTGTCAGAGCTGGTATCTGGTCCTCTCAGACCACAGGCTGTTGTTTCTGGTCCTCTCAGACCGCAGGCTGTTGTTTCTGGTTCTCTCAGACCTCAGTCTATGGTTTCTGGTCCTCGTCTCTGGTCCTCTCAGGCCTCAGTCTGTGGGACAGTGTGGGTTCTGGGTTTGGAACAGCTTTCCTGTGGACTGTGAGTGACTTTATTCTGCATCCGTTGAATGAATGGTATATTTGATTTCTTGTTTATTATAGATTTGGTTTCTTGTGTGCCCTCAAAGCCCTGCAACAGCCATTTTGATTCTTCCATGGTCCAGCAGGCCTGGGACTCATGACGTCATGATGCAAAATCAGCACAAACTCATATTTAACAGTCTGTTCATCTCCTGGAAAATGTATTCAGTAGTATTTTTGCTTTAACACAAACGATAAACACACTGCATCTTGGTCATACAATTCAATTGTTATGTCCACAGCAAATTAATAAATATGTTTAAAAGAACAAGGCGTGAAACCTGTAATCATTATATCAATATATTATTATATTATTGTTATACTAATATATATCACATCCAAATTATTGATGTGTTGAATATTTTTTGCTCATAAGCTTCTTTTCATTGCACTTTCTACCTGCCGAGAGTCTACTTCCGTGTGTTTGTCTGCAGGAAGGATTTTGTTTAGACTAACTTACAGATTAAGTTTAAATGTGTGGATGGGATGGTAGTGAGACGCCTTTAAATTTCTAGTTGTATTTGTATTCATGATCTCCAGTAGCTGTTAAAACAGATAATCTTACTTTATGTACTTCAGATTAAAGTATAGATTTTGTCTATTGCCACTTTGGAATTTCCACATTTTATAACAAATGTTGTTTCTTTCATCATCTTATCTCTGTAACAAGACCTTCCTGCTTTGTCACAGCATGATGTGTCTTCTTACTTTTAGCTGGCACGCTCTCACGCTGAGTTCTTTGCTACTTCACTCTCATCTATCAAAGGAAATTAAATTTTAGCTCCTGGGGAAATGTGCTATCATCTAAAAGCCCTATCGCCTCCCTGATCAGAGCAGCCCCCTCAGAGCTGTTATTATGTGCCGTGTGTGTTTTTGGGCTTTAAACAAACCAA
The DNA here is from genome assembly GCA_964034765.1 of Knipowitschia caucasica. Taxonomy (NCBI): domain Eukaryota; kingdom Metazoa; phylum Chordata; class Actinopteri; order Gobiiformes; family Gobiidae; genus Knipowitschia; species Knipowitschia caucasica. The sequence goes on from OZ035839.1 coordinate 11,748,679, forward strand.
GATAACGGTTCCACTCTCCTCTCTCCTGTTCATTTCCGCTGCAGGGACTTTCTGACGGACAGCTGCATCTGATCTGGTCACATATTGACTACAAACACATTCTGGCCGCGCGTCAAAGTCATTGCAGTGTTATTTCAGGACAATGGACAGCGACACTATACAACATCATGTCACATATTTTTCTCAGTTTTTAAAAAGATTTGGTTAAAGGGACCCAATGGAACATGCTAAGGCATTACAGTAGTCATTACAATCAACCCAACCAACTTTTGATGTCATATTTTTTTTTCCTGTGACGCATGTAGCACCCAAGCACAGATAGATGGTGCAATCCACCTGTTGGGGTTCAGCTATAATGGTACAAACTCTCTGTATTACTGAGTAGTTCTTTTTCTATCTTTTTTATTTAAACAAATGTGTGATGCTATTTTTGTTATGTTTGTTTGTTATTTAAAAGGTAAAAAATTGAAAAGTTAGAGCCACAATCAGTTACTTCAAATGAGAGTGCTCATTCTGTTCATGATGTTCATTATAATGTTTACAATTTATTTGCATGTGCCCTATTCTCTGGGGAGACACAAAATATAAAATATGTTTACAATATTACATACAACCCCTTTTAAGTTTATTGTACTCACTATAAATCTTTATTTTTCATTGTTCATTTACTATATTTACAGTGTTACATGGAATGTAGCCATACCCACTTGTTGGGATTAAATTTCAGATGATAAGCAGAGACTGTCCTAGTTATCACTGTGATAATTGCTAATTAATATTTGTTCTATGGGGTTTAATAATTGCTTACTACTGTACCTTAAACAGTTTACAAAGCATTAATGTACAGTACAGAGATAGTACTATCTCATGTACATTGAAGTTTGGTCCATGTCAAAGCCATACTTAGCTCATAGTATTAACATTAGGCCAACGTATCTGGACACTGAAGTCATACGGTTCCTTCTGCCACTTTCCAAAGTCTAAGTGTTAGATCAGGATTTAAGGCCTACGTATTATGTGTCTCTCTGTGTCAATTAGACTTTGGTAGAGTTATGGATACTTTGGCAGACTTTTCCAGACTCTTGCTAGACTTCCACAGGAGAGGTCTAGTCTGGGAGAGCCATGGACCAGACTTTGGAGTTGCTGGGACCTTGCTTAAAACTGATAATAAATTCTACTTGAACAATCCAACCTTCTGATGTCTCCTTGTCTCATGTCTGTGTAAATAATAATTCACATATGTTCAATCAAAACATGACATAATAAGTTAATTCAATTCAATCCTCTGTTTCTGTGGGCGTAATGTACCACTGAACCACAGCTCATAAAGTTGAATTTATTTTGTGGGCGGGGCAAACATGTGCTTTATGCATTTGTTTCTCATAAATTGTATTACACTTTGAATTAATTACACTTATGAACATGGATATTATTGGAGCTTTGCCTTCAATTTCTCATCACATCATTAAAACATTTCAATTATGTTTTCTAACAGTGAAAAAACATAGTTCACATATGTCCTGGCAAATAAATGCAAAACCGAGTTCCACCAACTATAGAATCCACTATGCTTCACTTTGAACTCTGCAAGCTGCTTTATTTTGATTTATTTATACTGCCAGTCCTTTTATTGCAAGAAATAGTGTGAGTAAAAAAAAAGAGATTTGTATTGAGATGGAGACAAAGTCGATGCATTGACGCAATAAAAAAATGCCTGCTTTATTACATACAGAAAAAGCCATCATATAAATGTTTAGGCTGTAATTCAATGCACGCTGCAGGCTTTTATTCAAACAGCAGGTGTGATGTTGTGAGCCAATGAAGCACTTCTCCATTACTTCTGCTTCTGCTAGTGTTTCTCTCAATGCCCAGAATGTAATGTAATAAAAGGTAAGAGCTTGCCTTCTTTAAAATGATACTGCTTTGCTTTAAATGTCTCCCTGAAAAGGCATTGCACTTATTATTCATGGCTTTTACGGTTGAAATATCACTCTGAAAGACATTAACGCTGGGGAAAACACTCACAAAACATGGAACCATGCATCAAATCCATTGCATGGTTCTCAAAACAATGTATTTACTGTATTACTGATGTCTGTCGCAACTTTAAATCTACTTTTTCTGACATAAAAGTGAAAAAAAGTGGACCGTCTTGACTCAGGCAATCAGCGCAGAACCAAAAGTGTTAAATAATTACTTCCAGGGCTCACAAGTATGCAAAATATAACGTGTTTTCCATTAAGAAGACAGCATGTGGTTATCTAATTTTTTCACAATGTTTTACTTTTTTCTTTCTCTCTTTCTGTTGTTCTGATGTATTTATGAATAAAAAAGTATTATTCATTATTAGCCAGTTTATAGTTGTGTTGTCTAAATGCTATTAAGAAAGGGGACAGGAACTATGTTATTTGGTTTGAAATCTTCATTCTCTTTCTTTGGACTTTTATCTTAGCCACATTCATTTTTTATACACTACACTACAAGCCTGTTTATAAGTGGTGAGAAAAATGGGGAAAAACCCTAAATAAAATGGGATAATTAAATTGAAAGCAAAGTGTATATGTATAACTTCTTGAAGCGCTACTGCAATTCTAACACCAGAGGGCGGACTAGGCTTGATTTTGTGTTCATATGGCCAGCTCAAACCTCCACTCCAACAGTATGGTGGTTATCTATATATAGCCAAAGCTTTTATTATTCTTTCTCAGTAGTCTTCTGCTTCTCAAAAAAATATTGCCATAAAAAAGTAGTTATTCATGATTAAAAACACAATAATAACGCATCTGTTTTATATAGCTCTTTTTTGAACACTCAAACACGCTTCACATTTCATTATTCGTTCACTGCATTCACAGTTGTGATAAGTTACTATTGTAGGCATGACTGCCTTGGGGCAGACTGACTGCTCCAGCCACCACCGATCCTTCGCACACACCAGACTCATACTACTCAATGTGGTAACAACGAGAGTTTGGCCCTGGCAGCCATCCCACTGTGAGGCCTGGTGTTCTCTCAGAGGTCTCCCATCACAGTACTAACCTGTTCTTCGGGGTTGACGGGGTCGTTTCACGGGCACGAAGGATCTCTGTACTGATAGGTCCTATCCTTCAGGCCAAAACACAGACAGACATATTGAGCTGTGTAAGTAAGTAAGTAAGTAAGTTTTTATTTATATACCGCCTTTTCACTGCAGATCTGAGTCTCAAAGCGGTTTACAATTGTTAATTTTTGTGCATTAGTCTCTCACTCCACATAGAGATGGGAGCGGGGTCGCCAGTACATGAAGCGCATGCCAGAACTATTGGACATATTTTTAGTGGTAGGGGAAACCGGAGTACCCGGAGGAAACCTACGCAGACACGGGGAGAACATGCAAACTCCACTCAGAAAGGCCCTGGTCCGACCGGGATTCGAACCCAGGACCTTCTTGCTGAGAGGCGAGAGTGCTATCCACTCAGCCACCTGTGTACGGTTGCATCATGGAAACTCCATTTGGGACAGTGTTTCTCTTCACGAGTTGGAAGCATTTCCAGTTGAGAACATTTTGAAGTATTTGAAGCAGCGACACTTGACACGTGTAGATAGCTCCCTACAAAGTGTCATGTGCAGGGAGGCCACAGTCAACATGTATTTACAATCCAATAAACAGATTAGATACGCATGGCCGTCCTTTAAACTACTTTTAAGATTGGGAAAAACAAAATTTATGGAGACACAAAGTTTGATACCCAGTGTTGAGTTATGCCTCAATGTTGCAGCTAACGTTGCATTCAGATGAATAGAGGGAACAATGGAGATGAGCCATCTTTAGCCTTATGGCATATTTATTCCTTCACTGCAGACACATCAGTCTCACGGTCATACAGCTACTAACACTAAGTTGAACTCAGGCAAGATCACTAGAACAAGACGTTATGCGTCAACCTGCATCACAGCGCCCTCGTGTGACATAATAAGCATACATAACACATAACAGTATGACATAACATTCACATATACAACTGAGGACATAATGAACATATCTTAACACCCCCACTTGTACTCAGGTTGCTATACTTTAAACAAAAATAAAATGAATGTGGACCTCTGTCATACACATCAGTTTCCAAAAAGAACACCCGCAAACCTCTTCAGTTTCAACTTGTTTACAGGTTTGGTCATTATATCAGCAACCATGTTATCAGTAGAACAATACATCAAAGTCAACCTTCCCTCATTCACAGTAGACCTGATGAAGTGATACTTTATATCAACATGTTTGCACTTACGTCTATTTACTGGATTTTTGGCAAGAGCGATTGTACCCTGATTGTCCTCATGTACTACAGTTTGTGTGTACTTGTAGTTATCTATACCACTCAGTAACTGCTCTAGGTATAGGCACTCCTGTATGGTTGAAGCCAGTGCCATGTATTCTGCCTCGCATGTGGATAGTGCAACAGTAGGTTGCTTTCTAGTCTTCCAAGAGACTAGGGCACTGTTTTGACTGAGGCTCACACAGTATCCTGTGGTACTGCGTCTGTCACTGGTATCAGCTGCCCAGTCTGCATCACTGTATGCCTGTATACCTAGATTCTCACTGTTGTTTCTCTTAAAACTTAACCCTTTCTCTACAGTGCCTTTAAGATATCTTAGTACATGCTTCACAGTGACCCACTGCTCCTCTGTAGGCTCAGCAAAGTACTGTGATAACCTGCTCACTACAAAACTTAAATCAGGTCTGGTGCAAGTAGTCAGGTATATAAGACTTCCAACAGCCTCCCTGTACATCCTGACGTCATCCATCTTTACTGCATCCTCAGTATATTCCAGCTTTTGCTCACAGGGTGTTTCTCTAGTCCTACAGTCTTGCATATTAAAACGCTCTAGTATTTTGTTAGTGTACCGCTCCTGTGACATCATTACACACCCATCTGACTGACTAAAATCAATTCCCAGAAAATGTTTTAGTTTGCCTAAATCTTTCATTTTAAACTTTTCTGCAAGCATTTCTTTCACCTTTTCCAGTCTCTCTGTACTGTTTGCAGCAATGATCAAGTCATCAACCCATATGATCATGATAACTTTCCCTTCTTTTGTCTCTTTGGCATAGACACAGTGGTCAGCTGGGTTTTGAGTGAATCCATCCTCAATAAGGCAATCGTGTAAAATCCTATTCCAATTTCGCCCAGATTGTTTGTGTACTATTATGTCTGACCATAGATACAAGCTTAGGTAAGACGGGAGGCACTTGTAGCGTTTAGACTCTTGCTTTATTCTATACATCCCGGAGTGTCCTTCCTTAATATGTGTCCCACCAGGTATCTACCATACACATTGGTTCCTATGTACACACTGTTAAGGAAGTTTCTACCCAATGAAGGAGAAAACTCAAAGGTCTTTGTCTTATCAAAAGCGTAAGTTTATTGTTAACGTGCGCACGGAGAGTCAGCACATACAGACACGAAGGCAGCATGTACTAGCTCTGAAGCAGAGCTCCGAGTTTCCTGTATACAGACACACACGAAAGACAGTCCCGCCCACAACAGAATGGGAGGGGGGCCACCGGTGAGGAGGCGCCTGGGGAGCGTTGGCGCCGTCTGGGGATATAGGTGCGAACAGACAGACAATGGTAGAAAATGCAGGTCATACAGATGCAGACGCGAAAGACACAAGGGTGTGACGAGAAGCAGGATGTAGAAAATGCACACATACAGACCGATAGATATGCAAGAGGCGAGAGGGGGGCGAGAGTGAGACAGTGATTTACGCCATTGTCTGTAGGTGTCGGGGGGCCCGGTTCCTTCCTGAAGCAGGGACATATGAATAGAACCAGGCAGAGTTGCTCCTTCCTGGAGCAGGGAGATATGAATACTAGTCGCTTGCCATCACACTCCTTTCCCGTGATAATGTAAAAACCCCAGTTTTACAGAGATCACATTCAGGTGGGTGAGTATTGACCTTGGCCCCTGAGTAAAAGAAGAGTTGTTGATGGGCAGGTTACGCCGCCGTCACCCAAGCCTCTTGTATTACGGGGGTGTGGTCAAAGCTCTTCGCTGTGATACCCTCCCCCTAAATTGTGGGCGGAACAAGTGGAAAAATAAAAACAAAGTAAACAAGAAAGAAAAACGTTAGACAAAGTCGTCGTCCGAATCGCTGGTATAATCAGGATCGGAGTTCAGTGGGACCGCGGCCAGGTCCGCCTCAGGGTCTCTGTGTTGAATGGACACAAAGTGAGTGGATATCATTTTACCAACGGCCCGAAACACCATGGGTAATACACATGAAAATAAAATCATAACAGTCAATAGGGCTAAACCAAGATTAATGAGCACACTTCGCCAGGAGGACAGGAGCCAGTCCAGACCGTGAGGAGTGTCCGTGACATTGTCCGCTTGCATGGCGTCCCGGAGTCTAGTCAGATTGGCTATGCCCTGTTGGATAAGACCTCCGTCCTCATCGTTGGCCGGAATATATGTACAGCAGGACGACCCAATGATCGTGCATACGCCTCCCACAGACGCGGTCAGGTGGTCCAGGACCAGCCGGTCCTGAAGAACAACGGCACGTAGGTCGTGAAGTTCAACTCTCTGTGATTCAAGTATGGCCACTGTGGTATTGACAAAACCTGAGAACCTATAGCTCAGGGTCTCCGTCCTTAGCATTAGTTTACCTACACCCAGGCTGGGGAATAATGCTAACATTATTTTCTGGCCTGTGGTCCATAATTTGTGGTCATCGGGTACATTAGTGCCCCACAGGGGGTCGTGTGGTGTGTAGAGTTCTCTCTTGTCTCGGTGTTGGGCCTTAGGGAGTGTGGAGATGATGTATGAATGGTCGGCAGGAAGGGCGGCCGCACAGCGTCCCTCCCATTTTGCGGGCAGACAGTCATACATGCGATATCCGCACAGATACATGTGAGACTCTACGGGCCGCGTTCCTAAAATGTCTGGTACCGTATAGTACGGGACACACACGCTTCCCGGGGCTGCCTGGGAATCGTTAAGTTTGCTGCTGTTGGCCATGTATGTGCAGGGCTATATACAATAGAGCAGAACTCAAGTGGGATATTTCCCACATGAATGGGCTCTTTCGGGAGAGTAAGACTGGTGTTGGCCCGAGACCAGGAGTGGGTGTAGCATATAAATTTGGAGCCAGGTTTGATGTGCACTGGGCCGAAGATTGGCTCTTCCCCTGGGTGGCTGCCGGATTTGAGACGCAGCTCTCCCTGGGCAAGGGGCTTGAGTTTTGGGGGCACCGCAAAAAACATTGCTGGAGCCCTGGGGATCGGACATTGAAACCAGGGTGTGAGGGATGATTTTGGAAATATTTGGCACCGGTAAGGGGATTATGTGGGGGTTAGCGGCGGCTATAGGAAGGTGGGTGCATACGTAGCAATTGGATCTATTGTGGCTATCTGCGACGTATTTTGCATACTGATACCAAAGGTTGAGTGAATAAACTGTAGAATGTTTGTAGGATTTACTCAAGGCCTCCAACCAAGCAGTGTCGTCGGAAGCAAGGCTGCGTGTAATGCGTGTCATGGCTTGAATCACAGGGTTTTGAGTTTCAGAGGAAGACAATATTAACATAATAAACACAGTCAGCACGGAAAGTAGTGTCAGTGTGGCCAGCATAACAGTCCAAGGGCCCATGCCGGTCTTAGGCGGGCTACATTCGGTAGTCTTTTCCGCGGGAATACTCACGAACAGTGCCGCCTTGCAGTCAGTGGCACCGCTCCCTATGAGCGTGTGTGGAGCGTTAGTGGTCATGGCGATGTTTGGTCTTGGAGCGGCAAGACTCTATTTGCGTTGAAGCCTTGGCCTCAGCACTCGGTTGGGCAGAGTGCTCGGGGTTTGGGGTGTGGCCTTGGGGTCCGGGGGCTGGGGAGTTGGGCAAAGGGGGGTTGCCTCGGCAACGCTGGGATTCTCTGGGTGTTGTTGTTGGCCTGCTTCACCGATGGTGGCCGCACGCCGGCCGACCACTTCAGCGTAGGGAGCCGCGGATGGGCCTGGTCCGTCCGCGCCCTCGGTGTCCTCGTTTATGGTCCTCAGTGGCAGCACCGCACGACAGTGGTTGGCGTGGATCCACGTTGTCCTCTCCGCGACCTTAACGGCAGTGTCCGTCACCAGGAGGACGAGGAATGGGCCGAGCCAGCGCTTGGACCGCCAATGCTTTCGTCTCGTTTCCTTCACCAGGACCCAGTCGCCTGGTTTGATCCTGTGCAGAGCCGCCTGCGCAGCCTGTGGCAGGGCGCTCCTGACCTGGGCAGAAATAGAGGACAAAAGTGCATTAATTTCCTTACAATAGGACAGCATGTCGTCATCACACAAAGAGGTGCTTGGCAGATCTCTGGTCGGGGGTTCCGCGCCCAAGTTGGGTGGTCTGGCGAAGAGGATTTCGAATGGGCTTAGGTTTGACCTTGACCTGACTCTCATGCGCATGTACATGAGGGCTAGCGGCAGAGCTTTGATCCAAGACAGGTCTGTCTGTTCGCAGATTTTAGCAAGTTTGTTTTTCAGAGTGCCATTCTCTCGCTCGCACGCGCCTCCGCTCCAGGGGGCGTAACTGCAATGTTTACGTATATCAATGCCCAGAAATTCACCTACTTCCTCAATGACTTTTGCTACAAAGTGACTGCCATTGTCACTAGAGATTTTTTCCGGGCACCCCATCGTGGTACAATTTCTGTGAGCAGAGCTTTCACCACCGCATTGCTCGTGGCGTGTTTACATGCAAATACTTCAGTCCATTTGGACCAGAGATCGACAAGAACCAGACAGTATTTCTTACCTTGGCATGGTGTGAGTTCAACAAAGTCCATTTGGACATGTTGAAATGGGCGCAGGGGCGGGGGATGAGCAGCCTGTTGGATAATTTGAGACTTACCTGGGTTGTGCGCGAGGCAGATAGCGCATGTTTGGCAGAATCTCTGTGCAAATGCCGTAAACCCCTTTGTATACCAATTTTGTGTGATTAAATCACACATCCCTCCTTTCGAAGCATGGTCTCGGCCATGTGCTAAAATTGCAAAATGTCTGAAGAAATGCCGTGGTAAGCACGGTTTGCTGTCTGGTCCCAGCCACACACCATGCCGTCGTTGCGCCCCATTTCCTTCCCACAGCACTGTCTCTGCTGGAGTTGCCAGCGCCTGCATTGCTGACAGAGAGGAGAAAATATCAACGTCTTGAGTGAGGTAGTGTGTGTGTGTGTGTAGAGGTGCGTATGCCGCTGCCTTCGCTGCTTTGTCCGCGCGCCGATTCCCTGCAGAGATGGGATCAGTGGCATTAGTGTGGGCCTGGCATTTGCATACAGCGATCTCTAAGGGCAACATTACAGCTTTCAGCAGACGTTCAACCTGTGTGGAATTAAGAATTGGTTTACCATCAGATTTCATGAAATTGCGGTGTTTCCACAGTGCCCCCCAGTCGTGCACCACAGAGAAACCATAGCGCGTATCACAGAATATGTTGACAGTTTTGCCCGCTGCCAGCTCACAAGCCCTGGTGAGGGCAACCAGCTCAGCGGTTTGTGCTGAATGGTGGTGGGGCAAACTACCAGAGTCTATAGTATCAAAATCAGAACACACAGCATAGCCGACTCGGTTCTTCCCAGTGTTGTCACGTGACGCGGATCCGTCTGTATAAAAAATCAAATCCGGATTAGTCAGAGGCACCTCTTTCAGGTCTGGCCTGGGAGTGCATATCTGTTCTATTGTGGCGATACAGCAGTGTGCCTCCCCTTCCTCTGGCGTGGGCAGCAGTGAGGAGGGGTTCAGCTGTGTGCATCTCTTTACCGTGACATTTGGGAGTTCAAGGAGCACCGTGTTGTATTTCAGCCAGCGAGCCGCAGAAAGGTGAGAGGTTTTCTGCTCTAGCAGGATCAGGGAAACAGCATGAGGCACAAGCAAAGTTAGTTCAGTGTATCCCACAAGGTCACGTGATGCTAGGACCGCTTTCTCAGCAGCAGCCACAGCCCGCAGGCAGCGAGGCAACCCTGCTGCCACGGGATCGAGTTTTGCTGAGAAGTAAGCAGTGGGTCTCAGTGGCCCTCCGTGAGACTGCAAAAGTACCGACACCATGCACCCACATCGCTCATCCACAGTCTGAGTGAATGGGCGGGTTGGATCAGGGAGACCTAGTGTGGGTGGGCTTTGTAGGGCAATTTTCAGATCACAGAAAGATTTTTCAGCTTCTGGGGTCCATGTGATCCTGTCACATGTGCGCAGACCCTTACCATGTATGAGTGCACCGAGCGGAGTTTCCAATACTGAATAGTTGGGAATAAACTGTCGACAGTAGGAGCACATCCCTAAGAATGACATTAATTGTTTTTTTGTTTGGGGTTTTGGAAGGTTTTGGATTGCCGCCACTCTGTTGGTGGAAAGGCTTTTGCCGTGTTCAGAAATCACGTGGCCAAGGAAGACAACTTCCTTCTTCACAAACTGTAATTTGGCAAACTGGCTCTGTGACCTTCTGCATGCAGATGCTGAAGTAAGGTCACAGTGTCGGTTTCGCATGTTTTCTCGTCCAAAGCACAGAGTAAGAGGTCGTCTACGTACTGGAGGAGCGCCGTGCCTGGCGACAGAACCAACGGGGCCAAGGATTCACGTAAGGCCGCATTGAATATTGTGGGTGCATCGCGGAAACCCTGGCAGAGGCGGGTGAAATTATATATGCGCCCATCAAACGAAAACGCGAACCAGAATTGGGAATCTCCGTGCACTGGAACAGAGAAAAACGCATTAGCCAAATCAACAACAGAGAAAAATTTAGCTTCAGGCGGAACCTGACTCAGGATCGTGTATGGATTTGGTACCACTGCCACCATGGGAGCCACAGCATCATTTACAGCTTTAAGATCATTAGTAAACCGCCACTTTTCAGGCGCTCCTGGATCAGTGTGTTTTTTAACTGGGAGGATGGGGCTGCAAACACCCCCGGACTTGCAAGGGACGATTACACCATTCTCCCGTAGCGCTTCGAAGACTGGTGTAATTCCCCTGATAGCCTCCTCACGCAAGGGATACTGCTTCCTGCACGGACGGAAATCAGATTTAGGCACAATTATAACCGGCTCACAATTTTTGATGAGGCCCACGTCGGTTGGGCCTTTTGCCCACAGTCCCTCTGGGACCGCGCGAAGTGCAGGCGTGGCCTCTGCATCCGCTGCTGACAGCATGAGCTCTGTCCCCTGTGGGACTGAAGTCATGCTGTCATGATCAAAACACACATGTCGGCTTGCTGCGAGAGAAGACTTAAAAGGACTTCTCCAGGCGTTAGCATTTTCAGAGAACCATGTGTCCTCATCTTGGACCTGTGTCCAGTCCCCAGCATTGCTACACTTATTAATAAGGACAGAGGCCTCACTCCACGCTGCAGTCGTGGGTTTGGACAAAGCTATGTGCAAAGTGGGACATAGTGGGTCGATAAAATGTTTTTGTTGCTCATTAAGTAACACAGATACCATAGTGTAGTTTCTATCCCAATAAACATACTCCGTTAGTAGCCTATCGTCACTACACTGAAGCCATGAATTTTCAAACTCTAAGTTATTGTCTGGGAACGACCGGAGAGAGCAGCTTAGGTCGTTCGCGTGGTTGACCTCCAAATTTTGTGCGGGCGTAACTCTATCCACTGTCGTGGCTAATAACTTAGCAATCTCAGGGTTTGGTGTCAATTTCCAGTGGTAGTTAACTTTTGGGACCGGTGTCTCCTCATGCATGCCGGTGAAACATGGAGCATTTGCTAGCTCCCTAGCGTGTACCACCCGTAGGCCGCTTGGTGTTGAGAGCAGATTTAAATTGAGTCTGCACATAAGGTCTCGGCCTAGTAGATTAACCGGGCACAATGGGGAATATAGAAAAGAATGTTTAAGCTGGTTGCCCTGAGAATCAAAACACGTTAGCGGTGACGTAAATTGCTCTTTGGTCGTCTCTCCCGACGCTGCTAGTGAGAATGTGAAGCGACCACTCATTTTAGGGGAGACAGAAAGGCTGTCACTTTTTAGGACAGAGTTTGTTGCCCCGGAATCAACTAGAAAAGTAACATTTTCGCCACAGATTGTTAGCGTATGTTCTGGGAATTTAGCATGAATTTTCTCAAAAAATGTGTACGTGCCGATTGCAGTTGGTTCAAACTTACGTGAAAGATGAGTGATCGCTTCGGTGACGTGTATGTGTGCGTTACCCGGTAGATGAGTCTTCTGTACGGTTTCCTTCGTGGCTCCGCCGTGTTCACCGCCAGCCCGCTGTCTGTCCCCGCCTAGTCAGTCCGCCTCGTGGCGCATCTGGTGGTTGCCGTGTTGTGGGCCTTCATAGCGGTGCTGTTGTGCCTGGTGCCAGTGGTGTTGCTGCTGGTACTGGTCCGGCTCGCGGTTCTGGTTCTGCTGCCATTGCTGCTGGCCGCCCTGCCGCGGCTGCCACTGGCCGCTCTGCTGCTGGTACTGGTACTGCTGGCCGCCCTGCTGCTGGCCGCCCTGCTGCTGGCCGCCCTGCCGCGGCTGCCACTGGCCGCTCTGCTGCTGGTACTGGTACTGCTGGCCGCCCTGCTGCTGGCCGCCCTGCCGCCGCCTGCGACAGTCTCTTGCCCTGTGGCCAACTTTTCCACAGTTCCAGCATGTCCACGTTCCGTTGTTTTTCTCCCATCCCTTTTTGTCCTTTTTGGAAATGTCATTGGGGTTTACGGAGTTAGGGGTTTGGACCGACAGCAGTGTAGCCTGGCTTTTCAATGTTTCCAAACAAAAAATTGCATGTTTCGCGTGCATAAGTAATTCCTTTATCTGTGGTCCGTCATCAAAATGCGACATACGAGTCCCGCACCTTTAAAGCCACCTCTGGTAAAAGTCCTTCGACAAATCTGGAGCATAAATAACCGTTGTAAACGGGATTGTCCTTCTCCTCCCCGTCCGTTGCAGCTGGGAGCTTCGGGGGTACACCAGAGTGCTCATTGAACACAGACAGCAGGCGGCTATAGTACTCCTCGACCCTTTCGCCTTTTTCCTGCTTGCATTTAGACAGGATGGTTAGGTCGTATTTGCGTGGGAAAACTGCTGCTAGCCCGTCACACATTTTCTTTATGGCAGTCAAATATGCTCCGGAGTCTGACTCCACAATGTCTTTAGCCCGTAGTCCTGGCTCTGGCAAATATGGCTTGAATTTCCCAAAGTCCGCAGGCGACATCTTGTAAACGAGAACCCGAGCGCACTCCGCTCCTGAGGGCTTGTATTCGCGACAGAAAGCGAGCAGGTCTTCGCAGAATTTAGAGCAGTTTGTCTCTGGCCGTGTAGATAGCAGTTGTGAAGCGGATAGAAACTCGCTCGGCCCCCAGGGTCTGAAAACCAGCGCCGGTCCTTCTCGGCCCACCATCTCTATCATGGGGAAAGTGGCGGTGAAGTGATTTGTGGGCCTCGGTTCCCGCCGGAGCGTTGCCCTGCTCCATCGCGGCTCTGCTTCTGGTGCTTCTTCTTCTGCTGCCGACAGCGCGGGGGCCACTTCCTGTGGGGCGTCAGCAGATGCGAGAGGCTTTGGGAGGCACTGACGTGGTTGGCTCTGGCGCGGCGGTGTTTCGGGAGGACAGGGGCCGGTTTCACACAGCGGGGCCACGGAGGAAAGCGTAGACAAATCTGGGTAGAGGGAGAGAGAGGGGACAACAGTAGTCTGTACATTTTTTAAAACAGCGCTCTGCTTGGGCGCGTACTTAGCATGGAGTTCTGCTCCTTCTGTGAATGGGTTAGTAGGTGAGAAGGGGCGGTATGGTGGTGGGGGGTGTGGGGGATGTGTGTGTGTGTGTGTGTCTGCCTGTGTGCCTGCCCGTGCGTCCCCCCCTTCCGTGGAAGGTGGAGCAGCTATGGCTTTATTGGTCTTTTTGCGGTCCCGTTCTGTAGCTAAATCCTCCCACATGGCAAGACAGGTCTGGTGTTTCAGTATAGCCCTAACATCTTCTGCTGTAATTTTCTTAAAACCAAGTATTTTTTCCTTTTCTTCTTCTAAATTATCACGCAAAATGCGTAATTGATTTAGAGACATGCTCCCTCCGTCGGGAAAACCGAATGAACTACACCATATAGGCAAGCATTCATTAGCTTTAGCTCCGAATCGTTTTTCCATAGCCATAGTAACGGGGGACGTCAACATTCCCCGCGGCGTGGCATCTCTAGATTGATTTTTCCCCATTTTCACGTATGGAACAATGGACCTAACCCGTGTAGTCTCTTCCCTGCTCTGTACTCGCTTTGGAGCGGTTCGTTCCCCCCTCGCTGGGTCAACCAACGAGCGCGCGTTCTTAGAACAAACCGGGCCTGGCTGAAGGCACTCAGAGAAATTTTCAGGGTCGCTTACAGAGCGATTTACTACCACGCAGCCGCTAGTTTCAATCTAGAACACAATACAAATCCCGCACACAGACTATGCTGTGGCAATGAATGAAATACCCCAAAAATACGTAAATAAACAAATCCCCGTGTCGACTTAAGGGCTGCCCTGGGCTCGTTACGCAGATGAAAAGACAAAAAACTCACCAGATTAGGTTCTTTTATGGTCCTGTAGTCGAATAGTTTTTCCAGCGCGAGCCGAGCCGTGTCCCTCCTGCTTCTCGTCAAACACTAAGTGAGGTAGGAGGCTGGTCCTTTGTCCCAGGTTTGGCCAAAACAACACGAGTCGTCTCCACGCCGAAAAAAAAAATCCAACAAGAACGTGTCAGCAACGCCAAATTGTTAAGGAAGTTTCTACCCAATGAAGGAGAAAACTCAAAGGTCTTTGTCTTATCAAAAGCGTAAGTTTATTGTTAACGTGCGCACGGAGAGTCAGCACATACAGACACGAAGGCAGCATGTACTAGCTCTGAAGCAGAGCTCCGAGTTTCCTGTATACAGACACACACGAAAGACAGTCCCGCCCACAACAGAATGGGAGGGGGGCCACCGGTGAGGAGGCGCCTGGGGAGCGTTGGCGCCGTCTGGGGATATAGGTGCGAACAGACAGACAATGGTAGAAAATGCAGGTCATACAGATGCAGACGCGAAAGACACAAGGGTGTGACGAGAAGCAGGATGTAGAAAATGCACACATACAGACCGATAGATATGCAAGAGGCGAGAGGGGGGCGAGAGTGAGACAGTGATTTACGCCATTGTCTGTAGGTGTCGGGGGGCCCGGTTCCTTCCTGAAGCAGGGACATAAGAATAGAACCAGGCAGAGTTGCTCCTTCCTGGAGCAGGGAGATATGAATACTAGTCGCTTGCCATCACAACACCCACAGTACATCTCCCCCTTTTAGCTTAGTGTCCATATTTTCTTTGTCTTAACATAGCATCTTACTCTTAAACAGTTTCAGCTTCTGAATTACTTATTAATAAACATATTGAACAGTCGTACTGTAATCAACTTTTTAAGTGCATTTACAACAGCATTCTTCTTCCTTCTCTTTTTATATATATTTTTTTTTATTTTTTTTTTTTAGAACATTCTTTTGTTAATAATACAGTGTAACCGTCTGTACTCAACCTTTTAACAAACATTGACACTGAAATCGTCTAGGGGTCAGGAAAGACAACCTGGGTCCCCAAGCTGTGCAGGGATTATTCTGCCCTGTAGGTCACAGCTTCCTACTATAGGAGTGGTGATCATATGTTGAGTCTCTGCGGGGTGTGAACAACCCGCCCCGACCTGGTGACTGTGGTGCCCTCAGGAATCACTGTGATGTGAGATCTGTTTCTCCTGAGACGTCCCGTCGGCAGGTCGATGTTGTAGGACCGTGGGGTGTTGGCTGGGCTGCTGATAATCCCCGAGCTGTTGGTGTTTTTCACCCAGACCCTCTGTCCTGGTCTGAGCTGTAGTTTCATTTGAGTTTTGTGTCTCTTGTTGAACCAGGAAGCTTGTTTTTGTTTCAGGTCCTGGTCTTTTCTTCGGAACAATACAAGGTTTGGCCATCTTGGTTGAAGTTTCTCCTCACTGACTGGTAAGGGCGTCCTGATGTTACGACCCATCAGCAACTGTGCAGGTGAGGAGCCGTGTGCCAAGGGTGTGGCTCTGTATGCCATGAGAGCTTTGTGTGGATCCTCCCCCTTATTCAGGAGAGTCTTCACCGTTCTCACAGCCCTCTCTGCTTCCCCGTTACTTTGAGGATAGTGAGGGCTCGAAGTTACATGTTTGAAATCATAGTCCCTTGCGAAGGCTGCAAACTCAGCTGCTGAAAACTGGGGGCCATTATCTGTGACGAGGATTTCTGGGACCCCATACCTGGCAAAAATGGCCTTCAACTTGTTGATCACTGGAACGGCAGTAGTAGAGGTAAGGTTTGCAACTTCAATATACCGGGAAAAGTAATCCACCACCACCAGGTAAATGGCACGATTCCACTGGAAGAGATCTGCTGCAACACGCTGCCATGGCCTAGTAGGAAGTTGTGTCGTCATGAGAGGCTCCGGTGTATTGTGAACCGCCTTTGCGCACGTTGTGCAGTTTTCAACTTTGAGTTTGATTTGTTTGGTCAAACCAGGCCACCATATGGACTGTTGGGCTCTGGCAATGCATTTCGTCATGCCCTGGTGACCTTCATGTCAGTGGCGGCTGGTGGAATTTTCTACTGGGGGGGCTATGAATATGATGACTAGATATATACCAGCAGTAAGTAAGTTTACACTGACTGTTGTGACTGAAGCCTCACACGAGAATGAAATATTTATCTTCCCAAACATAGCTAATTTGAGGGCATTTTGCATGTGGATACCAGTCTGCTCATGCTTCTTTGCCTTTTCTAAAAAGTGCTTCAGATCAGTCATACCTGTCTTGATCCATGCTGGGTCAGATCCTGATGTTTGAAACAAGAGGCATGGAAAGCAAAATAAAGCATTAGCCTCGCTACATGCTGCTAGCCAAGATTTGGCGCTGAACCAGGTCCTGGAAAAAGTACGAGTGTATCGTCTCCCCCTGTCGCTGGACTGCTGACTAATGGTAATATTTGGCTGATCAGGTCCAAGCTCTTTAACCTCAACCTTCTCCTGGTATGATCTTCTCTCAAACGGTATTGTTTTGAGTGATCTAACTGAATTATTCTTTTTCTCGTTCTCCATTTTGCGTCTCTTTACGTTCGTCTCAAACTCCCACAGCTTGACCTGTCAATCACTGTAAACGGACGTCACAGACAGTGACAGTACAGGTCGCGGGCGATCCCGCCCCCTCAGGGCGCACTTCTCCTGCGCCCCCAAATCGTCTTATCTCTTGCATTGAAGAGGAGCTACTGCGCATGTACAACTTTTAACGAGAGTCCATAGACGGCTCAGGGCGCAATCTTTTGCGCCCTGAGGCGGAAATACGTCCTCAGTCCGACACAGACAACGCTGATGAGCTTAATCAATCCAACTCAGCATAAACTATAAAGTATTTCTTCCACATCTGAAATAAAACACACATAAATTTCGAAATATTTTGATGTTATTATTTTTTTAACGTTTTATTCAACGTAACATGGCAAGTTGTGAGTGGTGGGGCGGCGCCCTAGCGCCCTCTATTGGCCGGCCGCCACTGCTTCATGTACCATATTGAGCATTTCCTCCTGCATGTGGGCTGGGATGACAAGTCTTTCACTTTTCATCAATAGTCCGTCTACCACCAGCAGGTCTTGGTGGTACTGCCAATACACTTGAAGTTCTGGTGGGAGAGCTTTCCTGCTCGTGGGCCACCCTGTTTGTACCAAATCTTTCAGTTTTTTACACGTACAGTCCATTTCCTGTGCCTGTCTAATTTGTCCAAGTTTGCTTTCAGATGCTGGTAGCTGTTGCAAAATCTGGTTAATGGACACAGACACATCATCTTCCAGCTGCTTGTCCTGCATTGTGAGAGCCGCTTGGATTGGCGCTCTGGACAGTGCATCCGCAGTGATTAAGTTCTTTCCTGGGACATGTTCTATTTTGTACGTGAAGCGAAGTAGTCGTAATCTAAACCGTAGAATACGAGGTGGCAAATCGTCGAGAGCTCTGCTGCCTAGTAGGGAAATGAGAGGCTTATGATCAGTTTGGATCAAAAAGTCCATTCCTACCAGGTACGTCTGAAACCGTTCACATGCCCAGGTCAGAGCGAGTGCCTCTTTTTCGATTTGGGCATATCTGCGCTCTGCGTTTGTCATGCTGCGTGAAATGAAAGCCACCGGACGCCATTCGCCTTTTGGTTGCTTTTGCGACAGGACCCCACCCAATCCAAAGGAGGAAGCGTCTGCTGCAACTTTTGTCTCTCTATTCAGACAGTACTGGGCGAGGACTGTGGGCGAGCTCAGTTCCTTTCGTAGCTCATCAAAGGCACGCTGCTGTGCGGTCCCCCATTCCCAGGTGGTGTCCGCTTTGAGGAGCTCTCTTAGTGGCTGTGTGAGTTCAGCTATACGTGGGGAAAACTTTCCAACATAGTTTACCATGCCCACAAACCTTTTCACGTCTGCAGCATCCTTAGGTGTAGGCATCTCCGTGATCGCTTTGATTTTGCCTGGGTCTGCTTCAATGCCCTGTGACGTGACAATGTGACCAAGAAACATGACCTTTACCACAGCAAACTGACACTTGTCGTTGTTGAGAGTCAGTCCTTCCTGCTGGAGCCGCTCCAACACTCTGTGCAGTCTTTGGTCGTGCTGTTCTCGAGTGGACCCAAAAACCAGAATGTCGTCTGCGTGGCACACAGTTCCCTCAAGCCCTGACAGCATTTGGGTTAGTCTCTTTTGGAAGTGTTCAGGTGCGGACGAGATTCCGAACGGCAACCTTTTGTAGCAGTATCTTCCAAACGGGGTGATAAATGTGGTCAGAGGGACTGACTCTGGGTGTAGAGGTACCTGCCAAAATCCAGCTGTAGCATCCAGTTTAGTGAAGACTGTTGCACCTGCAAACTTAGCCAAAGTTTCATCTACAGCAGGCAGTATGTGGCGCTCTCTAGAAACATACTCATTTAGGTGAGTCATGTCAGAGCAGATTCTGACCTTATCATTGGGCTTAGGGGCCACCACCATTCCAGCACACCACTCTGTTGGTTCCTCAATAGCCTCAATTACCCCCATCTTCTCCATCCTTTCGAGCTCTACCTTCACTTTGTCATACAAAGGCAGTGGGACTCGTCTTGGCAGCGACAATGCATAGGGTTTGGCACCTTCTTTCAGTTTCACTTTGTACGCCCCTTTTAAAAGGCCCAGCCCTGTGAAGACTTTTGGGTACAGCTGTTTTATGTCAGCCTCAAACTCTGTAACACTGTCTACGGGGTGCAGCAGGCCTAAAGCTGAAATGGCTGGGAAACCTAGCAAAGGAGTAGACAGTCTCTGTATGACATACACTGGCTGCGTTGTCGTTTTGTCCTTGTATTTCATGACAGCATTAAACTGACCTCTTACTTTCAGGGCTTCTATACTGGGACCACACAGGGGTTTCACTGCTCTGGTGAGTGGGCCGTGCAGGTCTTTTGAGTAGGTGGCCGCCGGTATCACGGTCACGTCAGCTCCTGTATCCAGTTTAAAAGTCATATTTTTGCCATTTACATCCAGTGTTTTTTCCAGTTGTGGGGTTGTGCCCCTGCCGACACTGCTCCTAAAAACAGTGTGTTGTCCTCATCCTCCAGGACCACTCCAACTCTGCCTGATCTGCACACAGCTGCAAAATGTCCCTTTTTCCGACATTTTCTGCACTCTGCATCTCGTGCAGCACAGATGTTTTTGGAGTGTGCAGGTGATTTACCACAGCGCCCACAGTACTTGTATCCTTTTTGATTTTCATTTCGACTGTTTGTTTCAAATGGTTTTCGTGCTTGGTTTTCTTTGAAAGTTTTTTTCTTAAACTTTAATAAATCCACGTTTGCTTCTTTCATGTCCTTGACATTTGTCTCTCTCACGACTGGTTGTTTTTTCTTTATCTCTTCATGCTGTCTTATTTGTTGCACTGCCTTTTCCAGTGTTAATCCACTATCCATCTGCAGCTTCTCTGACAGGCCCTGGTGCTGTATGCCCACCACTAGCCTATCTCTTATCATTTCGTCCTGCAGTGGTCCATACTGGCAGTTTTCTGCTAACTTATAGACTGCCGTGATGAAGGATTCAGCCGATTCCCCCGCTTCTTGGCATCGCTTGTTAAAACGTGCTCTCTCGTATATTACATTGTGTTTGCCGATAAAGTGCTTGTCAAAAGCTCCTTTTACACTGTCGTACTTCTTAAGCTCATCCTGACTCAACCCCAGCGTACTCAAAATATCATCCGCTTTATCGCCCATGGTGTACACAAGAGAGTTTACTTGATAGCTTTCATCCTTGCCATCCAGTCCCGCCGCCACACGAAACCTTTCGAAACGGCGGATCCAGTTGGGCCATGCAGAGTAGTCGCTGAAGTCATAGTTTTCAGGTGGGTTGATTGAAAATAGGGAATCCATCATTTTTCGCGCCGTTAGCTTATTTTCCCGAAGGTAGCTTCACTCGCGGCAAAACTGCTACTTCACACCGACGTAGTCTTCTGATCTCTGCCTGAGACGGGATTCTTGACTTCTGACACCATGTACTATTATGTCTGACCATAGATACAAGCTTAAGTAAGACGGGAGGCACTTGTAGCGTTTAGACTCTTTACTGTACAGTTTGAGGCCATAAAGTGATTTTTCAAGTTTATAGACAATACCCTCTTTCTCCTGATAGCCCTCTGGTGGATTGATGTAGATCTCATAGTCCATGGGAGCGTGCAAGTACGCTGTTTTCACGTCCATTTGGTGTAGGAGTAAATTCTCCTGTGCAGCTTTCTGTAACACCACCCTTACACTCGTCAGGTCTGCCGTGGGTGAAAACGTTTCCCCATAGTCAATTCCCATTCTCTGGCTGTAACCCTTGGCCACAAACCGTGCTTTATATTTGTCTTTTCCCTCTACATCAGTCTTGATAGAGTAAACCCATCTGCCCCCCACTGTTTTCTTGCCTATTGGCAGCGTTGTCGGGGTAAAGGTCTTGTTCTCGTTTAAGGATTGGATTTCTTCATCCATGGCTTTTACCCATTCTTTTGAGTTATCAGAGTCCATTGCTTCTCCAAATGTCTGTGGAATTCCACACACAGCTCTGCAGCAGTAGTCCACTGTGATATGAATCCCATCGCTATCACCATCGTCGGTTATGAAGTCGCCTAAGTAGCCTGGTGTCCTTCTTTCTCTATTTGGATACCTCCTACTCTCAGGCTCACCACTTTGTTCTGTATGATTAGAGTCACCACTGTCACCTTGTGTACTTCTCCATACATTTGGGTCTGGGTCTGTACTCCTATTGACCCCCTGTGTGGTCTCACTAGTCCTGGGCATCACACTGTCATGGCCATCACTTGGATCTGGCTCATGTGTTTGTGTCTGTTTTTCCACAGCTGCCCTGCCAACAAACTTCACTAGCCTGTGTTTCTGGACTTTATTTGTATCTGGATGATACACCAGAAACGCTGGGCTGTTTTTGTCATGACCTACAAAATGCCCTTGGTTACACCTGGAATCCAGTTTTCCCTTGTCCTGTCTGTATGTGTAGCATACAGATCCAAACTTTTGCATTTTGGATATATTTGGTTTCTTTTCTGTCAGCAGCTCATAAGGAGTCTGCCCTGTACGCCTGTTAAAACATCTGTTGCGTACCATTGCTGCCGTTTGTACAGCATAGTTCCATAGCTGCTTTGGTAGTGCACTTTCAACTAGCATGCACCTACCCATCTCAAAAAGAGTACAGCAGCCAGAACTGCCTGCTGTCCCGTTCTGGTGTGGGGAATACGGAGCTGACGTTTCATGTCTGATTTTGTTTTCCCTTAATAGTGTCTGGAAATCACCGGACATAAACTCAGTTCCATTGTCGGATCTCATACATCTTACTCTCCCGTAAGGGGACACATCCGCTAGGAACTTTTCCGTTGCTCTTACAGTGTCGCTTTTACTCTTGAGAAAATATACGAACACTGCGCCTGAATAGTCATCAGTAAATGACTGCGCATATTTGTAACCATCTATCGACTCTGTAGCTGCAGGACCTGCAAGATCTGTGTGTACCATATATAAAGGAGCCTTTGCTTTGGTATCAGGGTCCCTATTTCTGGTTTGGGTGAACTTTCCCTGAATACACACTTCACACTCTTGTTCGGGTCTGACCATTTTGCCCTTAATTTGCATACCCTCAACAACATTCTGCAACTTAATAACATCGTCGTAGTTACAGTGGCCTAGTATCTCATGCCATGTCTGTATGTCGTGACATGTGTTACATTTATCATTAGACTCAGTTTCAGTATGCAAATAATACAGTCTACTATAAACATGAATGTTGAACCTGGTACCGTCTCTGGTTATCAGGGAGTCTTCATCTTCTTTAAAAACAACCGTAGCCCCATTTGTAGTGGCCGCTTTCACTGAGAAGATGCTCTGGGGGTACGACGGTACGAATAAAGCGTCTCTCAGCATCGCCCTGCGTCGCTGTCCTCTGTCGTCGATGAGAGAAACCTCTGCATTTCCCCTCCGCTGAGCGACCCCGCTGCACCGGGTGCCGTCTGCCAGCTCAACACTGTGCAATTCTGGCTTGAACTTGCTGTCAAAATGTTTGAACATAGTTATGTTATTTATGACGTGAGAGGTAGCTCCCGTGTCCACCATCAGACCTCTCTCCTGTATGCTGCATGCTGGCTGAAGTTGGTAACGGGTCTCTCCGTCTCTTACCTTGAACACGTAGTCCTCATCGTCTTTATCAGAGACTTTACTCACGCCATCTTGTTTTTCCTTACTGTCTTTATTCTTTCGTCTGCACGTGGCGTTTTTGTGTGAGTCACTTTTGCAAAAACTACACCATGTCTTCTGTTTACATGCTTTTGCTCTGTGGCCTTTGATTCCACATTTAAAACACACCACATCAGTGTCTTCTTTGTTCCAGCCATGTGCGTTGGTTTTAACAGGCCGCCATGTTGTTTTCCCTTGAGTTTTCAGAATCAAATCAGATCAGAATCATTTTTATTGCCACGTGAGTAACAAAGTTATCACTTGGAAATTGTCTTGGCAGAGAGCGTGCCACTTCGCCATTTGCGGCGCTGTGTGCAGCAAGAAACAGCAGAGAGCAATAACATACAGTTCACATACAATTGGATAGACACATTGTGCTTTTTATAAACCACGGATTTTTTTCTCGGGATGAGCACCTCCGGCGGCCGGCCCAATGTAGCTGTCAGAGGGGGGCGGGATCAGGGAGGGGGTGAGTAGGAAAACAATAAGGAATGGAGGGGAGGGAGGGAGCAAGATGGATAGGTAGAGGGAGGCGGGGGTGAGGGATCCTTGCTGGAGACTGAAATAGTGTGAGTTGTTGTAGATTGTGGGACCTTGTTTATGGCCTTGGTCAAGGAATGTGAGATAAGAGTGGGGAGAAGACACAGCAGGAGAAACACAAATCGCCTGAGAGGGATAATATTATATGCAATGTAGCATCAAAAGCAGGCAGATATTCTATTAATTCCAATTAAACCGAATTACGGCGCCCTCAGACCTCCGTACACAGGGGCAAATCCAAGCCGGGTCAGAGAGTTCAAGCCTGACAAACAATGTCATTCAATCTCAATTCCAGAGTTTTATGCCCATCGAGTGAACGAGCTGCGAGATCTTTGATCAACTGTTCAACCAACACCACTCTCCGTTGTCCAGACACGGCACTCTCAACCACGACACGGCTTAGCTCCTTGTACATCCCATCAATTTTGTTGGCCAGCAGGTCGTGAATCTTGCGAACTGCCATGCCACCGAATTTGTGGTAGAAGAGGATCGCTCCAAACCCAAACAGGAGGATTCCCACCACCAAAATGCCAAAGATATATACGTCTTCCGAATCTTCAATGGACAGGGTCGACAGACAGAGGGGCTGAAACTTGTTCCAGCTGTCAAGAGTATACCCCGCCGGTGAAGTCCCGTCCGGGCACACGGGCTCTCCAGACCCACGCTTACGTGTTGAAAAGATAGAATCAATTGCGTTGAGGGACCAATTAATCATTTCCATTCTGTTAAAGTTGTCTGTGGCAAAACTCCAGGAAAAAAGACAAAAACAGGAGATAGCAAGCCGTTCAGAAGCAGGAGCGGACTAAGACACGTCTTTGCTCGACGGAGGAGGAAGTGAGAAGCTTCATCACACTGTCGCTGGATTCAGCCGCTCTTATTTTCTCTGTCTCTTCAAAACTGCGTAATTTAGTCTTGAATTCCGCAAACGTGGTGGTATCATCTGTATGTGCCACATGTATTGTGAATGGCTTATAACTTTCAGGCAGTCCTTTTAAAACCATAGCCACTAGCAAGCCGTCTCCCAACGTCTCACCTGCGTTGCGCAGTGCTGTAATGGCGGTCTCTGCTCTTATTATGTAATCCATTACACTTTCGTCGTTTGCCTTCTGAAGTGATGTCAACGTGGTGTAGAGGTTGATAATACGGGGCTTTCCCTTCCCCGCATAATACTCTCTCAATATTTTCAGAGCTCCTCTTCCATTGTTGGGCGCGTCCCTCATTACTAAGGAAAGGCTTTTATCATCTAGCAGTAAAATGAACTCTGCATATGCGTCAGCATTTTTCTTCGGGTCGGCTGCTATCTCGGCCTCTGAAGCTGGTTCTCTCAGCACTGTGTCCTTTAGCCCGGATAAATGAAAATGTCCCAACATTTTAGTCTCCCAAAGTTCATACTTAGTCTCATCTCCGTCGAACGTCAGTGGAGGCAACCTTCTTCGTTGTTCCGCCATGTTAGCCCGTTCTGTTTCTTCGATAGCAGTCCGTTAGCACGCGGTCCGTTGCGACTTTCTAAACTGTGACAAACTTATCTTCCGAACGACTCCTGGGCCCATAACCTGTTGAGTTATGCCTCAATGTTGCAGCTAACGTTGCATTCGGATGAATAGAGGGAACAATGGAGATGAGCCATCTTTAGCCTTATGGCATATTTATTCCTTCACTGCAGACACATCAGTCTCACGGTCATACAGCTACTAACACTAAGTTGAACTCAGGCAAGATCACTAGAACAAGACGTTATGCGTCAACCTGCATCACAGCGCCCTCGTGTGACATAATAAGCATACATAACACATAACAGTATGACATAACATTCACATATACAACTGAGGACATAATGAACATATCTTAACACCCAGCTTTAAATAAATATTTCCACATAAGCCTAATGTAATGTTACACAACTGAAGGACACAACCAAGCAACAGAATGAAGGGAACATAATGTCCATTACATTCTCAAGCAGCTGAACAACACAGCTGCTTTTCTCGGAAGAGGACATCCGGGAGTCTGGAAGTGAAACCCCCCATGTGGACTTGTTTTTGTCCATGGCTTGTTCAAGGTTGCAGCAATGATGTCACGACCACCCTAACTCCACCCATACCCTCCCTACACTTTCACCGCATCAGCAAAACAAACCAAATAGGCTTCGATGGGGGGAATAAAAGACATGTGGACGGGCTGATGGTGATGGTATGTTTATGTTGTTACTATCTTATGTTTATATGTGGGAAATCTTACGCTCGTGACCGACATTTGTCTTACTTAGCCGCCCACTACTGTTGATAGCGGCTGTGATGCGTTCGTGCATGACGTAAAATCCCGACTGATGTCATAACCAGTTGTCTTTTAAAAATTCAGCATGCTTATCTGATGTCTTTTAACACATTGGATGACATAAGATACGTATTTTAAGGCAAGGGAGATGATGTTCTTATTTTTGTATTGGGTTATTGAAAGACACAAACGTTTTCATGCTTTGGGACGTGAATGCGCCACAGCTGACAGACACGAATCCGGAGCAAAGCGGTATGAACCAGCTTCGTCAAGCAGCACAAAGTTACACGGAGTTAAACTTTAAAAATAAAAGCCCAATAAATGATTAAAGATGGTCAAGTCATACCAGGCAAGCGTTTACAAGAAATGTGTTGAGTCATCATCAAAGAAACGTGGTGTAACATTATAATATGGCATGTTATCTGGACAATAAAATTACAAAGTTCAGTGATTATGTTGCATTAAATGAAGACGACACAGTACAATATTGCTACAGCATACATTCACCATATTCAGGGTAGCTACAGGCAGATTAAAAATACAAACAAATAATATAATACTGAGATGGAGTCAAAATTAAGGCCTTAGAATTTGACTTTGTGGGACTGTGGCATTTTTAAGCTGAAATGTGCTTGGCCTGGGTGGGGTTTTATGCAGTGTGATTGCCTTCTTTTCTCAGTCTATACTTTTGTTTCAACAGATAATGGGAAAGTTTCAAATGTACATGGGTTCATATAATCATGGAAAACTTTGAAAGGCCATTGTAAATAGGAATCATGCCAGACAAGGCTTTGGGAATATAAGATAATAAAATTGGCAATTGGCATAAAATGCAATAGTCATGATAGTATTATTTTTTCTTTGAACTTCAATATAAATACATCTGCATTTTGACGCAAACAATGACTTATCACAGTTTTTTATGAAGTATATTTTACTCTCTGACTAGTCAGTGAGTAATGCTACTGCTACTACGACTACCAGCAGTTACTCAATTGTTATATTACATTCCTAGTTACTGGGATAAGAATTTAATTTGTGTTACTGTTTTAAACATAGAGTTGCACTACTTTTAGTTACTTTTTGGTTTCAACTTCTGAGGTATTCTACTTCAAAGAGTTATAAATTAAGTAATATAATAAAAAAGTGAGTAGATACTCAGTCTCAACACTGACCGCTACTACTACCCCTACTACCCATTGATCTATAATAATAACTACCACTAATAATCTCTTGAGTCTTTTACTTTGAAAGACTTTCCCGGAAGCGTCTGTTACTTCCGGTTATCTCTACAGCGCGATGATCTTACCGCTCAAAGCATCAACAGCTGCGATTTCACCTTTTGTTTACAGGCTTGTCTCTGACCGCAGCGCTGTAATATCATCCAGGAAATACCTGCATTCGTTTTCAGAAGTATTTTAGCCCATCGAGGTGAAGTTTACTTCAACACAAGCGGTAGAAGAAGGCATGGATACCGGCGGAATTAACACCAGGCTTATATCTGGCTTTCGCCCTGTCAGACGCCTCTCTGCTGGATAACGCTTCATGATTTTTGATCAATTACACATTGTCAAAAATCTGCCAAAGGACGACTACAGTGCCAATACGAAAACAAGGTTTGTTTTAATGCTCATTCTGTTTGCCTACTTTTGTATACATTACTAATACTTCACTAAAACAGGACTACACTAAAACAATGATTAATATAAGACAAAAGCAACGATTATAAACCAGACTAAAGCAGGACAAAAAAAGGACAACCAGGACAAAAAAAGGACTGAATCATTGACTGAAGCAGGACTGAGGCAGGAGTAAACAGGAGTAAACAGGAGTAAACAGGAGTAAACAGGAGTAAACAGGAGTAAAGCAGAACTAGGGCAGGACTAGAGCACTAGCGACTACCGGTGGATTTTTTTTTTCTTCACATCTGCACATTTGAACCGGAATATAACGGGTTTAACACGTGACTGAATCAGACCCAAGTCGATTATAAACTAATCTATACACCATAATATGTTTATCAAGCGTCTGCATGTCTGATTTTTAGTACCCCTTATCAGTACATTTGTCACGTACACGTGCAGATCGAACTAGTACATGCTTTTATTACAGTACACAGATCACACAGTTCAGTATGTGGATTGAATAATATAGCCCCCAGGTCACAACTAACTAAACCATAAGTAAAGGGACAAACCCAACTAAACGACATTTTCTACGAAGTTTAACATCTTTAATTTTTTTATTTAACCTTTATTTAACCAGGAGAACCTCATTGAGATTAATAATCTCTTTTTCAAGAGTGTCCTGGACAAGAGGCAACACATTCAACATACATTTACAACATAAAGAAATAAATGCTAAAATAAAAAAAAAAATAGACACTGAGATTACACATGTAACCATACACATCAAATGAAACCAATAAAACACCAAAAAAAGAATATATTTCATATAAAACAGGTACAATGTGCAGATTGTTCATCTAAAACATATTTGAACTGTCCAGAAGGCTTTTTGTAAGCGTTCTGTTTTTATTCTTATAAATTCAATGAAAAAAACAATGTCAAATTCTGTTGGAACGATGTTGTTATGATTTTAATTTGATGAGGAACTTAAATTATAGATCCTCATTTTAAGTTGGCATAGTTAGATTTTGCACACTTGTACAGGATATGAACATTAATGAGACTTGTCATTATGTTGAACTGCAACTGCTTTGTGTATTGGCTTCTGGAGGTCAGTTTGACATCTCTATAATCCACATGGCAATTCCACAGGGCAGATAAACAGAGGCGTCAGACTGCCTGTGCTGTAGATCAAATAAAGCACTCTTGCTGACTGTTATAAAACCATATGAACGCTGTAAAAACTCTGATCGTGTTGTTCAACTGCAACAACACATGTCTTTTGAGCATTGACTGTAGGAGTGGACTTCTTGCTGAAGAAGCCAATTAGAGCTAACTTAAATAGCTTTTTTCTGGAGCCAATTATGGGGATGGCAATAACCTAGTAACCAAGAGCCAATCAGCAGCGTTCCTTGTTTGTAATTAGCAAGCTTAAGCCAAATTCACGGACAGAAGGCACCTGATTGGTCAGTTGTTAGGGTACTTATCTGGATCAGGTCCCGGTTCAAAAGGGTCCATGAGCACGTGCGCTGACATGCTTGCGATCTCACTCCAGGCCGGTGGGGGTGGACCCAGAAAGAGAATTACCCAACCATTTGTATGCCGCCTTCTTTCTTCTTGAAAACGGCTTCACAGTCCAAAAGTCAGCTCCTGGCCCAACAACAAAAACTGAGTTCCAGATGTGTGTCAATGCAGCCTAGCTTAGCCGCTGTGGACTTTTGAATGCACTTGTTAAATGAATGGGGCTCATGCCATCTGTGCAAATCTGTTAGGAAGCCATTTTGAAAAAGCCCACAGAAGGCAAAAGAAGTGGCACATTAGTGTCAACAGTGAAGATAGGCGTGACTATGTCCGTTAATATTTACAGTCTATGATCTGGATTTACAAAGACCATATAAACGATAAACACAATAAAGCACCATACTCTTTAAGATAAAATTTAAAGAGTGGTACAAGCAGTTACATGGTGGGAGAGGTTTCCATGAGCACTTCCATATCAAGCTTTACAGATCTAGAGGCATAACATTATTCAGACATTCTATGCTTCCTGTTATCCCTGTTATATCCAAAAGTAAATGGATCAGATCAGGGAAGTTAAACCAGAGAAAAATCGGGCAGACTGTAAGGAACTGGTTGTTGTAAGTGTATGTACCTGTAATGATTATCTAGCTCTGTTTTTGTATTCCCTTCATCCAACCAACAATGTAGAAGTCAAGTCATATAAAGCATATATTCCTTTTCTGATCCAAAACAATTAACTGGTTACATTAAAGCCTGACCCTGAAAATGTTTGAAACCTTAGGATGATGGGACTTGTTTTCAATAAGTAACATCCATTGTAATAAAAATATAAATGCTGCTAATACTAGATACCTAGATGGATGCCCTCAAGCACAACAGCTAACTCAAAAGGAGGTCAACACTGAGGGTGGAGTTTCCATCACAAATGTTGTTGGTGTTTTTCAGATTGTGTTTGCTGCCAATCCTTCAGTGCCTGTTTGAACTATGGAGACAGCTCAGGTGAATCTAGTGGTGAGAGGAGACACATCAACAGGTATGACCCATCATTTTACTTCTAAAAAGGGTAAACGGTTGTCACCATTGTTTCGGTTATTTATCGTTTTGGTTCTATATTATGTTTTAATTTCTCTTGAAACATTTGACAAGATAAGTACATCTGTAATTACGGCTGGTCTGTGCGGGCCTCAAAGCTATGATCAGAGTTTATTGGTCACTAAACGACCTCATGAAGGCCAAGGGGCACACCATCAAGGTTAGGGGTGACGTGAGAAGTTTGAAGCATGGTTAGGTTATACACATGGGTGCACATAACTTTTTGAGTGAGGTACTCAGATGAGTACCAGGAGATAGTGTTTGGTACTCGCTCCATTTGTCGCGTGGTTCTTAATCGAGATTTTATACTACGTCTTTTTAATGCTAAAGTTTAGATCAGCTCAGCTAATCCACTCAATCCAAGTCAAATAATGACTCACAAGGCTCTTTCTTAAAAAACAAAACAAAACACAATCTTCTGTTTTGGGGTGAAGGCAGTGCAGAGCGTATTTACAGTAAACTTAGCAAAAAAACAACAAGTTCACAGAGACACATAGGTCACCTTTAAGTTTCAAGTTACCTCCTCTGTAGACAGTGCCAAACACGGCTCCTCTTTATATTCCCCTTGCCCCTCTCATTGAGCAAATTATTTTGGTAGAAATTGGTAGTATAAACAGGTGATGTGCGCATTTAATTGCACACATTATATGGGCATAATTCCCGCTCCCCCAGGGCGCATTAAACCCACCAGGAAATAGTGTCCTGGTTTGATCCTCGCGCACAGACCCAGAGGAGCGCGAAAGACCGGTAAATGTGTGCTTGAATGTATTTCTAACCCGCACAAGTGTACACCTTTGGCGAGCTATAATTGAGGGGAGAGGCAGACGAGAGAATGGATGATGCATGTCGATGTTATGTATGAATAGAACGGGAAGGAAAAAGGGTGTGCGAGTGTGGAATGGCGTTTGTGTGTGCGTGCAGGTGTATGTGTGTGGCGCCTGCGGCATGAAAGTCAGCCTTAGTATAATACTGTATTCGCGCACGGAGCTAGAGACGAACCCCCTCCGGCATTGCACCACGTCCCCCTAGGGAGAAGCGCCCCACACTATTTGAGAAGGCCTGGTCTATGGTCTATGTGAAGTACCCAAAGGCGCTTACTGACTCAAGTGATAGTACACATTTTTTATATTTGTCGCGCATGCGCATGCGTACCTGCGTACTTATGTGCACCCCTGGTTATACAAATATTTCCAAAGCACTGAACATCTCACATAGCATTTTCAAATACATTGTGCGGGAATGAAAGAGTATGGCACATCTGCAAATCTACCAAGACTCGGCTGTCTGCCCAAACTCAGACCGCGGAACAGGGACTACACTCACAGATGCAGACAGGAGGCCCATAGTTACTCTGGATCGGCACAAGTATCATCTCTGGTGCAGACGGGAGACTGCCTTTGCACAGGCAGCGATATTAATGCTGATATCATATACCACTCGGCTCTGGCTCTGGAGTGCACCTGCCATTTTGAATTGCGCTTTCATTTAGCTGCAGCATAATAAATTAGAATCGTTTAGATAACCATGCACTTTGGCTAATTTCAGGCGAGGTCATAGCAGTAGTGGGAAGTTGTGATGCTTTGGGAGGCTGGAGCCATCAAAAAGCAATCACTCTGCACCCTTCGGAAGGCGATACGTAAGTGTGACCTTTTTGTGTTTTCTGATAACGTGTAATATCTCAAAACCATTTCCAATTTCTTTTTTTTCTAAAACAGCGGCACGTGGACCGCCACCGTTCATGTGCCGAAGGGAGCCGTTCTCAACTATAGATATTTCAAAGCCTTCTTCTTGGAGTCTAAGGTAATACATGCTCACGTCTTTACAGATTGACTGGATGATTGTTGTGTCTGTCTCTTTAATTATACTGTGTGCTAAACATTTGCTAACATAACTTCAGTAACTACGGCTATAATTTCTAAAACTTGTGAAACCTGTCTTGTTGTTTATAATCCAAGCTTCAGTTTATGCTTTGTTGCTTTGGACACACGATTAACACACAGAAGGTACTCTGTCAATAGTCCACACCTTGTAATTATATTCTTTGCCACTTTTCAAACACAAAGAAATCTGCTAATCTTTAAATAGGCAGTCTGGAAATCAAACATACAGTACATACAGTAAATCAGAATCCATAAATCTTCTCGTGTTTTCTCGGGTGGAGCCCTCTGCACTGGGAGTGATGGTCGCCTACAGGGGTCTGGCTCATGACCCAGCCCCATCTCTTCTCTGGTTCCTGTGATGTCACTTGTGGTTACAGGCGGCTCTTGGCTAGATCCCGGTGTAGACGGCTCCTTAGATAGTGGTTCCTTGGCTGGTTTTACCGGCACTCGACCTCCATGTTTTCATATATTTTATAGTTTTATGCTTTTTGTGTGTGCGCTGTTTGGGGATGGTCTGTTGGATCCTGGCTTGATGGGTCGATGTTTTTAGATGTTTAAGCACTTTGCGTTATGTTATTGTATGAAAAGGGCTTTATAAATATTGATTGACAGAATTAATGTCAAAGCAAAACACTTCCACTTTTAAGATTTCACCCCACGATGGCTGTGGGGACTGGATTGATACCAGTTCATAACATCTTTTTTCATTGACTTTTGAAAATCCCAAATAACCAGTTTTGGACGGGCCTGATCTTGAAACACCATACCATGTGTTCTATGAAAACCCTAACACTAAACGTTGAACTTGCAGAGTGCAGGCGGGCCCTGTCAAGTGATAGTCAATGTGTGGGAGACGCATCTCCACCCACGCATCATGGCCCCCACAGGTATACTACTACAAATACAACAACTAATACCGCATCAACTTTGTGGTTGGGCAAGAAGATGTTCCCAATTTAAGTATTAAAGCTGAACTAACTGACTTTATTTTTGTATTCATTACGAAAATGCAATCCATATCCATGCAATGCATTGGGATATACGTCCTTTTTGAAGAAAAAGTAGCGCAGATTTGTGCTGGCGTGTCATTTAATTTTAGTTCGAGGAAGAGAATGTGTTTCGGGTCCCGATTGTGACCAATCACAGCGGACCACTGGCCCCCGCTTTCTTGAAAAAAGCTACAGGTTTCTTGTTAGCACAGACAGCTCAGGTAAACAAGCGGCGGAGGCTAACCTGAAACTCCCCGTGTCTTCGTTACCGGTTACTGCTTACTCAGTGAAACAGCCATCCTAAAGAAAGTCCCGTCCTCTCCGCGCTTCCCGGTTCTATCATTCTATGGTCACGCCATCCACGTTCAAATGTGCAATCCATACATGGATCCATCCATGAGACGCTAGCTAACAACAGTGTATGTGGGGTAGTGGGGGGCGATAGCTTCGTGGGTGCGGGAAGGAGAGGAAAAAGAGCGAGGCCAGCGAAACCCCTGCTTCGAAATCCCAAAGTCAGTTAGTCAGCTTTAAGCATGGAGTTTTTTTGATTGACTAAGGTTGAGTCCCATTCCTCACAAATTTACTTCTAAAATCCTATACTCTTGAGGAGACTTGATCAAATCAAGTTTTTTTTTGATCCAACCAAACTAATATCAATAATTTCTTGCACAAACATGTACGACATTTTTTTAAAAGTTCTTGTCTCAGTCTTGTAATGGTATGATGTCAATTATGATGTAATTTGGTAATTTCACAAGGGATCATTTCCATATTACAATAACATAGCTCCGTCTGGTGGTAACATAAGAAGTTACAGGCAAAGTGCACCTTTTTTACCCTTCTTACTTGTTTCTCCGTATATTTTCAACTTGAGATATTATTTCACATTCAAAAACATGACTCTAAATAGCTTCATTATGATTTTGAATGACCACAAAGTTCTGCGTAATATTATTCTTTAAAGGGGACTTCTTCTGCAAAGATGTTTCTGTCCATGCATTGTTCCCTCATCATTAACAGACCTGCAGTTGTTTGTAAATTCATCATTATGAGGATTTTCTGACACAAACATTGGGCCCCGCCCTTTTGGTCTGAATTACTCACACGCCATACACAGAACCATTTCCTGCCCTTTAAACAAAAGTATTTCTCTAAAAGAGAATTATATGAATAAAAGTATAAAGCAATAACAAGACACTATTTTTCTATATTTTCTATTTAAGAAATAATTTTACATTCTAAACATGAAATGAAAAGTTGCATTATTAGTATTAGTATTATCAACTATCATGTTTAAGGGCAAAAACTATTATAATGAAATGTATGAAAGATTTGCAGTTTGTTGGACGTTGTTTATTGTTTGATGCAATGCATTAACTAATTTCACTCCTTTCACTCACAATATTTCTAACAATATTTAAAACTCAAAAGTATACTACAGAATAGATTGTTTCCTTACAAAGGTCAAAACATTGTATTTACAATAAGATCTTCCCCCGCACACTTTTGCTTCTTCTTTTGAATTCACAAGACCTGTTTTATGGTTAATGCCTGTAATTACTGCTGACACAGGAAAACATCTTCTCTGTCAGCGCAAACATAGATTCACCAAATATTTATCTTTGGAAAGACACAATTGAGTTCGTTTTAGGTTTTATCCATGTCACAACATTGTTCCCTCATCAAAAAGATCTGGAGTTGTTTTTAGTTGCATACAAGGAATTCTCTACACAAATTAACCCCCTCACAGACCGCTCCGTGTTAAATCTGTTCGATCTTTTACATCACATAGCCAGAGCTGTCGGCATGTTTTCTAACTTCGTTCTCCCTTCACTAGTGGATATGTGCTAGCTACCAGTCTCCAATAAATTACCCGGAAGCCTCAGTTTCATTCTTTTTTTCAATATTTACGGCAATGTGTATTGTGTCCTTTTTATTATTAATTGTGTATGACAAGGGACAGTGTACATTCATGAACATTACTGTCAATGTACCAGAATTCTTCATGGGGATTTAAAAAAATAAAATAAATCCCTGCTGTCCCTGGAATGATTTTAAAGAAGCAGAAAGAAAGAGGAAAAAAAAATAGAAGTACAATAGAAGATAGCATTATAACAGACACTTTATTATCCTATCAATAATAACAGTGTGCATTAGCAATAACCAAAACTAGAAAACCTTGGGTATGGTTATTCAGTTAATCGTAACTTGTACAAGGTTCAAATGAAATCAACACATTTGGACGGACGGTTACTGTTGCATGTCTGGTTTAACATGGCTGAACACATTTGACGTTACTTGCATTGGCCGTTTTATTTTCCATTGACACCAGGAACTAGCAGTGCTGAGCCCACTAGGATTCTGAAAGGCTCCTGGTTTTTCAATACCAAAACATGTATACCTAGTTTAACAAGAATACAAAGTGGTGCCATTAGGTTTCCATCGAAATGCCCCACTTTTTTTCTGCATTTCTAATGTTTTTCTCTTTGTTACAGCTGCCCACCAGAATATTGATGACGGCCATTTCGGAATCCACAGTAAGTTCAGTGCTATTGTCTGATTTTGTGCTCATTCATTATAACTCGAAGAATACTGTTCATTTGATTGGGTACACTGAGTCCATTTGGGTCGCCGCTTTAGCTGCCATTGTCTGTTCAGCATTCACAGAGACAAAGGGGTTAGATTGTCACAGAAATGCTTCCTGTCTATGGTTGGACATACAGTATTGGCTATGGTATTGTTGTTAACTGCTGGTGACTGCTTGTAAATAATATATCACGCATGGATCATTAGTTTGAATATTTTAGTTTTAAATGTTAAACACAAACTAATTATTATGACTTTAATTTAAAGAGCGACTAAACACCTGTGCCCAGCCTTACTCCGCCCACATGAAGATTTGAAAATTTTCTCTAAAAAGGGCGTTGTCTGGAGGACTAAGGGACAAGAAGGGGGGCTTAGAGTTGGGCGTGGTCTGGGCTGTGATTGACAGCTCACTTGTCACACAAAAAAAACAGACAGTTGTCATTGCTGCTTAAAGCAATAGTTTACAGACCAGCAAGTCTCATTCCACCCTTGTTTACACACTAAGATAATTGTAAAGCTACACACCTGAACCTAATCACACTCAATAATCTCAGAATGACTCATGTAATTTAATTTTAATCCACTAGATGGCGCCAGAATACTCCAAACTGCAGCTGGGGCGTTTGTGAGAGTTGAATGGGTTCACATTTGCCTGGCCTGCCAGACACTCCTCCTTTCTGTTCAAAAGAAGAACCGTCTGGACACCTCTTCCTAGCCTATCATTTCACGATTTTACCCACATCGGTCCAATCACGCACCGAGAGGCGGGACTTCCTTTCACCTTTGAGTTGCTAATAACTCCTCGTATCTTTAAGTTTTTGTTACAAAATCGACAGCAGTCGTTTACATTTGCACTAGCTGACATGCCGCCATCCCTTGTTTTGTGTTTACTGAAACGGCTTGGGTGCCGCTAGTTGCTGCGTCATATCCTGTGTGCATCTAATTGGTTGATGCAGTCTGTCAACCACGCCCACCGGGAATTCGCTGAGATCAAGCTCGTTCCCAGACTATATGTCTTTGAAAAAGCATATCGTTTGGCAGGCCAGGCAAGGTTCACATCACTGGCTCTGACAGACTGACGTTACACAAAACAACTGATGTCATAGAGAACTTCAGAGTCAATGGAGAGGCCAGAACCAAATTCAAATGTAGTACCACCAAAAAGGTTGAGAGGGCACCACACAGCGTTTTTTGGCTCAAAAGTGATATTTTATCTAATTTGAACTAAAATGTCAAAAGAATGACCAGGATATGTAGACAGCACTACAATAAACATACTTATGCAGTTTATGAGTTAAAAAAAGTGGATTTGGTGTTTAGTCGCTCTTTAAAACAACTAAAGTCCGTTTTAAAACTACTGGAAATTTACTCCTCTCCTCTCTCAATAGACCTGTTCTATGTTTTCTGTGCATCTTGGCAACGGAGTGGCTTTATTATGAAACCACACATACATGATTTAAGAGGACCACTGTAGACACACGTGTATTCTTGATAATGTCTTGAGTCCAATTCTGCTGGTGGATATGATGGCTAACTC
Source organism: Knipowitschia caucasica (assembly GCA_964034765.1). NCBI lineage: Eukaryota > Metazoa > Chordata > Actinopteri > Gobiiformes > Gobiidae > Knipowitschia > Knipowitschia caucasica. The sequence continues at coordinate 11,785,437 of OZ035839.1, forward strand.
TGGCCGCTGATTATTGCCAGGCCTCTGTTGCCTCTGTTGCTTCTGTTGATCTGACATGGCTGAGAGTCCCTTGGTGTGCTAGAACTTCAGTGCTTGTTCAGTATTTGGGGTTAAAACAACTGTAAATGCAGCGACTTGGTATTTGGATGCACTGACCCTACTGGTATAAACGACACGGGTAAACGCAGTACTTCGTCGCCTTATTGCACGCAGTGAAGAAGAGTTCCATTCATCCAACAGCCTGTGAATGTGTGAAGGACTAAAAACTGTTTCAAATTGAAGGTTTGAAACTGGTTATGACTGTCTGGTTCATCAGGCTGAATTTTAAAGTGCAATCAGAACAGTTGCAGCCCTACAGTATATGAATGTATGGTGTGTCATATGGTGAAGGAAAGCAATGACCCAGTTTTAAAGACCACACAAATACTGTATATTAGGATATCATTTGGCAACAAACCAATCCAAAGACAAGCAGCTGTAGAGAGTCTATAATGCTCTCTTCACCTTTCTATAGATGGTGTGAGATGCGTTGACTCCGGGTGGCTCACGTGCCAGACTGAAATTCGCCTCCGTCTGCACTATTCGAAGACTCTTCCGGTTTCCATCACCAAGAAGAAATTCAAGAAGTCTCGTTTCAGGTAAGGGATCACTGGGTTGGCCGACATCGTAACCCGACACCGCTGCAGTGAAAGTTTAAACTAGAAAGCATCCAGCACTACTCAATCTCCTAGACACAATTATATCCTGCTTACATTATTATTGCAAGGTTTTTATGTTGTTTGTCTAAAAAGAGGACATGGAAAATCTTCTATCTCAGTGTGTAGATGAAACTTATCCTGTCGAAGTGGATTTTACTTAATTTGTTGTAAATGCACATTGATTTTTAAATTAGTTCTAAATGTAGTGAAGTGTTTGCTCTGAGTTTGTAATTATGGTGAGAACTGAAAGACAGAAAGTTCTCAGATTCCCTGGACATTATTTGAGCAGATTGTAAGTTGATTTAAGTCCTGCAGTTTAAGAACCGGACATTAGATACAATCCTCATGGCTTTTTCAAGGCTGTAAGTGAGACTTGGTATTAACTAAATTGGTTTTTGAAAGAATTTTGAAACTATTTTTCACAGACAACGTATGTAGGTTTCCAGGTGATGTTTTTGTATATTATAACTTAGTTCTGACCAAGTTTATACATTTTCTTTAAACCAATAATTGACGTTCGGTTGTATTATTATTTTTTGGATTCTGTTCTGCTGAAATTATATGTATGCCCTGTATATTTATATCATATGTCCTGTTCTGTATATTAAATCATATGTATACTAAATAGTTTAAGGCCAAGATATGCAACTCCTCAACAAGTGGGCGATGAAACACAAACCTTGATAAATATTCCCCTCACTGTTCCCAGGATCAAACTGACATTGGAGGGTGTTGAGGAGGAGGAGGAGGATGAGGAAGAGGGGCATAAAATGGCCACCACGTTGGGCATCAGCATGATCAGCGCCGGAGAATACAAGTCACGTCACTCCCAGCCCGAATGCGGCTACGCGCTGGAGCCGGGGCGCTGGACAGAGTACAGCCTCCACACCATGGACCCTGACAACCTGGAGCTCACACTGGAATTCTTCGAGGAGGACCTAGGCGAGCATGTGGTGCAGGGGGACGCCCAGCCGGGGTACGTGGGGACCGCCTGCCTCCTCTCTTCCTCCTTCCTGGAAAGCGGCAAGGACATTGGAGTGATGACCCTGCCCATCATGGGGCGCAACTCCAGACAGACCATTGGGAAAGTGAAAGGTAGTCCTGACACAGTTATTACTATATCAACTTATTGTTTAATATTTATGGATAAAACTATATATTTTGGAGATGTACAGTATTGTATTATCATCCCATCATTGTCATTGGCAATCAAGTAACTTTTTATGGTATCAGTAACTTTGAATTCAAATTTTTGCATTTGAATCCTTTAATTTGAGCCATACAAGATTATAACATTCTCCGCCATACAGAAAACATTTTACACACTTACGTAGGCAACAAGAGAATGAAAAACAAAACAGATTTGATTTCTCATGTAATACAGAATGTACATTTGTAAAATTTTCCATTTTGGTCAGACTAACATTTTGTACTTCTCTATACATTTAGCATTAAATATATGGAAAAGCACATTACTGGAAGATCAGGTTTGAAAGTAATTTGGCTTTGTCCACAGTGGATTATTTGGTCATCCGTCCGATTCGCGGTCAGCAGTGCGACATGAGCTCATCGTTTGCAAAATACTGGAAGAAGAGAAGCACCTTGGACGTGGGACACAGAGGAGCTGGCAGCACACATTCAGACAAGTGAGAGTGACTGCCTTTTCATTAGTAAATAGTTTATTGACCTTTTCATCATGAACTGACATTGAGTAAAGGTACCATAACATTGACTTTCCTGTCAAAATACAGTAGTATAAGTACTATAGTATTGAGTTTTTAACCATGTTACAATGTGGTTCCTTTATCAAAACATTCATGGAGATATTTTTTAGCTGCTGTCTGTATAAGCACTTTTGGCAAACCAACACAAAAAAACGTCCTCTTGCCCAATCTGTCCAGAAATTTTCTGGATTTCAAGCGACTGTAAGTAAGCTATGAGGAGTCCTTAGACCAGGGGCATCCAGAAGGGGCCGTGGTTTGCGAGTTGGTTGCGCACTGCCAACCAACACCACTCAGAGTTTGACAGCTCTGCCTTGGACTTAGGCTCTTTTGTCCATGAAGTCTTTTATCCTTTAAAGCAAACGTATCGCCTCCAAATTTGTTTTTACTCCTTTTTCCACTACATACACTACATGTATTTTTCATAGACTGTAAATACTAACGGACGTAGTCACGCCTATCTCCACCATTCTAACTAATGTGCCACATTTTCAGCGGGCTATGGGCAGTTTCAGGGCTGGAAAATGTGAAAACACGCATCTGTGCGTCAGCCGGCACAAGCCCCACTCATTTAAACGAGTGACTTCAAAAATTCACAGCGACTAAACTAGACTGGTCCAAAAAATTCACCCCCCTCAGCATTGACACACATGTGGAACGGAGATTTGGACCAAGAGCCAACTTTTGGACCGTCCTGTAAAGACGTTTTCGAGAGGTCTGCCAATGCTATATGTTAGCAGTGGCTAATTCTTATTCCGGGTCCACCCCCATCGGTCCGGGGTGAGATTGCCAGCATGTCAGCGCACGTCATTTTGGCCACTTAAAATGTATTTATCCATTAAAATGTATCCTTGTTTATCTATGATTTGAAGCACAACTGACTGCATATGGTAGATAGAAGTACTACCCAATGCAGATCAAACTTTTAACCCCAGCATTTGTCTTACTGTTTTCAGGCATCACCGCATCAGGGAGAACACGATAGCTTCTTTCGCAAGTGCAGCCAAGAACGTAGGTTTCACTTGAATAAAATATAGTTTATATGCTATATATATATATAAACTTGTATTGTAAAATGGCTCATCTGTGTCTGTATTATCAGGGCGCAGCGTATGTCGAGTTTGACGTTCATCTTTCAAAAGATGCTGTTCCAATTGTGTTCCACGATCTGACCTGCTGCATCGCAACTAAGAAGAAGGTTTGTAGATTTTTTTGTTGCTATTATTGGAATCTTAATGGTTAATTCAAAAATAAAAAAGAAAAAAACCCTGTTAAAGGGGCAGAAATCGGATTGATACGGTGGGACTGAATATGTGGACTCATTTATTTTAAAACATCCTTTAAGTTTCAATATTGAGATTTCAAACATACCAGATATTTGAAAATGATCCACAGGTGTCATGGGTGAGATTATCACAGAAGCATGTTATGTCTTCTATTATGTACATTGGTAGAGGTAGCATAACACAATGATTACCCAATGAACACAAATATGGCCTTGCAGTTCAGATCAAACCATTCCTTTCTGTTTTCAGTGTAAATCTGTTTTTTTCTTCTTGTGATAATAATTTTTGATTTGTTTATTTTTTTTTACAGTAAAAAGGTTTCTTAAGGACTTTATGTTCATGTTATATTCAAATTAAGCCTGAAGTATTGGTCTGAAAAATCAGGAGTTTTGTTGCTTGTTTGGTTGATAAACAATAGCCCTTTACAAACTGCACACACGGAGGATCCTCTCTGGGCTCTGTGCTGTACACACACGCATACATAAAGGAACTTATAAACTTTGCTACATTAGGCGTTGGGGGGACACACATCCGTGGGCCGTTAACTCTACCGAATTGAGAAAAAGCGCATTTAGTTTTGGACGGTGCATATTGTCGACGCTGTATTCACTGCATGTTTAACCTAATGCGCGCCATACTTAAACATGGAAAAGTTAAAGAAAAGCACGTGGGGAGCGCTGGGGCTCCACTGGGGCTCCACTAGGGTTCCACTGGGGCTCCACTGGGCCTCCACTGGGGCTCCATTAGAACTTCATTGGGGCTTCATCTGCACTCTGACACTCTGTTGACGCTGGAGGCAGCTCTTCCCAGAGGATCTGCGGCGCTCCTTGTCTGAGATGCTGTGTAAACAGACAGTGCTCTAGATTATAACGAGAAAACTCCGGGTAGACGTGCATGTTTGTGAAGGGCTAATAAGTGTTTTCACAGAAAAATGACAAAACCCTGGAGCTTGTCGAGGTTCCTGTAAAAGACTTGACATTTGACCAACTTCAGCTCCTAAAGGTGAGTTTTATCACTGATTCAAAGCGGTTACATTTAGCAATAAGTTCACATGGTCTATGTCAGTGGTTCTCAAAGTGGGGGGTGTGAGATGGGTTCAAGAAAGAGTTCAAATGTTCACTGTATTTCACCAGTGTCATTAAGTATGACACTTGAAATTATTACTGCATTAAATGCTATTCAGTAGAGGGGCTCACGAGTATGTTTAATTCTTCTATATTTTGAAAAGTTTGAGAACCATTGATTGGTGACTTTAGTAGTACATAGGTTTATGTAAAATGATACCTGATAATACATTTCTCAAAAAAAAAAACCTAAAAAAAAACCAAGGCATGCAGAAAAAACAAGTTGTTTTCTGCAAGTCCTACTTGTTAGGACCAAAACAAAATTTCCCACTGGCAGCACGTCTTAGTCAAAGAATATCTTATGTATCCATTACAAGGAAGACGTAATGACATTATTTGTGTGGTCGAATAATGTCTTTGTTTGTGCCAAACAAAACTTCATCATTATAAAATGTAAAAACATATGTCCCAGCTGTAGGCGAGCTTGCATCTCCACAAACCTCACTCTTACTCGTCCTGCAGGCATTAAAAGACAGAGGACAGGAACAAACATAACATATATCAGACTCAATCAAAGCTCAGATGCCAGTGAGTCCGGATAAATCAGATGATACTTAGTTTTGAGCCTGCTGGTCAGTGTACATGGGGGGTTACAGAAGGCTTTAAAAAGTTTACTTTTAGCTTAGTCTCATAGTTCAGTCTCAGACAAGTCAGCAGGGATGTGGTGTCCCTGATATTTGTCTTCAGCCGTTTTACTTCCCGATTGGAAGTAGTCCTCCTTGCTCCAGACAAACAACCCTTATTAACTTTTATATTTTATGTCAAATTCTTATCCATACCGAGTGTAAACCTGCAGTAGCTCCTAAAATGTCAAAACATAACCAAACCATCTGTACATGGGTCACATAACAATTGTTGTGACTTAAAATTGTTGTATTGTACATTTAAACAGTTGGTATTTAAAGACACAAAAAAAATTGACTTTCATATATTTTCAAATTAATGCTAATTGTAATTAAGGGGTGGAAGAGGCTTATCAAATGCACAGCTAAAGTAGGCTGCATTTATCCTTTTAGTTCTTCTGATATTGTTTTTGATTATCGCAGCTGGATCATGTTGCTGCCATGAACGGAACAGACCACCGAGGTACACGCCACATGTTTTCTGTTGGTTTAGTCATAAAAAGGATGTTTGCATTTTTGTTCTAAATTCAATTACGCGGGTCATTTGAGCCAGCTATGCCTCACATGTCCCTTGTTCCGCTCAGAAATGGAGGATGAGGACGAAATAGACGAACACCAGCCCTTCCCTTCACTGTCCCAGGTGAAATGCTTCAACAAAACTATTTTTCCTCTCTGCTCTTCACCATAATATATATTTATACAGATTTAATTCTATTTCTTACAAATGTTTAAACGTCTTTTTCTTTTTTGACAGATCTTTCAAGCCGTGCCTGAGAATGTAGGATTCAACATTGAACTCAAATGGATCTGCCAAATGAAGGTTTGTATTCTTGGCTAAATTAAATGGTGTTCATCTACAGCACTAAGGAAAGCTTTATTTGAACGGATTTTTTTTATTGAAATTAATTTACAGCAACAAATTAATGCAATTTTCCCAGCCCTAGTTTATGTTTGTAAGAAAAAACTGAGACAAATATAATGCTTTTTTTTTTCTCCCTGAAAGTAAAATGAAAGTAAAAATTTATTTAAAAAAAATGTCATATGCAAAAGTTTATTTTGTGCGTTTCTTGCGTTCAGGATGGTGCGTGGGACGGAAACCTGTCGTCCTACTTCAACATGAACACCTTCCTGGACATTATTCTGTCCTGTGTGCTGCAGGGAGGTGGGAACAGGCGCATCGTCTTCTCCTCCTTTGACCCGGATATCTGCACCATGTGAGTGCAGCCTTCAAACTGTGGCTAAAGGGGCGTTCACACCGGACTTAACTTCGGCGTCAAAAGCGTCAGGTTTGCATTGAAAGTGAATGGTGAAGCGCGTCAGGTGAAGCCGAGGGGCCCGGCGTCACTTGACGCGCGAAACGCTCGCGTATCAAAACAATCCCTTTGACGCCGAAGCTGAGCAAAGCTGAGCTTTTGAAGCTTTGACGCGGGCTTCAACCAATCAGGAGACGAGGAGCAGCAGCAGCAGCTGCGGGTCTGTCTCTGTCATGGAGAGAAGTCATGTATCTGCTGCTGCTGTTTTATTGTCATTATTGTTATTAGTAATATTATTTGTATGAGTAGTAACGTTCTGAGTAACAAAAATCATTGTACACATGCTGTGTAGTAAACGTAGTTTATTTAATAAAAGAACAGGCTGACGATGAGTCTGGCTCAGAGCAAGGCAGCTCCGGACGGGCGAGAGCCGGGGAGAGGCAGTGAGATGCAGGGAGAGCCGGGGAGAGGCAGGAAGAGGCGAGAGCGAGGCGGGGAGAGGCGAGCTCCGGGGTTTGAGAACTCAGACTGGGCGAGTGACATGCGGAAGTACCGCTGAAAGCGAAACTCCTCCGTACGCAGCTCCTGGAGTAAATGACGGAACTCTGCAAACACTGCAGCCTCTCAAGTCTGTGGTGAACCCAGAACATGTTTTGTTGAAGCCCTACAACAACGTTATTTTGCTTTATATAACAAATAAAGGCTCGCTGCTCATTGAAAAATCCACCGCTGTCCTGACTACAGGCAACAGAGAAGCTCCTCCCACCGGCGTCAGGCGCGTCACTCGCGTCAAAAGCTTCAAGCACCAAAATGACAAAACTATCCCGGCGTCAGTTGAAGCGCGTCAAAAGCTTTTTGAAGCTTTTGGTCTGAACGAGAACGAAACTTTCTTTCTTTGGGACCATTTAAGGAGACAATATTTGTTTACAAATAGAGCTGCAGCTATTGATTCTGTTTTGTAACTTTGTAATCTCTCACTTTACACCTTACAACTTCATAAAAACTGTTTCACTATTCCAACTCGGTTATAATATTTAGTGTTATACACTAACAAAAAAACGCCAGTTTCATCCTCACCGTTTCTGCCCTCGATACGTTTTGAGAGCACATCCTCAAAAGAAAGAACAGAAAGTGCCACGAACACTGTCAAAGTACACTGTCGTAAACGAGGTTTCTGACAAACACTAAGTGCACTGAGCTGTTATACGTAATGAAACACTACACAAAACTACTAGTTGAACCATGTTTTCTAAATAAAGAATTGAGACAATAAATCATACATTCACTAAAAGAAATGAGTGCTGAAATGTTCTGAATTTGGGAAGACTACCTTTGTGTTACTTACTTTGTAACTAACTGTTCGTTTGAGTTCCTAAATAACATGTGGCTTATTTTCCTCCAGGGTCCGTAACAAACAAAACAAATACCCCATCCTGTTCCTGACGCAGGGCGTGTGTGCGCGATACCCGGAGCTCATGGACCTCCGCTGTCGGACCACACAGATCGCCATCAGCTTTGCCCAGAGCGAGAACATTCTGGTGAGCTCCCATAAGACAATATAAACTATCCAACTGTCCTGTAGGTGTGTACTTTATTAATATAAACGCTATTGTTATAATTAATTATTATATCATTTGTATTCGTATTTGCATTGAAGCAGGCGAGCAATCTGATTTTCTCAAGGGCTTTTGTAAACTCAGTCGTAGCCTCTCTCCATATTACACGGCCATCTTCATTTCTTTGTGAATGTTGCGTCTTCAGGGGATCAGCGCGCACACAGAGGAGCTGCTGAACAACCTGAACCTCATCGAGGAGGCGCAGTCTAAAGGTCTGGTGGTGTTCAGCTGGGGAGAAGACAACAACCACCACGAAACCAGGAGAACGCTGAGAGAGAAGTGCATCGACGGCCTCATATACGACCGGTGAGTTTGAAGACGTTCTGTGGTTCTTTCTACTTTATAGTGATAATAGATTCTAAGCCCCAGGCCTTAAAACAGGGCTCATGTCAATACAGCCAAAACTGAAAACCTGCTTCTTTGTTCTCAGAATATAAATTACCTGACTGTGTTTTCCTTTGCTTTGTCATAATAATTTGAAATATGCACCCGTTTGAGTTCTATCACCATGAAATAGAGCGGAGGTTTAAAACCGGTCCTCTAAGATCACTGTGGCTGCAGGTTTTCAATCCAACCAAGCAGACTCCACCCCCTCAAATGAGTCCTGTCTTAAGTACTTGAGTAAAAGGGTGAAGTCTGGTGTGCTCCTACGTGGTTGGAATGAAATCCTGCAGCCACACCGGCCCTTTCTGAAAGCAGTTTTATCTGAAATAGTGAGACAGAGAGAAGTTTCTAGGTTTCGTGAATAGCACAGACAGCTGAGTTTTTATGACTTTTCCTAACTTTACTTGGTTAAATAACTTTTAAATTCAGTTTCAGTTTACATTTTGCTGTAGTTATTTGAAACGGTACCACAGTGAATGCATGCAAAGCTCTAACCAAATAGATGAGCGTGTGGTGACTTTCACTCGGGTTGCAAAATGAATATGATCTCCTGCCGTACATGCCCGACTCGCTCCACAAAGCCACGTCCTGCCCGGGCCCAGAACAGTGCGTGTGTGTTTATCGGCTTATGTAACGGCCGTTCAGGTTAATGAGTTGTCGTCTTTGGGCTGTTGATGAGAGAATGCTGGTTATCCATGGACTCTGGGACATAAACCATCATTGAGGCTCACAACACATGACTGTACTCTGCTGAATGGAGTATAAAAAGGCATTGATGGAAAATAAAATGGAACAAATTATGGTCTGAATGTTCCCTAATAGTTGATCTCATACACATAATCAATCCATTTTGAAAAGCCCCGTTCTCTTCCCAGACCAGCTGAGATCTCTGTTTCCACCAGCCCTACAAGCCGCTTCTCTAAAATGGCTGCCTTTACAATTACGTTTTAGAATCAGGTACCTTATTCCGGCAATCTCCCCACAAAAGAGAGCGGTAACCAGTTAAACAAGGCCAGTGGAAATGCATCCAGACAAAGAGTAGAGGACAGCAAAAAATCACACAGGTACGTCGCTCTGTTGTAGTTCAACCACACGCACAGAAGATGTCAAAAATGAATAATGATCACACAATCCTGTACCTGTCACCATGTTTTCACTTCAACTCTGACACACTACTTGTTATTTCTCTGTCAATCTGTGCACGTCAGGCCCGCTCCCTTAAAATCAGTTCAGTTCAGTTTATTTATTTGCCATTTGCAGTAAAAAACCACATTGGAATACATTTGCAAAAAGTCTCCAGTGTGCACAGACAAATACAGACATAAAACAACATTAAAAGACAGAAATAAAACAGTAAACAAATTTCACTGTGAAATCGATCGACTAAAACAGTTTCAAAACAAGTGCAAATCATTAAAGTGCTCTGAAATGCCCCCCATATGTATCCCCCAAAACTATTGAGAACTTTTTGATGCATGGTCGACTTTAATAGAAGCCCTTGAGTATGTTGTCCAAAATTATCTATACAACTGTATAATAATAATTGCTATGGTATAACATTGGTATTCAAAATTAAGTTTGAAATGTAGTATTGTGACAACATTGGCCCATTCTAATTCCTCTGTCAATAATAGACATTTTTCTGACAGTTTTCAAACTGAAAGTTTTCTGACAGGCCAGCCATGTTGACTAATTTCTCATCCTTCTGGTCATTATATAGCCAAAGCTCATGGCCGTATGAGAGGGGGTGTGAGCCTGGAGAAGATTGCTTAAAAATCAGAGAAGCGAATCTTTGTATTTTTGTAATCAGTATATTTAAACATTTGTGAATAATGATAAAAGAATCCAATATTTTTTCATCTGTTTTTCAATAATTTATTAGATTTGAAATTCCCCCACACATTTTCAGAGTCTTCCCACTCAAGAGACTGCCTCACATTGTGAATTTGCTTACACCTTCTTTGTTCAGTGGCAGACGTGTTTTCAGCTTTTGTGCTTCCCATTCGATGGACTTCTGCTTTTGTAAATCCCTTGTTGTCTAGAAACATTGAACTTTAGCTTTGGTCCCTCTTCTTTCTACATGCGCTGCCTCTCATCTCAACTCTGTCTTTTCATTTCAGAATTTGTGATTGCTTGGTGAATTATTATGACTCTCCAGATTCCCGTAATGTTTCCCTGTTTGCAGACTGCATTTTGGTTGACTTGTTTCATGTTACAGCCGGAGGGGCACATTTACTAAGAACACACCGTTCTCATTGATACAAGGCGGTTGACTTGTCATGAGAAGAAGTCTCAAAATCAACAGAGCTGGGAAAATAAGGCTGCTCTATTGAAACTCTAAGCCGATTAGTCAACCGTCATGTAAATAATTGCCTTTTCTGTGTGCCTTTTTATATTTTTGGGTGATGCCGCAATACCAGCGTCATTGAAAAATGATTCATTTATTGCATGAAAGTTTATTTACTCCCTAAAATGTTTGCAAAAGAATGTTCACTGCATTTTCACGGACTCACCCTTTTACTTTACTAATCTTTTCACAATCGTTGACTGTAGAAAGAAATAGACATGACTTCTTCTTTTTTCTAACCCACTTCTCACAAGTCTCGTTTAGCATATACCGAAATAATTAGTTCTAACCTCAACACTAACCGTGATATTGAACTTGTAATTTTACAATAATATACATTTAATGATTAACAAATTGGCTAAATTTTACATGGCCTGCAAGCTAGCTCTTTTGCATTACCAAGAGCCTATGTGTTAAAATTGTGGTAAAGGTTAGCTGAAAATATCTTTCCTGGTAACTATGGTAACTGTCAAATGTCTTGTCTTAGTTTAGAGCTATTTTCCCTGGGTCCAAATGACGCAAGAGCTGTCACAAAGTTTCACATCTGCTTTGTCAGTAAATGTCAACTTCGATCTAGATATTTTCTCTTAAAGATGTCGAGAAGTTGTGACAATATTACAAAATATATGCATGACGTTGGCATGAGAATGATACGGCAGTTTTGTGAATTTAATCACAATCAAAAGACATAATTAGGACACCTTTCTCTTTTCATAAAATGCGTTTTCCCATAGAGTTGTATCGGCTCCTGCCCTCCAACTAAAATACAACTGTAGAACCTGTAGAGAGTGTGTGGTAAAAGTTTGTGTGTTTATTTTGATATTTTTTTAATAAACCAACACATGATGAATAATCATTACTATTATTGGTAGTGGTGGACAATTTCAAATACAATCATATCGGTGTGTTTCAGTATCAATTTTTAGAAGTTTAGTTTGTAGTTTTACAATTTAAATGTAAAATTAACTACAAAATGCAACTATTTTAACAGTATGGGCGTTTTAAAGCTCTAGCAAATATGGTGTTTTCTCAGTCATTTCCAATAGTTTGGACCATAAATGACACCTCTACCTCAACCTTCCCTTTTTCAGTGCAGACGCAACCAATAATTTTTCTTCTTAACGTTTTTTTGTTGATGGTTCCAATACTGTAGATATATTTGTGTAGTATTATATCGTGAGGCCTCATACTGTTTGAATGATGATGATAACTGTTCAAACTCGTCTGAGCAGAGAAGGCAGAAAGCTCGTTGACTGTGTTTGTGAATGCTGATCATGTGACATGAGCTTGTCCCACACGTTCGAACCTGTGTAATGAGATTTAGTCTCGCTGAGCACCCAAGCTGCTTCACTAAACCCCTCTGCTTTGATTTCAAATTAGCTGCTATATTTTTTATATTTTGTCGAGTATATTTTGAGATTGCACTTTGCATCTTGAGATGTTAAAAAAGGTCTGTATATTGTGTGTATTTATACAAGGGCTGAGAATCTCTGGTAGTTTTTGTCCTATCCAAAGAAACGTGTTCAATGCATTTTTTAAAATCAATTTAGTATAAAATATTGTCTCTGAATTAGATTCCTTCACATTTTCTCTCTTCACTTCAAATAGGTCGCACCTTTTTAGATCATGACAGCTGTGACCATCTGTCTAATCAATCATCTCTCACCCAGTTTTTCATGAAAATTGCAAATCTGTGTATTTTAACCCTTATTTACCTCAGTAACTATACAATAGTGAAGGCTTTTAATTGTTGTAAAAATTGTTGGCCTAAATGTTGTTGCGTTTCCTTCTCAGAGAAATACTCAATAAAAAATGCATAAAATGACTAGTTGTGACTAGTCAGTTTAATTAAAATCAATTATCCATTTGTGTTTACCTTGCACACAGGTGAAACTAGAAAAATTAAAATATCGTACAGAAGTGAATTTATTTCTGTAATTCAACTTAAGGCCAACCTTTCAGTGATCAAAATATTCGGTGCAACTCTGCCATAATGTATATAAATAATGCTAACCATTTGTTCATTAAACCAAAGTAGATTCTCAGCCCCTTATTGAATACGTTTGGAATCTGACCTGCTTGTTTTCTCGTCTTGGCATGTCTTGCAGAGTTGGCGAAGACCAACTAGAGCAACCAGACATCTTTCAGGTGGAGGCGCAGCACTCTTTTGGGGAGGTGATCACGGAGGAGACCATGAAGAGCTCCAGCTGCTCCTGCTACTCCATCCCCTGCTCCTCCAGGAACCTGTGCCCCAGCTCCAAGGTTCGAGCCGGGAGCGCTGAGTCCGACTCCGGCCTCAGCTCCTCCTGAATGCAAAAGCACAAGCCCTACCCTTAGAATCAAAGGGTTCCATCCATGTTCTGGGTTAGTCCGAGATAATGAGGTTCAGAGGAAAAGCAAAATCCTCTTTTAAAGTTCTAACTGATCAGAAGGCATAGGGCTGTAAAAAGTATTAAAGAGATACAGGATTAACAAACATATACATACCTCAATTTCCACACAAACGCCAGATGAACCTTTTTCGGACCGAACCAGGACTAAAATAAGTATAAATGAAACGAGAAAAACAAAAATTATATCCAAACTATAACTAAAGCCTGGTGTATTATAGGATTATACAACATTTTATAGACCTGGGTCTCAACCAGGTCAAATATTGGACATGCATTATTTTAAGGACTTCAAAGGGTCTAAAGAATTAGACCAACAGTGACAAACCATAAAACACAACCAGCTTCTTCTACCATTCTCCTACCATACTCCAAAGTTTGGAGTCCAAACTATCCCATAGAATCACGCATACCACAGTTTGAGACGCGCCACTCTCGTCTCTCTTGCGTACTGTATGAGCCAACTATCGCACAATGTCTTCTTTCTTTTTCTTAAACACTGTTTTTCTACTCAGTCCTGGGAATCTTGTCAATGATAGTGGTACACCGAGAGACTCCTGTTTCTCAGTTAATCCTTAGCCATGTTTCATTTTTATTTTGCATTTGGAGCTACTAGTTAAAAGTCCAAACGGCTTTCTTTTCTAGATTGTAACCAGATAGTATTTTGTGCAGGATATCAAAATTGTTGATGCCGCTGACGAGTGGATTAATGCCATGGGATTTCTTCTTCCAATTGGAGGAAAATTGACTTGGCGTGCTCTTTTTAATATGCATTGAGGAAAGGTTTAAGATGGTTTTAGTTCATATTTCATTTGCTTTCTATGTGTTGCATTTGCTTCACTTCAACTACCTGATTGACATGAATGCTCAATATGTACTTATATATTGTTTTTTTTTCAATGAGCCACAGCCTTAAACTGGGGAATGTCTGGGGATATTCTGTGATGAAATGACAAACTATGACTTGACATGTTTAAAAAGGGTGTGGGTAGAGGTTATATTAGGAAATCTATGTTGTTTTCAGCATTTGTTTACTTCCGTCTAATGTATAACTCTGACATAATGAACTGCTTTTATCTTAAGACACGACATGAACCTCCTCGAGAATTCAGCATCTGGTTTGTTGTTATCCCTTCACTTTGCAGTTATTTTTATTGCATGTGTCGGGCACTATGTCAGGGGAATCACACTTGAATAATGCATCTTTTTGTATGGAATAAATGTATAGCAATGTAAACCAGTGTACAAACGGTCTGCAGCTGCCACATGGGATAAATGACTTGCATGCAATGTATAGTTGTAAATAATAATAAAAAGAGAGGAGAAAGTGACGTATGTACTGCCATTAAAGTTGAGAATGTACATTAAGAAGTTTGCGTGTTGAATTTTTTTATTAATTATTTATTTGTGATGTGTCAAATGTTGGGTGTAGTTTGATCATGGGTTTATAGAAGGGGGCAAGTGACTGAACAAATCAGAAAAAAGCCCAAAAATAATGAAAAATAATTTCACCATAATGCTTTTTAAGTTTAACAAGACCGCATACAGAAAGTGGTGCATTTAAATCTATATCAATTATAAGTTACAGCCGATTTAAATGGTTTGGACATTAAACCTGTGCTTAAATGAATGACCTATTTAGATTTGCATGAGTCCATGATACTGTATGCTAGTTACAAAATGTAGCTCAAAAGTTTTGAAAACTAACTGGTTGTTCAAGTTTCTTTTGATACTTTTTATTATAGACACGCATCTTCCTCCCACTGCACCTTAATGGATCCATGCCATGAAAATAACACACGCACTGAAAAGTACAGGAACCTTCTATTTGAAGTGTTTCGCGGTGACTGCGCCCCCTGCCGAAAATATAAAGTAGAACCTGTTATATTATCGTATACCCGGATTTGAAATCAATGTAGCAACAGTGCAATAAATGCATTTATGATTTCAATGTATTACTAGAAATGTAAGTTTTAATTTATCACATGAGTCAATAAAATTAACATAGTTGATCATGCCTTAATCATTTTTTAAATTAAATATATTAACAAATAAATTACAAATAGCTTTATATGAGACCCACTAACAAAACAAAGTCAAAAGCATAAATAAACTTTGTGAAATCCCATCTCTCCTCCTCCTCCTGCTCTTCTTCCTCCAGCTACAACAGGAGGCACTGATAATGTACAGTATACGGTGTATGTTAATAAATAGTTCTAAAAATCATGTGTGTTTTAGTTTAAGTTTACATTAAAAGTGCCACGTTTTGTACTTTTTGAAGATTTTTTTAAAGAAAATTTTTAGGTAAAATGCTTAATTCCATGCTCAAAAAGGTCGCAGTGGAGCTCAGCAGAACTGATCAATGTTGGTCAGATGAAGCAGTGTCATGGCAGTTTGACCAATCAGTGATAAGACAAAAGAATGGCCTTGACACCACAGCTACTGCCCAGAAGAGCCAGGATACAGTCATGAGCCAGGCATAAATCAGGAGACAGCACTGCAGAGAGCTCCAATCACAGGCACTGCGGAGCCATAACAGATCCATGCTGCGGAGCTGTTTGAGCCGGCAGACCGAGCCACTTTTGGGATACTGTGGTTCTTGTGTCTAGTGTTAAAGCAGACCATTAACAATGAAGGCATCCCTAATTTGCATTTATATGTATTTATTGTTTTTGTTCTGCGCTCTTTTTGTTGTCTCTGTTTTATAAATATTGGCCTAATTATAGTTATATTTTTTATTTATTTTATTTTTTTAAGAAACGGGACAATTTTGTCTCTTGAATTCAGATGTCGAGGACCTTTTCAACGTGAGTCCTTGAAAAAATACATTTCCCAGTGTGCACCGCGGCACTTCTTTAAACCTCTGAGAACACGCCCTCGCTCATTAAACCCATCTACTGTAATCCCCACTGTACACAACATCTCGGTTTGTGTTTTTAAAGACAATCAAAAACAACAATAATGGACAACTCCGGGAAAGAGAAGGAGGCCATCCAGCTCATGGCCGACGCGGAAAAGAAAGTCAAATCTTCGGGCTCTTTCATGACAGGAGTGTTTGGAGGGTGAGTGGTGGACCAGGCACTGCAGCAAAGATAAACAGCCGTAATGTCAGCTGCAAAGTTGGCTCGTTTCCACAAGGCAATGAAATGGAGATTATTTTAATTTACGAGCATCTTGTGTTTATCTGCAGCTCGGGTTTGTTAGCTTTTAGCATCTTTGTAAACAACTAGCTAGGCATATCACTGCATCATGGAAAGAGCTAGTTGCTAATGCTAAAGCTAACCCACGTTTTAACATTTTCCCATTGACAGGTACAAAATGTGTCTGATAAATGATATTGCATGGATTAATATTAATGAATGTATGGCAAATCAGTTATTAT
This sequence comes from Knipowitschia caucasica, assembly GCA_964034765.1. Classification (NCBI taxonomy): domain Eukaryota; kingdom Metazoa; phylum Chordata; class Actinopteri; order Gobiiformes; family Gobiidae; genus Knipowitschia; species Knipowitschia caucasica. The sequence goes on from OZ035839.1 coordinate 11,802,261, forward strand.
TCTGTAGTATAATTATGTTTGGTAGCAGTAGTAGGAAAGCTGTATTCAAATCAAAGGTGTCAACAACAGATCTATGGACAAATTAACACTTCTATATGTGTTTAAGAGAATTCATAAGTTTTTCCTATGTTCCAAAGTTATGAAACAGGCAGTAAATGTCACAATTACACTACTTTTCTGCTGGAGGGTGTGGTTTTTAATTTGCTCTATCTATCTGGTTGTTGTTTTGTTGAACTATGTTTTGCCTAAATAGTTCAACATGGCATTAAACTATTGATTTCAAGTTTTTTAGCATTGAAACCATCCGTAAATAAAGAATTGCTTAACTGTATTTTTATGAAATAAAAAGGAACTGTCAAAGCAACATCTCCATGGCAACAAGTGAAAAGCTGACCCAGACCAAAAAGTTGCACAATGGATAAATTGTACATAAATAAAGATTAATTCTACCTCAAGTTGTGTTTGGTCTCACGGAAGTCATGTTATAATGTTTGCCTTTAGAATTAGATTACTGAATTAAACATGATGAAGCTGCTATTTTTGTTTGCAGGGGTCATCACAAAGTAGAGGAGGCGTGTGAGATGTACTGCAGAGCGGCTAACATGTTCAAGATGGCCAAGAACTGGAACGGTGTGACTAAAGACATTTTAATTTCTTGCAAATTCTTTGATGGCGTTACAATATAATACGTTGTTGTGTTTAGTTAAAAGATGGTGACTGCAGATTATTTACATGCAAATATTATTGGGTCGGATAAAAATGGCTCTTGCCTTTCATGTTTAGCTTTGTCTTCTTTTTTTTCTATTTCTTGTTACAGCTAGACAGGTTTGGTAAGTCTGAATTATTTTTTTTATTGCCCTTGAAAGTCACTGGAAGTCAAGATTTTGCTTTGGAATATGGTGCAAAGACATTATAAAAAGCAAAAATATTCATATTCAGATTCATTTTAATCTGAAATTGATATACAGGCATGCGTAAATGCAATTATATGTGAATAATATGTTTGATTCCATAATTAGGTACATTGATTGAACTTTTAAAGGGCACATATATGATATTTTTGAGTTTCAAGACTTTTTTTCATCAAACATAGACCTTGAGCTGTTTTTATCTCCATTCAGGCCTCCATCATGAGGCCTGGCCCTTCTGTCTCAATGCTCTTATCTCAAACTTGTTACGATAAGAAAAATCATTAGGACAGAGTCAGGGACAGAGCTGTTTTTTCATATTTAAAACAAAAGTATTGCCTCCCAGTTGGTTAATGTTAGTTCTTTAATTCTAACTATTTCTAAAATGTCTTCAGGGGCTGGAGCTGCGTTTTGCAAAGCCGCTCGTCTTCACATGCAGCTGCAGAACAAACACGACTGTGCTGTGAGCTTCATCGACGCAGGAAACGCTTACAAGAAATCTGATCCCAACGGTAACTTTTAACAGTCGCAAACACATGTCCGATCAATCCGTATTCACTACTTGTGAAACTCCCATAATGCTTTTCATCTTGGGGTGGGGGGGTCTCACCCCTAGAAGTTGTTTGTCGTTTAAAGTTGACAAAAAATGGTAGATCTGCAGTAGGAGTTGTAGAAGAGTGTTAGTCCTGATGTAAAGTCTTTTGGAGGGTTGCACCGATACAACAAACTATACATGTCAATTAGAATCACACACAACGGTTAGTGCTCGAGTTTCACAGCAAGAAGGTCCCGGGTTTGACTCCACCTCTAGAAGTGGCCTTTCTGTGTGGAGTTTGCTGAATTAAAGGTTTATAGAAGGCAACATTAGCTTGTTTGCACTAGATCGATAGCATAGAACCCCCACTACCTGCTAAGCATTATGGTATTGCAAATTAACCAACAAAAACATGCTACTTCTAACCCTTTTTGTATATTGAACTGCTGTGGTGTCTTCTCCTTCTTTCTTACGCTGCTCAGAGGCAATCAAGTGTTTAAACGCTGCCATCGATATTTACACAGACATGGTAAGATTTATTTAGGCAAGGTATTTGACGTTGAACATTTTTCGTTTCCATTTTATCAAAACAAGGGATTAGAAAAGGGCCATCTGAGCAAACACTATATAACTGCAGGTAAACTTAATTCTTAGCCTTTACAGTGAATATGTTATATACAACTTACTATTCGGAGGTAGAAGAAAGACAGTGTTTTATATTAACGTCTTATACAGTGATTTATCCATAGATCCTCCAGAGCAGTCCCCTAACGAAGCCAATATATCAGCATTAATTATTTCAAGATATTTAGTTGGGCAGCAATTTCATTTTTCTTCCATCTCTCACTACTCACCAAACACATCCCCCAATTTCTTGCTTCTCCGCAGGGAAGATTCACCATCGCAGCCAAACACCACATAAATATTGCAGAGATCTACGAGTCTGAAATGGTCGACATTGAAAAGGTAATGAAACAAAGGATGCAGGGAAAAAAATAATTTATGTAATAGTGGGTTTTATTGTTTGTGTTGTGTAGGGAAACCTGTATTCACTGTGCGCATAATACAACAAAAGCTTTTGAAATGATTTCTAAAGTCCTTTTGTGTTAAATGGTTCACAGGCCATTGCACACTATGAGCAGGCAGCTGATTACTACAAAGGAGAAGAATCAAACAGGTAATATTTCTACTCTCATAACATTTAAAGCAGAGGTACCAGACTTTTTGCTTTTGTGATTGCATTTCTGCTCACATCATATAACATTATTTTATACCATTGTTTTACCAAATATAAAATCTGGGGTAGCCAACCTTATAAAATGCGGTCTTGTTATCTTTTGTATACTTGTAAGAAAGAGCCCAGTGAGTCACTGTTTGATGTTTTGGGCTGAAAACTGATTAGAAACAAACTGTTTTTCTGCATAGTTTTTATTTTATTTTATTTTATTTACATACATTTTTTGAGATTTGAAAGTTAGGTACTCCGGCTTTAATAATGAGCCACAGGTGTCGTATGTCGTCACTATAATAGAAGCATGTTAAGCCTTCGTTAAAACAACTGGAACAACCCTCATTTAATGGATTACAGTATTATTGGTGTTTTAAAATATGAGTTTGTTGGGTACATTTCAGCTCTATTTCAGGATTCTTTTGCTCTACTTTTCTTAGCTCTGCCAACAAATGTCTTCTGAAAGTGGGGGCTTACTGCGCTCAGTTGGAGCAGTACCAGAAATCCATTGAAATCTATGAACAGGTGCGACATGTTTATTCCCTTTGATCGTATTCTGCTTTGTTGTAAACTGCATTAGTAACTGCATGTGTCCCTCAACAGGTCGGGGCCAATGTGATGGATAATCCACTTCTGAAATACAGCGCTAAAGAGTACTTCTTTAAAGCTTCTCTCTGCCATTTTATTGTGGACGAGCTCAATGCTAAGGCAAGTTGCCATAGCAACTAATCGAATTTGTTAGCATATCGACATTAGTGTGAATTCAAACGTTTTATGTTAAGTCATTGTTAAAGGTCCTTTTTAAAGACCCTTAATAGAATCGTAAATACAATGGTTTAGTCTAGATGTATCTGCATTTGGCATCTACTGAAATAAGATCAAAGATTATCCATGTTCTAGTATTAAGTGTAAATAGTGTCTGCCGTAATTCATAGGTTTTAAATATATAATACATTTTGAACATTTGAAAATCAACATTGATCTAAAACAGACTTTTGCTTTGATTACTTTTGTAACATTTGCATGATAAAGATGTCTTTATTGTGTTTCCAGATCGCCATTGAGAAGTACGAGGAGATGTTCCCGGCCTTCTCCGACTCCAGAGAGTGCAAGCTGTTGAAGGCATGTGAACGTTTGCGCCCCTCAGAGGGTCTTTGTGTCTCCCACCTGCTTTTATTGAGTAACACTTACACTTTGTGATCAAACAGAAACTCCTGGAGGCACACGAGGAGCAGAACAGCGAGGCCTTTACAGAGGCTGTAAGTCCCACTCTCTACTCTTTAGCAACCAGCTTTCTGCATCAGTGACAAGCCCCTGGTCTCCAAGATGTCTGCCCATTCAAATGAATGATCTGCAGTGGTGCGGGTGGCCCCCTGTCCTTGCTGGAGACTGGTTTAAGCTAACAATAGCCTATCCAGATCAAGCCCCGGCTATCCAAGATGGCACCCTATTCAAATGAATGGCTGGTGCTCAGTAGCATGTCATGGGACATACAGGAGGACCGAAAGATTAGCGGAACTCGTCCATATTTGGGAATCGTCTGGTTCTTCCCAGGTCTACGCAGTGGACGAGCTCCTATGATGGCAGCAGTAGCTGTTGGTAGAGCGTTGGCCTTTGAGCCAGAAGGTCGTGGGTTCAAGCCCCGCTCAAGACTTTCACCATCGACTCCCACTGACTACTGGCGTTGTGTCCTTGGCAAGACACTTAACCTCTGGGAACACCAGCCACAGTGGGGCGGCTGCAGCTGTAAAGTGCCAAACTGCCGTTGTGCCCTTAGGCAAGACACTTCACCCCCATTGCCTAGAATGAGTCTGGTGTGTGTGTGAATGGTTGGTGGTGGTCGGAGGGGCCGATGGCGCATACTGGTTGCCTCGCTTCTGTCAGTGTGCCCCAGGGCACTAGTTTATCACCACCGTGTATGGAGTGAATGAATAATGACATGTGAATTGTGAAGCATCTTTGAGTGTCCAAAAAAGCGCTATATAAAATCGATGCATTATTATTATTATTATTATTATTATGCGTTGCACCAAATACGCGTGTGTGTGACTCATGCACGTGCACAGAGGGGTTCGACCGCGCTTTGACCAATCAGAGCCAATCAGTAAAGTGTGGATTTAAAGAAAATCGAAGGATTTTAGAAGGAAAAAGGTTCAGGATGACAAGGGACACTAAAATCCCCAAAAATTTGAACTTTTTGAAAGCTGTAGGTTCTCTGTCAGCTGATGTCGAGCTGTTTTAGTTTACATTGAGTTCTATGGGACTTTTTTCTGAGTACCCCTCGTGAATTTATTCTGCTGTACCACAGGCGCCCCCTGTGCACGTGGGTGGGACAGCTCTAAGATAGTAATACTCTATCCAGTTATTATTATAGATCCATGATCCAGATAATACATCCATGAGTCCACTGTGCTGACGCTGACTCTGCATGTTTGTTTTCAGGTGAAGGAGTTTGACTCCATCTCTCGTTTGGACCAGTGGCACACAACTCTCCTGCTGCGTATCAAGAAGACCATCCAGGGAGATGAGGGCGACCTTAAATGAGCTCGAATCTTTCAACTCTGCATGTTCCACACAGTTACACAACCATAAAAACACATATCCTTATTGGTACTTCAAATGCTGTCTGGTGAGTGCTGCTTTCGAGTGATCTAAACAGGGTTCAATAAGAATGATAATTAATAAAAATAACTATGATAGCTAAAACTAAATGTATAAACTAAATAAATATGATGGCTAAAATCGAAAGTGTTAGTAAACAGATTATCCCTCAAGCACTTGAAAGCAGCACCGCTCCCACTGCTATTTTTTTTTTTGCTGTTGTCCAATTTTAATTGTTTGAACTATCTTTTATTTTGATCCATTTAAATCTTGTGAATCCACTCGCCCTCACCGCTGCTGCAAAGCCTTTGATGCTGAACAAGCATGGATTCCACATTAGTCTGCCCCTTGAGTCGCTAACACGTACTGCACATTTTTACTACAGCTCTACAATATATGTTGTTAAAAAAATATATATATTTACATTTCTTATATTTATTGTTTGAACTTTACAGTTCATTTGACTTGAGAGGGAGATATTATGCACCAAGTGAAGACTGTTAACACATGTACCTTATTCCATAATCACATGTCATTTTTGAGTATTTTTCTAGTTCATAGTGTCACTTTAATGTTTTTATGTGTGTTTGTTTTATTATGCAAAAATCTAATCCAGGATGTCACTGCAAACAAGCTAAAAACTTGATAGAGCTTGATTTAAGATTAGACGACTGAAGTCTTTTTTTATTTTGGGTGTACAATTGTTGCTTAAAGAGGAAAAACATTCAATACTAAAAGATAATGCAGAAAAGATTAAATATCTATACGCATGTTTATATACATGTTATACCAACAGGATAAAGAAATTCAAAAGTCAATAATGAGCATGGTTGTTTGGGAGACAGTGGAGTTTGCATGTTCTCTGTGTGTCAGTCTGCGTAGGTTTCCCTATATGGATAGACTGAAAATGGATTCTGAGAAATCTTCGCAGGACTGAGATGAATTAAGATTTTCCAGTAGACTTGGCCAAAAATGTTTCAAGTGAGGAAACAAAAGCTGCTGTTAGAGAAATACTGTTATTTGAATTTCTCATTACAGCTTGACCCTCGTGCTATCCTCAAGTCAAATTGACCCGCCACAGAGATTAAAAATACCCCACATTTAATTGTACTTTTTGGGCTGAACCACCATAGTTAGTTAGCCTCTGCCATGCTTTCTCTTCAAAACGTCAATGAGAATTTTGTGTATACATTTTACTTCCAGAACCAGGGTGGACTAATTTCACTTTTGTCTTTTATTGCAGTGAAATATTGAATATATGAAACAATTGATCAGATTACTTTTTTCCTGAGTTTCTTAAAGCCCCCATTAAGCAGGTAATAAAACGCCTCCAATCAAACCCAACTAAATTCAAAGATTGGTTCTAGGTCTTCTTTTATTTTGACTTGTTGCAGTGTCGTCTAATGTAGTCTTTTGTGTTGTAATTCATTCTTCTGAGGTTTACGGCCGCTGTGCACCTGCCTAATGGAAACTCTAGTGTTACTGTGGTAAGTGTGAGACATGGACCTTAGTGTACAGTCTGTGAGACCAAAGTTTTTACTAAAGGGAAAAGCCGACAGAGATGGAACCACTTATGTATTGTGTATGCTTGTACGAATGGACAATAAAGACAGTATATCCAAAACTTCAACCTGGCAACTTTGATGTGTATCTTTAGTTCTTTTGTTTAAACTAGTAAAGATACAAATAATCTTTAAAAAATAAAGAGTAAAACATGTTGAGATTTGACATTTTTTCATTTCAAAGGGTCGTCTTGTAACTTCTTGTAACTAGTAGAAAATGTCAAACCGGTGAAGTATTTTAGGTCAAATCCAATAAGAAAATGCATTACAATATATTCTGGAATGGTATGAATTTAAAAAATGTTGGCAGGACCCTGGTTTGGAAAAGCACTGATGTAACATGGAAAGTAAAGAAAAAAAAAAACAGTAAATGTGTATTTTCCAGATTAGTCTTTACTTCAAATAGAGCATCTTAAAACATAAGCACAAATATTTAGAAATCACAGCTTTGCAAAATAAGTTACAAATACCTTTTCAGACTCTGAAATATAGTACTTTGAATCGTGTTCTGTTTGAGTTGTGCTTTACATGTGGGCGGCATGATTCATCGAAATTGGAAGTTCTCATCTCGTCTTTGCAAATACAAGGGACATTTATCTTGCTTCCAGTATTTTTTGAAGAACAGTTTTTTCTTGTCCAAATTAGTCCGATTTCACAAATGAGGTGTTAGTATTAGATAGCAATATGGCCTACGTGCAGGACTGTACAAGGACTCTACAAGGACTCCATGTTATGACTATGATGTGACTGTCTCTTTGTGACACGTATGTCTTTCGATGTGTGACGTGACAATGACTATATAAACTGTGTACTGCCTTTATTCTGTCTGGGAGAAAGAAACAGAGTAAACCAGTGGAACTTGAGAGAAACTTAAATAAACTTCCAGAGTTTGGCGCACCACGATCCGTCTCTGTCTGCCTAAATCCTAACAGATTTGGTGGAGAATGCGCGGCTCAGTGTGTGCCATTCTCTGGATTGTTTTGAGGGAGTTTGCTTTGTTTCTTTTCCTCTGCGTGAGAGATCGGCATGCTGTGTCTGGGAGCGGAGATTCCAGCAGGCTGGAAGAGCTGTTCCTGGATGCCTCTTGTCGCTTCTGTCACTTTTGTTTTTTAAATTGACTATTCCGACGCGGAAAAGAGGTTGGCAGACCTCTCGGACAGTCCTTGGTACCTGTTTGACAAGAATAAGGTAAGCAGACACCTTTTTATATGTAAAGTCTGTATAATTGGATACTAGCTAAATTTTGGTCTGTTTTTGGGGTCTGTCAAACTCTCTAAATTGTATTTGAGAAGAAGTCTCAGGGTTAGAGTCCCTTTGAGAAGAAGTCTCGGGGTTAGAGTCCCTTTGAGAAGAAGTCTCGGGGTTAGAGTCCCTTTGAGAAAAAGTCTCGGGGTTAGAGTCCCTTTGAGAAGAAGCTTCAGGGTTAGAGTCCCTTTGAGAAAACGTTTTCGGGGTTAGAGTCCCTTTGAGAAAAGATAAAGTGTAGGATCCTAAGTGAAACCATGGTGTAAAATTAAAAGCAATTTATAAAAAGGGAAACGTGTTAAGGAGGCCTTTGTTACAAAAGCTTTGAAATTGACGAATTTCAGGCTGATAAATGACAAAAGTAAAGAAGCAACAATATTTCAGTGATCACGGTTTAAATTACATACAGAAAAAGGGAGTTTTTGTTTTTTGGCGTGAACAGAGTTCACCGGAGAATGCAGAGTTTTATCTAAAGTTGAGCTATGAGAGCTTTCGTGAGTTATTTACATTTTTTGCCGAGTTTTATCTACAGTTGAGCTATGAGAGGGTTGTATCCAACAGTTGTTTTTGTTTTTTAGAAAGAGATTTTGAGTTTAAATTAGTTTGCTACCTCGATAAAATAGAAGCGTAAACGTTAAAGACAAGAGTGCCTTTTGTTACTAGTGTGGAAAGTGATCACTTCTAGACTTGGATGACAAAAGTTTAAAGAACAACATCAGTTATATTTGCTTAACAAAGTAATCTTGAAAGTTATTCTTCTTTCTGTTTTAGTATTTTTGCTGAAACACTACTTTCTGCCTGTGTGTGTGCTCTATCTTGCTGCCGTTGTCAGGGAAACGGCCCCCTCCTTCGCTGCTCTGGCTCTGAATCAGAGCTACTGCTTTAGGATTTCTGGCTTTTCATAGTTGTTATTTCGTTAAATTTGCGAAATTTGCAATTGAATATTGTGTTAGACACAGTTAAACGTTTTTAAACACCATTAGGGAATAGAAGTTTTGAATTAGTATGTTTTTTGAAACCCAAATATTAGTGCTAAAGTTTTGCTTTTCTTTTTAAATCTGCTGCTTATTTTGTGAGTCCATTATTGTATCTGATATTTCATAGCTGTTTGTGAGAATTTTTTCATGTATTTTTTATTTTAGTTACAAAAGCCGTTTTTCAAACATTTAAATTAGAATCTGTGTTAAAAGTGATTATTGATTATAGACTTCGTCTAAAAAGAAAGAGGGAATTAGGAATTAGCTGTAAAAGTATTATATTATTAAGTTAAACTACCCAATTCACATGCAAGTGGCGACTTTTTGTTTTTGTTTTGACTACACGCCTGACCTTACTGCTGCTGATGCCACAGCAGAGGAGACTGGCTCTAAAATGTGCAAGATAATTAAACACAGTACAAAAGTACACATATTTTAAAGTTTAAAGGTTTTTTGAGATTTGAGTCTTGTTTTTTTTATATTAAGAGTTTCTGGTCTTAAAAATGTCATCATTAGTAAGATAATAAGTAATCTTTATTTACATAGCGCATGTGGGAAAACCCAGAGCGCTCCAAAATTGTTTTGACTTTAGGGAGAAAAACAATCTCATTCACAATCTCTGTTGTTTTTAATTTGACTATAAGGTTGTTTTCCAGAACCAAGGGCACACACTGTACAGGGTCACTGGACTGCTGGAGTGGACACAGAGGGATCAGAACAGTGGCCCAGAGTAGACACCATCCAACCAGCCGCAGATCGTAAAGGCGACTTAGCTACCTCCGTGTGCCCCTCCCCCACTACAGACCGATGGTCGTAGGTGGCAGTGAGACCGGGGCCACAAAGTGAGGTTTTCTGTAGGCAGTGGTGGGTGAGTTGTTTTGCAATCTGGAAGTGTGCCCAACTTTGCTTGTTTACATCACCACAGTGTGACCTTTGACACCTACAGGTGGTTCGAGGAGTCTGGAGACACAACCCCAAAATTCACATACACACACACACACACACACACACATACACACACATACACTCACACATTCACATTTACATATAGATACATGAAAAAGCAGAACATGAGAAAAAAGCATTTTAAAAGTTTACTCCAATGTAAACAAATATTTTTAATTGTCTATCACTTGAATCAGTATTTTTTGAGACCAGAAATGTTCCTTTGAATTCCATATTGTCATGGACTTAATTGACCTCTGTCCTGACACTTTTGATTTGTTGATTTTGTACTGTGTGAAGTAATTACATTGATAAGGATTAGATCTGATAAAAACACAAATTAGAGAAGAAAATTGCGCTTGCTTTTGTCTAAGGGACATTAGCAACAGCATGAATAGAAATTGTGTTAAAGTAGAATCAAAGTGACTTAACCATAGAGAGTAACTACTGCATAAAAAGCTGTGTACAGGAACTGTGACACTGCACCATTGACCAGAAGTGCATCGCAAATGACCTGATGTGCTTCGAGTGAAAAGACTGTATCTGGAGATCCTGATGTGCATCTGGAGAGACCAAAACCATGGCTTGGACCCTACTGATGTCCAAGATGACATCTCTCGAAATATGACCTGACATGATGGACCAGACTGAGACTCACCCTCAGAGGACCTGAGGACCTGAGAGAGAAAACCTGGGGAGTGATGTTTATATTATTGAAATCATACATTGATGAGTGCTAAATGAGAGATATACTCATGATTCTTTCTTTTGTTTTTGTTTGTCCCTAGCTTCTGGACATCTGATGATCTATTGGACACAGCCATTTGCAGAACAAGAACCAGCCAATGAAAAACGTCTATTGCCGATGCTATTGCTACAACCAGAACCTGTGACCAAATGCAATATACATGTTAAGTATTCAGACATCTGACAGACAAAAACTTCTGGGAGACTGAGCAACTGTTAAAATGTTTTAAAATGATAAAGTATGAGTATTGTAGCGTTTTATTAGATGTTAAATAGTAGTAAAAAAGAATAGAATTGTCCTTCCTTTGTTTTTCATAAACATATTTCCACGTAAGAGTTAAAATAGTACCCTACAATGTTATCCTTTTGATAGATCAGCTAAAATATTAGAATCAGAGTATTTTAGAGATATTAAAAGTGACAGAAGTCACAAACTAGAAATATGCCTTTGCTCAAGCTGCAACCGAGCTTTAGAGTTAAAAAATAGAGTAAAAATAGAGAAATAGATAAAAGCATCAACCATAGATGCTTTCAAAAATAGAGATTATTTGTAGCCAGTGCTAATATCAAATGGTAAAGGGACCATTTCACAAACATTTACTTAAAAAATAGATAAAGTTAATTACAGTTTTATGTACAGTTTTATTAGATACTGCCAAATTCACTTGTGTTGAAACATGAGTGAATGTTGACAATGCAAAAAGTCCATATGAGTGTAGTCTAGATTAATGCCTAGATCAATGAGATAGATTAGAACCAAGAGAGATTCAAAAGCATTTAAAAGCATTTTGATGTATTTGTGTATAGCACAAAAACAGTATAGTAGATATTTTGATCTTTGAGAAGTTTCCATTACAGATTAGAGAATCAAACACCATTGTAGAATTACTGACCCCAACCCCAAACCTGCTCAAATAGATTAGCTCTTGTAAGGATTATACTAATTTGATTAATGATGTACATTCATCCCAAACTGCCTGATAGGAGGAAGTGACAGCACTTCCTGGTTCAACAAATGTATTTGGAAAACTGACCGCCATAATAATGTTCATATGAACCATTTGTCTTTCTGTGTTCACAGTTTTATTCCTGAGAATGAGAATAGATAGAGCAAAATCCCACTGATAATAAGCCACTAATAATGAGAGTATAATACCACAGAGAGATTTATTAGATTAAAATGTATGTTTAAGAATATGGCTCAAAGCAAATATGCAAACATATTTGTGAATAGATTAGAATAGTTTTAAACTATAGTGAATAGTAAAAGTAAAGTACACAGTCTAAGATTGAAAAGTGAAAATAATAAAGTGAAATAAGTGTAGTGTAAACAATTAGCATTAGAATAAAAGTATAGAGTAATAAAAGTGAAATTAGCTTCTAAATTGAGACTCAGCTCGTTTTTGTCTGTGTTTTGACTGAATCTGCTGAGTTCTTGTGTGTCCAATAGTTTTTGTTTGTTTTTATTTTTGATTTGTTTTTGTTGTTTTTTGTTTATTTATTAACTTTATTTTTGATTTGTTTGTTTATTTGTTTTGTTTTTTCCCAGGATAGAGGATAAAATCCACTGATATTGATTTGATGATTATGAGTTTAATGCATACATTTTCTTTGTTTTTAATAATTTTTTAAAGTTTTTTTTTAATTTTTTTTTTTAATTTTTTTTCTTTTTCCACTTTATTGATTGATCAAATTGAATGATCACATGTGATTATGTGATCAAAGGGGAGGGTATTAGTATTAGATAGCAATATGGCCTACGTGCAGGACTGTACAAGGACTCTAAAAGGACTCCATGTTATGACTATGATTTGACTGTCTCTTTGTGACACGTATGTCTTTCGATGTGTGACGTGACAATGACTATATAAACTGTGTACTGCCTTTATTCTGTCTGGGAGAAAGAAACAGAGTAAACCAGTGGAACTTGAGAGAAACTTAAATAAACTTCCAGAGTTTGGCGCACCACGATCCGTCTCTGTCTGATTCATCCCTGACAGAGGCTTGACTATGAATTTTGTGAGAAAAGTTATAAAATGACTTATTTCAAGTCTCCAGTGAATCATTTATTTCTACAAGAAATTTATTTATTTATTTTTATTCTATTAGTTTATCTGACAGGGACATTGTGCATAAACAAACATTTCTGTAAATGCACCAGAATTAGCCAAGTAGGCTATTCTTCCTCTGCAGTCCATGTACTATACATGGGTTTCACGTCACTCAATGGCACCAAGCGAGGCCCGGGGCCACACTTGTGTTTGGAGCTGTAAAAACAGTGTTGAGTCTGATTTAAAAGGACCAGAGACTGATAGACTTATGGCTGGTGAGAATACTCTTAAAAACTCTTGTACGTTATGATGATATAGTAATAGAAATGTCATAATAATCTAATAATGTAGTGTGTTTAACATGACAACCGTCCACGCAAGATCCAAAAGATTGGAATGGAAATGGAAGCCAATACATTTATAGTTTAGAACTCATAGCATTTTCTGAAATGTATGGGCATTTTTTGTGAGGTAATGCCACCTAAACAAGGTAATGAAGTATTATTGGAAGTTATTACTGTAAACAACTTAAACAACAGGGATTTTTTTAAAAAATCATCGCAATTTTGGTCAGAAATATTGCAATTATATTTGCCAAAATGGTGCAGCCTTACAATACAAATAACGTGATATATTTGTTTTTAGACATGATAGAATTTGATTATACAAATCTCCAAACACCCTCATGGCTTCTTTCCTTCTTCATCTTCATCGTCCTCTTTAACTGCCTCCATCTCAACACTGGCCTCTGTTTCCACCACCGTTTCAATCTCTGCATTCGGCACCAAGATGTCCTCGTCGTTCGCTTTGCCGTCCGTGTCTGAGGCCAAAATAGTCTGTGAAGCCGCCACTTCCAGCACAGATGGAGTACAGACCGACTGGCTCTCCGACACGATCGTGAGCGCACCGTTCGCAATGCTAACGGTGGGGATATCCGTAGCCGAAATGGACTGACCCATGGTGGAGGCTAAGGAGAACGGCGCGGTCACGGCTGAATCGGCCAAGGTCAGCAGGTGGGCTCCGGTGCTGTCGCTGGTGACCATCTCCTGTAGCTTGGTCCCTGCTGGGATCTCCGTCTGGATGACCGTGAGACCTCCCAGCGCGGCATGGCTTACCAAAGCGATGGCTCCGTGGCTGGCCCAGTCTGGCGGGATGGCGACGGTGGTGGCCTCGGTGGTGGCCTCGGTGGAGGCCTCGGTGGAGGACTCGGTGGTTTCGGGTTGAGTCTGGAGTTTCACGCCCTCGTCCTCGTCTTCCGTCCTTCTTTCGGGACTTTTCTTGCTCTTGTTGTCCGCGGCTATGTTCTTTTGTTCGGACGGTAGTCTCTTGTCTTCGATGTTTCCTTCCAGGACCACCAGGAATGAGGTCCACGGAGCATCGGAGGAGTGGGTCTGAAAAGGAATTTAATGATTTGAGCGATAATCTGTGTTGTAATAAACTTGAACTAAAAGTAAAAAGTGCCACCTAAGATTACTTCAATTTCAGGAAACATGTATTTAAATATGAATTCCTCTCTAATTTGTTCACAATTATATTCTGCTATTAACAAATCAACAGTTTTGCCTTGGACATGAACTGCTGTTGTGATTGTGAGCTGCACAAGCACAGATGAATCGGGCGGGTGTTTGGACTTTACTCACGGTGGTGTGTCGGCGCAGGGTGGACTTATCGGTGAAGGTGCGGTTACACATGTTGCACATGAAGGGCTTCTCCCCCGTGTGGATCCTCTGGTGCCGCTGCAGAGCGTTGAGCTGCGTGAACTGCTTCTCACAGGACGTACAGCTGTACGGACGATCGCCTGCGAGCACACAGTATGTAACAATAAGGTATAATAAAGGGGACAGGACATTTGAAATAAGCTTTTCACGGACCATGATACAGTGATATTTGTCATTTACACACGCAGTTGTTTCATGCATTCTTGAGTTGTATGCTTTATATTTTCCTGAGGCAGAGACGCCATTACTCTCTATGAACATGCCCACTGATTTTCTAAACTTGTTCACTGGTTTTCTATTTAATCTATGATATAAGGATGAGTCGACAGCTTCTATTGCTCCGTATTGTGGTCACATCAAAAATGCCGCTCAGGCTACATACAAGGTGGACAAAAAGCCGTTTTCAACTAAAAAAAACACTTCAGTGTGAACAAGTGAAAACAACTACTATGGTCTATTGTGTATATCTATACATTAGATTTACTTGCTTGCACTATATGCCAAAGCAAATACCTAGTTTGTGACTTCCTGTTACTTACAATGACAAATCAAAAGCCTTCTGATAAGTGGCGAGCGGAGCAGCCTTGCGTCCATGCTTCGTACCTGTGTGTATCTTCAAGTGCTGGTTGAGAGAGTTCCTCTGTGAGAAGCCCCGCTGACAGTGCTCACACTTAAACGGCTTTGCTCCGGTGTGGATGTTCAAATGGTGCCTCAAATATTCACGAGACGAAAAACTTTTACCGCACAGTTCGCACATATATGGCTTCTCTCCTGGGGGAAAAAGAAAAGAAAAGATAATTTTGGAGCTGAAGTCGTTGCGGTGTAATGGTTGGGTTACCTGTGTGTGAGCGGATGTGATTGGTCAACATGTGTTTCTGCGTAAACCTGGAGTCACACATGGTACAGGCAAACGGCCTTTCTCCAGTGTGAGTCCTGCACAGAAGAGGGCACTAAACATCACACATGGATTCTTCACAGCTTTTCATCACAATGTACTTGAGGGGGAAACGTATCAAAATCAATCAAATCCTTTATTTCAAACTTACAAACAAACAGGATAGAAAAAGAACAGTAATATAGTTCATTGTAAATACTATGCTACTATATACAATTCTAAAGGCAAGAAAAAATGAGGTATTCATAATGCTTTAATGGATATTTGATGTTTGAAGGTCATCTTTTGAATTTGTGATAATTTTAAATACCAGTATTTAATTTTTTTACATGATGTAGGTTATTTGAGTAAATGGTTACTTCCATTAGATTATGATGATTTATTATTGCCAATTGCATCTTAAGATTGCTGTTTAAAATATGTGCCTCTTTTCCTGGCAAAATAAACCTTTAACATGAGGTGTGGGCAAATTGGGCAAATTATATTTACAGCGTTTTTATCACCCTTACCTTGCTACTCTTTGGACTATGTTTCTTGACTATTATTTAAAAGCCTGAACAATGTTACATTGTACTGCCCCTGTGAAGTAAATAAATAAAACTAGATAGCCAATATTTCAAAGACTTAAAAAACATTGGTCGATCTCTTGTTTAAATCGACAAGCTGGAGATATCAATAGTGGAAACCAAAGGTGCCTCGGTTATATTAATTACAAACATGCGTGAATTGTTGGAAAATCAGCTTGAATGTGGTTGAAATGAGAAAAAAACAGGACTATAATGTGGTCGAAAGCTGTGGAAAAAGCCAAAATGGCGTGCTGCGTCCTCTTTAAATGCGTGCTCTTACCTGTAGTGCATGTTGAGGGCAGTTTTCTGGGTGAACTTGGACTCACACAAAGAGCACTGATATGGCTTGGTTCCGTTGTGGATCCGCTCGTGTAACTGTAAACCTGCTTTACAGCTCAGCGATTTTCCACAGACGCTGCAGACGTACTTTTGGTTGTCGCGCTCATGGACCTTAACAAAAAAAAAAAGTAAAAGAAGATTAAAACAATGTGGTGGTTCAAGTAGACGCGAGGCTAAGATTGTTTTTAGTCTGTCGAAAGGTGGTGCCGATCCCCAGAAGGCTCTCCACCACTCGCATGTTTGTACTCTTTTTACAAACCAGTACAATGCCAGTACAGTCCGTGGAACTTCAGGACTTTGCTTGTGAGCAGTTTGAAATTTGAAACAGCTCCGTCACAGATGCATGTGTATTGGTTGGTTTAAATTTCACAAAGTGTTCTGTGGGTCTTAAAAATCGGAGAAAAAACTCAACAACGGCTGGCAGAAGTGAGTACAAAATTGTGATTCTAGTGCATTTGCTCAGTTCTGGGGGAACTTTGGGTAATCTCACCTGTACAAAAGTATTGGCTCATGATCACACATTAACTCACTGAAATCCTAAGCCGCCGAATCTCCTTCTCTGCTTTACTTTGCCTTCGCGGTCACATCGCTGGCAACATACCACCAATCCACATAAACTCTGGCATCTCTGACCATCGCAGAGAAAATCCTCTTTGAAATTGTTTACGATGAAACAGTCGGGAAATATTGGATTGTGTCGCAACTACAAATCGTAACACATATCACCAGCAAGACGGCAATGCATACACTTATTGGTAGATCTGTCTAAATCAAGGGTCACACAACCTACAGCCTCACCTTACCTAAATGAGGATGACTGTTTTTGTTGTTTGTATTTCTGCGCAAATACTGTACTCCATGTGGTTTTTAAAACATACTATAAATAAAATGACAAAAATCAGAATCTGGAGCAACACAGCTGGCAATCAAGTTTCAACAGTTTTAAGGGGAAAATTCAGGTGCATATTTGTAAAGGACCTGTGTAGCTTCTTTTGTCCAGTCTCTTCTCTCCAAATATCTGTCATTTCCCCACTGTGGGACTAATAAAGGCTTCATTCATTCATTCATTTCTCCCCAGTCGCTCCTCACCTGTCTCTGGTGGCGGACCACGTCTTTCTTCCTCTTGAAAGTCTTGGAGCAGATGATGCAGGAGAACAGCCTCTCTGAGCTGTGCACGTGCCTCTCGTGGGTCTTCATGTTACTGCGGTTGGCGAAGGTTTGCTGACAAATCTCACAGCGATGGACCATTTCCGCCGCCATGCCGTGGTATGTGCTAAAAGACAAGGCCATGGCAAAATACTTAAAGCTGGAGTAGCTAACTTTGAAACTACAAAAAGTGAATCTGTGATAAAAATCTATGTCCCTGGCTTTATTTTTATCTTTCTCATGCATGTATTTATGGCCTCTGTCACATCTTTAGATAATCTTTTTTCAGGGAGTACCAGCCCTCACTCAGCCAATCAGCTCTCAGTATGTAAAAGATAACATGTTTTCCAATAAGATGAAGAGGAAATATATGTTACTGAAACAAGACTCTTTTTCTGTTGAGACAAATAAAATGTATTTGTGACACCAAAATGTTACTCTAGCTTTAACATGAAATGAACTAGGGCATCTTTCATCTTGGTCACATACAGCAATTACTTTAGAATCTACTAGAAATCTATAGTTCTAGAAAGTGCAGTTTTTACAGAATAAGTTGTGCTCTTTCCTACCTCCTGTGTTTTAAAAAGCTCTTCTCATAGTGAAACGTCCGCTGACAATCCGTACACTCAAATTGGGCTTTTGACGTCCATTTTGACACCTCCTCCCCAAAGCTGTCGTCTCCCGAAGGTTCCTGTTCTTTGGGTTCAGGGAAAATCGCATCGTAGTCATCATCATTTTCATCATAATTTTCATCATAATTTTCAACATCATCCTCCGGAGTCCATTCTTCGCCTGAATCTTCAGACTTTTTTGTTTCGTTATTATCATTGTTCATTTCTGCCTCGCTATTAACTTCATTTTCTTCATTTTTTTCCAGTTCAGGTGCAACTTTACGAGGTATTCTTAGTTTAAGAGTTTTGCCATGTGCAATTTTAGTTGTTTTTTCCTTTGTTGGTGTGTAATCGCTATCATCAGACTCCTGGTTTTTACTTTCTATCTTTCTTTTAGATCTTCTTGGATTATTGCTCTGCTCCTTTTCCTCTGGAGCAGTAGTAGAAGTCGTATTAGGAATAGTAGTAGTAGTAGTAGTAGTAGTAGAAGTAGTAGGAGGAGGAGTTGAAGTTGGTACTTTGGATAGTTTTTTCCGCTTTCTAGGGACTTTTTCTGCCCTAATCTTTTCACACAGCATAACTAACTCAGGGCAGTCCAAAAACATTGCCATTGCTTGAATAGGGACGACTTTGCGCCTGCTAATTTCAACTTTTCCAGTGTAAACAAACTCTAAGAAGACCGCAAAATCTGGTGCTTGTATGTTGGTGAGTAAAGTGTCTTGCTCCCATGTTTCAGAGAGGATGAGGCTTTTGAAATATCCACTAGAGGCCGCTAACATTAACCGATGAGCCCCAAATTCCTCCGTTTCTCCATGGAAGTCGACCTTGATTGTGATGTCGCTGAGAAGACCCTGCAGCCGAAAGTCATTGAAAGAGGCGAGCATGGTGTTGAGAAAGGACTTCGACTGGATTAGGATACCATCAAGCACCATTTTGACTTCAAAGCTAGAAGGAAAAATAGTTTAAAAACAAAGCAAAAAACAGCACAATTAGTGTATGCAAGTTGGACAATTGGCACGGTCACAAAGTAAGACAGTAGTTAAACTGTCATTAAAGTGGATTAAGTATACAACCAACTTCTTTGTGTGCATGTAAAAGCCTGATCCCGTCATATCTCAGAAGCTGAAGGCCTGGTTCGTACCGTCGGCCGATGGCATATATTATTAGCCCGGCTACCTTGCTTCTGTCAATTTACCCAGTGGCATCTATGGCTAGAGCAGTAGATTACCACCAATGGGTTTGGAGTGGATACATTGAGAGTAGAGTCTATGAATCTCCAGAAAAGCACTATACAAACAGAATAACCTTTCATTAAAGCTAACATAATTTTCTATCTAAAGACATTACAAACAAAATGTAACACAAACATATGTATATTGACATAACTACACAACTGCAATAGGGGGTTGAATTAGACGGATTTGGATGGCAGGATTTCATTCTATATGGAATGGCATACATTGTATGACTTGGTTACAATCACTAATAACTAAGAAGATGACAATAAAGTACTACCAAAATAATATAACCAATGTGTTATGTGTAACTAATGAGTAACTATTAATCACTTTTTCAAAGTTAACTTAACATGGATGTTATGCACCGATGTGCGGACATGCTACATTACATGTTTTGTATCATTCTGCTCTTCCTCCTGATTAACTAAGCTAACTAATTAACTAAAACACCAATTTACAAAGCAAAAGGACATTTTCTATCATCCATTTGCTGATAAATACCAACTTGTTTACTCCCATTGATGGCACTTTGATAAACCTGCACTCAGTCTTGCACTGTTGATCTGTTCATTGTGTTAGGCCAATTATTTTATATGAAGACATTTTATCCCTGCCTTGGCTTTATTTATTTACTATGAATTATTCATTGTTTATTTTGCAGCACCATCATCATAATCATTTCTTTATTCAGACTCTAGGACCACAATAGACCAAAGCGAATTCCTAATAACCAAAACAAAAACTTTCTGGATTGTAAATAATGAGTTACGTATCAGTGAGTGTTTAGTTCATAGACTGTTGTTTAGGTCAAAAAACTCTTTTCATAATACCAACCCCTCCCACCCACA
Organism: Knipowitschia caucasica; assembly: GCA_964034765.1. Classification (NCBI taxonomy): domain Eukaryota; kingdom Metazoa; phylum Chordata; class Actinopteri; order Gobiiformes; family Gobiidae; genus Knipowitschia; species Knipowitschia caucasica. The sequence goes on from OZ035839.1 coordinate 11,822,421, forward strand.
ATAATATTAGTATTACTGTTATTACTGTCTGACTTCATTAACGATGTGCTGCTATTCATTGACACAGACCATCTGCAATATAAATAAGCAATCCAAATATCAGGTGTTATTTGTCAACACTAGCTGCAGCTGACCACATTAGGCTAACACAACATACGAACAGCTAGCTTAGTCGTCTGCAGAGTAATCTAACCCCATTATTTGCGCTGATATTGGCTTGAAACCGCGTGGATTTTTACTTGTGGCAGAAAGCACAAAGCAAAGTGAAGTTTTCTTACCGTAAGGTCGGTAAAATGGCGAAATCTGCTGCGGCTGAACATAGGTTTCCGTGTAGTAGAAGTGTGCAGCAGACTTCCGGTGTTTCAGCAGACCCCAGATCAGATTTGAAATGACTTTCCTCGGGTTATGTTTATATCACTGATCTCAGGTCGGCCTAAATCTGGTTTGTTTGCCTTGTGTGATTTCAAAAACTTAGCATTTATATAAGTATATATATAAAACAATTTCATCCGCTAGATTATTTGATTATATCTTGGGAGGAGGTGGGTTTATCAATATAACGTAATGCATTATTATTAGTTTTTTTTTTCTTTAACTGTGGGATATGTTTCTATCTTATTCATTTTTTTATGGAATAGTTTATTCTTTAGGTTTATTTTTGTATCTATAATAATTATTGCAAAAACAGCACATGTTCCCAACAACCGATCAGAGAGGCTTGTTGCTTGAAGCCGTTTTGGTTTTATGGTTTACAGCCTGATTTATATATAAAACTAACTTTTATTTTTCTTCAATAGCTTTAAATTATAAGCATTAATTTAAACTATATTCTGTAAATATATTTGAACACAAAATAATGGGACGGTCCATTATGCGTGCAGTTGTGTTTCTTATACACTAGAGGGCGTCATTGCTTTACAAAACTGACAATGTATAATTTGATTTCTGAAAACTGGTCCTGTGGGAACCCTACTGCTGCTGTAAGATACTATTTCGTCTATGCTATGTTTTCTATCACTTCTCTTTATTTAGTTCAACAGCAAAAGTAGAACATCTTTTTAGCGTGCTATTGTACCTTGCATTATTACATACAGTTGTCTTTCTATCTAATGCAAGGATATCATGCAAAACTGCAGTGTAAGATAGCAAATTGAATCTACACACCAATACATTTTGCTAATAAGTCTTCGTACGTGTTGTGCTGTGTAGCCAAAGTCAATCCATGCTCCTGAGTCCTTTCATATTTTGTCTTAATGAATCCTCATATGACTCATACTGTTCCCAACAATGAAGCAGGCACAGCTTTCACACACTGGTACACTGTGTTCTTTGTCTTTTGATACTCTTTTGTTGCAAGCAAAATTAGCTCTCTTCACCCTATACAATGTAGGCATGTGTATATGGGCCTGTAATTAGAAGAAGATTTAACGTTAAGACCTGATTGTATTGACCAATAGTATCTTTTTTGTTTTTACTGTGGCAATATTTTTCAAAAAAAGGTGCTTTATGTACATGTCCAGCTGTTTGTCTTCTGGAATGTTAAACGGTTTTGAACATGTTTGTGGAGTTGCCCGATGCTTACATTATCATCACCAAATGTCATGGCACGCCACTGGCCTTTGGACAGATGCCGATTCCAGGTGCAAGCAGTATTTTTTACATACATGGAGAATGTGGATTGACGGGTGTAATTTCTAATATGTAATCTCATATTTTGGACCAGACATATGTAGGAAAGTATAAATCTGCTGGTGGACTTTGACTCGGACACTGTCTGGAACACATTACTCTGTTCCTCTAAAAGCCAGACCACCAATACATCCATCTAAACCTTTTTCACATTAGGATTTACTTGACAGCCCATTGACATTTCAATGAGAACAGTTCTGACTGCATCTTTCTTGGGGCCTACTTCCACAGGTTTCTTGGTTTTGACAGATTATTGCCGGTGACCTGTCAATCTTCCTTGTACCTGGTCCCCCCCAGCTTAACAAGGCACTAGAACAAAAGATAGTTGCTACAAGGTGGAAGCCCCCTCCCTCTCTGTCTCACTGACAGTAGGTTATGATGTTTATTGACATTTCCTTTTTGAACTGTCCACCAAAGTCCAGTTAAATGGGAATTTTTAAGATAGATTTGACAAGAACAAAGTATGCATCTTCATTACATGCTTTGCAACAAAATTATTTGTTCTCGCACCTTCATTTCACCTGTGTATATTTTGTATGTGTATGATTCAAAAACTATTATATATTTACTTAAGTCGTTGACAACAAAATCAATTAAGTTGTTACCTTTGAGGCAGTTTAAGGCGAAGGTAATGCAATTATTACTCAACTGCTTAATAGCTTGTGAGTTGATTTCACGTGATGTTTTTCCACAGTCAGCCCAGGTTCAGTCTTTCTGTAAATTCAGTCTAGCTCTAATCTTGAGGTATGTGACTTGTTGTCTCTCTCTCAGGATGCCGCAGTGAATGAAGATGGCAGAGCCTGGATATGAGGCCTTGTCAATGTCATCGCTGCCCGACACGTGTAATCAACGAGACTAACATCTGCAGCCTGGCCTACAATAACACAAGGTCAGGCACTCTTACACATATCCACTTTTAATTTTGTTTGGGGCCGATATTAGCCGCTGACTCCAGGGAGAGTAAGTCGTAGGCATCCAAATGAGGCGCGGACAGACGAGCTGGGATGTGAGTGTTTAACTCATGTCAAGACTGCAGATGTTGTACAAGGTTTAGCCAGCTGCTCCTAGAAACAAATTAAATTCCCTTGGATATATCATCAGCTTGTCATTTCCAAAGGATGTGGATGTGAGTTCTGACATTGTCCACTGTTCACACTACAAAGTGCAGCGGCTGTAAAGCTGGGGAACTGGGGAAAACAAAGCATTCGTTATTTAAAACAAACAAGAACTTTTCAGATGTCTGCTTATGTTAGAGATGTGAGGTCTGACTGTAGGCAGCAGCAATGTGAACAACTATGAATGTGTAATTGCAAAATGCTCATCTGCAACTTACAAGAAACAAAATATGTGATGGACAATGATATAAAGGTGTGTGAAACAAAACTGCAGAGGAATAAGATTAGACTTTATCGATCTCACAATGGAGAAATTTACATGTCACATTTGGCATGGATGGAACCACTCAGATTGTGCAAAAAGACAAGTGTGCAACATGTTAAGATTAAAAATGTAGTCTGTGCAGGATGTAATTATTTATGTACAATAAAAAAGTGGCAATAGCAGTGCTGGTTCTTCAGAATGCAAAGAGCTTTACCTCTGTTACCCTTCAGACGATCTGAATCAAAATGTGTGTCTGCAGCCTCCAGTGAAACACACATTTCTGATCACGGTCCTTACTGGTTCAGGAGAGAAACTGCTTTGCTTCATTTCCAGTGCATTATCATATCCATCCTCCTCAACTCGACTTACAATGACAGTTTACAGTCTTTGCTGCAGTTCAACAGAAGCATGTGTATTCATTCCATCTTCTCTGGACAACATACTGAAAGTGAAATTTAAGTGCTTGTAAGTCCATGTGAGTTTTCAAATAAAACCATTATTTATCTTCAGCATATGGTGCCGTTTGCATGAGGCCATGTGACGGGGTCCAGCGTAGCCCGCTTTAGCAGCACCACACTTCTCATGCTCCAGGCCTCCCTGAACAAGACCTGATACTTGAATTTCTCCTCTTGAATAGACAATGTATCCAGTTAAATTAATAAGTAAATGAAAAGGAAAATGGCATCATGGTTTTAAAGCTTAAAATTATGCATAGATAGTATATATATTTAAACGTCACAATTTGACTAGCCTGGTTGTACTAAACCATATTACAAATTAAATTTCATACTGAGGTTTCGAGGTGCTCCATTGAGCTCTGTTTACAGATAGGAGAGGTTAACTCCTTTTGCCGATTGAAACGATTGGATCTGAGTCTGTTGTTAGCATTTAGCATTTAGCCTAGCCATCTCCTTTGCTGCTAACGAAGCCCGTGGGGAGTAGCGCCACAATCTTTGCCAGCGATTACATTTGCTAAACATTCCTCTTGCTCCGTCTTCAATTTCTTGATCGAACCAGACCGGATTACTTTACTATCGCATTTTTCGCCATTGCCAAACTACAACCTTCCCGTTCAACGCAAACTCTTGACGTCTCCTACAACTAACTACACAACCTGCCTTCCGCGCTCTCTGATTTGTAATCGCAAACACAGGGACCAGACCCAGACGTTACATGCAGTGAAATGATGATTGAGCGGAGTCTACGGATGGCTAAGGCCAGGCTACAATTTGACTGACGCTAACATATTGTAAATATGTAGGAAATACTTGTGTTTGGCAAGAAAGTCCCTGTGACCCGGTAACGGATGAAGCTGAAAAAATGGATGGATGGGTGTTTGGCAAGAAAGTGTACAACCAAACTATTACTATGTAGACGCTGAAAGAGATGGAGAATCACTATGTTTTCAACTTCATCCCACTCCTTTTCCAGCAGCAATTCATTTTCTTTGTATTACCATCAGTGTTCCTACGGCTGCAGTTTTTCGTTGATGATGTTGTTCATGAAGTACACTTTTTTCACTTTGTGTGCTTGAAGTAAACTAAACCAAACTAAACAATTTACAGCTCAAACTAGATTTCAGATTGAACTGCACACTGTTCTTTGTCAAAATCGTGCGACACGTACATTGAGCCCTTGTCCTCACCAGACCCCTCTCCTCCCTTCACTTTAATCCCAGCAGATGAACCGGACTGCAGGATAGATAGTAATCACAACTTGAACATGACATGACTGCAGACCGGATGGTGTCTGTCCAAGAACAAAATTCAAGGCTATTTCCTTTGTTCTTGCCCGTTTAACCACACGACTTGTGCCAAACCAGCCGACCACAAGAGCCCGTCCAACTCTCCACAGCAGCTTCTCGTCCTGCCAGTGAACTTGGCTTTAAGTGTTTCATAATTTATTTTCATGAACCCAGACGTCGGCTTGTGTTCATTAGTCTGATGCCAAACAGTTGCTTTACTTCCAAAACAAAGAAAAGAATGAAAATCATAAAGGTCATAATGGCAAGGTTGACTTCACTGGAAAATAAAATACAGTTGGCTTGCCAAATTGAACATACCAATTTTTTGTTTTTTAAATATATATATATAAGCAGACATGTGTCTTTGTTTATGAATGTTTTACCCTTCGGTTTCTTCCTTGGCCCCACAATTCGTATTGGTTTTGGCTTGCCATGTTTGTCCATAGCTGTCAAAAAGTAGTCCAACCGAGCTGATACGTTTTAAAAAGCAGACGGAAAGCAGAAGTTTCTCATACTACCGTGGGTCGTGGGTGAAGCAAAAAAAATTGTCTTTTTTGATGAAAGAACAGCGTCATTTAAAAAGGTGGTTTTGCGTAACATGTCTTTTAACTGTATGAGAATGTTTTTTTGGTTTTTTTTTTTTTTTTTTTTTTTTTTACAGTGCACCACAGACATTTCCTCTTTCCCCCTCAATCTCAACCTTTATTAGTGGAACAGTGCCATTCCACATTTATTCCGTCCAGAAAAAAAGCAAACATTCTGAAACCCCAAATTAAAGCCGGGACATAGACCGGCGATGATTCACTGAAATTGGAAAAGTTGTTGTTGTAAATTCACTCGTTCTTGGCCCCAGTTTTTCCTGAAGGATTGCGCGTCACACGTAAGCAGACAAAAGCCTTCCAAAACAACTTCTACACAGGCTTCATCGCACAGAAATTGTAAATGGTATTTGATCTTTTTCCCAAATCGTCTCCAATTCACTGAACTGTAATATTTCCGTGGCTGACTTTCATTGATGAAAACAAACCCATAGCACTCAAAGATGAAATGACTTTCCAAATGGCCATTGACTCGCACTCTCTGCCCCCTCCTCCTCCACATCCCACTATTATTTGAGGCGCCTTTCACTCAAGGTCATCATACAATTGAATACACAATGTAGGGTTTAAGACGTGCATTATACATTGAGCTGTAGGGGTCGACCCACGATTATTAATTCAGTAACATATGGTGACTGAATTTTCAAACAGCAGATTGATGCATCTGTTGATACTCTTAAGAATTAATGCATTCATTGCTAGTTACACACTCACTCACATGTTGTGCTGATTACTGATTTAAGTCAATCTGAGTCAAGGTGACCTTTTTATTCTGGCACTAAGGGCATTTTACATTGTAAATGCTAATGTATTCTCTACACACCTAAAACAATTGCATCGGTTGTGTTAATGTTGGGTCTTACTCTGCCTTACCTTAACCTTATCCTTTAGTAGGCTAATATAAGTGGGAAATTACACCCTGCTACATTTATATCTAAAACCAAGAGGACACATATAGCACAGTCTACAGTAGTATCAGCATGTGGAGGAAATGTGTAAAAATAAGTGCAAAAAGCCGATGCGCAATCTGTATTTATACAGGGGGCAATCCTAATGAAACCACCCAGGGCTCAAATTGGGCCAAATCTGACCATTGTGACAAAGTTACTATGGACTACCTAACTACCAGTTACCATTAAAGCTAATTTAAAACAACCGTAGTATTTAATGAGATCGGTCTGCATTCGTTATTTCATTATTCATTATTTTAGTTTTAACCAGTGCCATCTAACAATAATCTTTGACCTTTTGTCCAGTTTTGGTTCCGATCCAATAATAACTGAACCAAGTGTGTTCAGAACAATCTATCAGAGAAGAATATCCAATCTCATGTGAAATAAAAGTAATTTGAAAAAAGTGCTGCCTAAAAAGAATAATAAATCCCGACCACTCGAGTTTGTGAAGGTAATTGCTGATACCCCTAATGCATGATGGGACCCAGAACCTCTCTGAGCAGACAACCCCAGAAGTGACGTAGAAATAAACATCTATTTTTAGTTTGGTACTATTTAAAGGCAGTTTTAAAGAATATACGCAGATTTTTGATGTAATACTTTGGAACCATCTATTTAAGTAAGTGATGCTTGCTTTTGTAATCTCCTGCAGTGTTGTTTATTTGTTGTGATTGAACTTTCAGATTATTATACCTAGATCAAACACACTATGATCCCACCCCAGTTCTTTCTCTCACCCCTTTCCTTCTCCACCTTCACTCGTCCTTGCTCATGTTCTACCTATTGTAACTGTATACAGCACTTAGCACTTCAGACAGCAGACTCACACGCTCAAGGACACACTCCCACTGCTGCTGTGTTCATAAATAGCTTTTGTCCGGCCTTCGCCATCGCCTCGCCCACGGAGCGCGCGTGTGGGGGTTCCTCCACGCACCAAAATAGATTTCTACTGTTGCTTGCAGGGCTGCGCGGGTGGTGGAGTCACTCATTCACGCCTGAAGGAAAGAAAAATTAACAATATAGTGACATGTTCCCGGTGGGTCCTCTTTATAATGTGTGAGGATAATAACAGGTGCTGTCCATTCACCTACGCACACATTGACCGACTGTACGGCTTTAGAACGATTTCATTGAGCTGAAAGTACACATATTAGTCATATCCGTCTCTCTAGCTGCTAGCTTGTGGTCCACGGCTGCATCCGAATTCAGAAAAAAATACCATATACAATTCTGTATGTCTTCTTTATTCTTTCTTTCCCTTAATGACCTGAGAGGTATTCATTTTGTTATGAATTCGTTTGTAAGAATTATAGCAGAATTCACTGCAATAACAGATCAAATCAATACATTCCTAATTGATAGCCTTGATTGGCCAGTAGCAGATTCAGAGATCAAGCGGAGACAGCCATTGGTCAAAAAAGACAAAACAGATAAATCAATATTAATGAATTACAAAAGCAAATAGATAAATGTCCCAAAGCAACCTGCGTGCTTATTTAGACCCTCTTTCTTAGACCTCTTACACCCTCTTTTGAGTGATGAGTAAAACAGGAGTGCATGGAGGAAACCCAGGAGGAGGGTCAGCACAAAGTTTTTAGCCTACCATCTAAAATTAAGAAAATGTTTACATGATATACAGTATATTGAGAAAATAATGTACCTTATATATTGCATGGTAAGTAAATATATTTCATTATTGTGACAAGCTTATGAGACCCATTGCACAACATGGCGTGCTCTGACTTCAGGAATGGGAGTGGGACATTCCTGAAGAGCCAGATCCCCAGAAGCAACAGTCCTCCTGCCTTCCTTCCTTCCGCCCTTTTGTCCCTTCCTCCACTTCCTGATCTTGTTGTATCACTTTGTCTGCTGCCTCTTGGGCCACTCTACTCAGACCCTTTAATCACTATGGCACATGGCGAGGAGGAAGTCCACTTCTACTGTCACACAAAGACACACACACACACACACACACACACACACACACACAAACACACACACACACACACACACACACACACAGTTAAGATTATCTACTTAGTTATCATTGTTTAAACTCAGACTACTTTCAAGATTTGAGTTTTGTTATGTTCTTATGTATTAAAGGGGTACTGTGAAATAAATATTTTCTTGGAATGTTCTTCAGCATGGTATTAAACATAATCTATTATTTAATTGAATGTTTTTATTGCTCCAAAGCTTGAATTCTATTGAGCGCCTTCACTCGTCTTGTGATCTGTAACTTAACATAGTCAGCCACTTGCTTTTTTCATATGGATTTAAAGACATAGTAATGAATATTTCAGACATAACGACTAGATAAACAGAAGCACTGCTGCCTTCAAAGGTTAAAGTAAACATTACTGTAACCGGAGGAAAATGATCTTTTAAGCATATCCATCCTTCCAATGCTACTATAGGGCAAAGAGCTTGATCAGGACTGCTTTCGCTGCATGCTTTGGTTAATGGGAGAAACTGGAGCGCCTGGAGGAAAACCCACTCTGACACAGGGGGAAAAAAGCAAACTCCACTCAGAAAAGCCCAGGTTGGTACAGGAATTGAACCCGCCAGCCAGAGTTCTGCCTTGTATTTGTATATTTGCAGTACGAAATATTGATTTTGTTGCCTTTGCCACACACCTTATACATTTTACATGCATCTAGTCCAACCAGTTTTACCATATAGTCTTAGATATAAAGTTGAAATATCCTATAGACTAAATCAGGTAGGACCTAACAAGCTAACCAGTTCAATGTGGGACTAAAGTCAAGTTTAAACACAAATCTCACTCAAAGCAGAAACAGTAATGAAGAGTCAAATTAAGATAAATAACAATGATTAAAGGAGCAGTATGTAAAAATCTATGACCACATTTTTCACAAAGGCCCTGGTAGAAATCCTCGTTTTATTTCTTGTTTTGTCATTAATGATTTAAGAAACATAACGAGACCTTTTTTAGTTCTGCGGCACATGTACCAGTGAGATTAGCTCGACGCAGTGAGTTCTGGCAACCCGGATCACAGACTTTCTGATTGGTAAAACAGAGGAGGGCGGGACATAGAAATGAAAACAATAACAAGATTCAGGGGCTATAAAACTAATTTTGAAAGTCGAAAATCTCAGCCCTTTGACAAATTATGGCCATTTTTGACCAGAAAATCTTACATATTGCTACTCTAAATAAGTACATTTACAGCAAACATCCTCTATTTTTGCAGTGCACACAGGCTCTTGCCAGGGCTCTATAGTTTTGTGGTTTTGCTGCAGGAATTTTCTGGTTGATTTGAGAGCAGGATTCTGGAGGCTGTCCAAAGTCTGGGCTTCTTTCTCTGAGTTGATCTCTCATTACTCCCCCAAAGACCCCCCCCCTTCACCCGCAGTCTCACCCCCAAGGTCAGAAATGTGGGTTTGATCTCCTCAGATAATGTGGCCTCAGTCTGTCTGCCTTTCTATTTCCCCACGTCAAATACACTCAGAGTTCTACCCTACATGGACTTTCACATACATGGAAAGGCAGTACTTTCTTTATCCATACAACTTTCACATGTAATGTTCTGATCTTCCGCCTTAATGAATTTATACATATGCAGTTGGAAATTTTAAAAGAAAGATTTATAACTCAATAACATGATTAGCCTGGCTTGAGCCAATAGGCAATTATAGTAACAGTGATTTGAGGCTATTCAAATATCTATCTGTCTGTATCAAATCTAATTACATTCACATTCCGTATACATTTGATATATTTTCAAGTCTAATACATGATTTTAAAGTTTATACGCACAAGAATGTAATCACAAATGGTCAGAAATCTCTCTTTCACAAACCCATGGTGCGCATCACTAAAATTCACCTTGTTTGGCCACGGGCACAAGTTTTGCATTCAAAGACAGCATGTATCCTTTTGTCACACATTTCTGCTGTTACTGTTAAATTTCTGCCAAAACAATAAAATAAAGATTCACCAATTTAAGTTGAGGAGTTAAAGGACAACTCACCCTCAAATCCACTTTTTTTTGCTGATAAACGGTATAAATGAGTGTCCAATAGTGTTGTCTACATATCCTGGTCATAATCTTGTCACTTTGGTGCAAATTAGTTGAAAGTTAAACTTTCTGCCTAAAACCATCTGTGAGGCGCCATCTGCTGGCGACCTGTATTACTACATTTGAATTTTGAATCTGGCGCCAACACTGGCACAGAAGTTGGACCTGACGTCTGCAAGTTGGACCTGACGTCAGCAGCCCCCCGCCCAGAGCAATGTAAACGGCCCAGTCTCGTTCACGCCCCCTTTAGTCCTCCAGGCTACGCCCATTTAGAGGAAGATTTGAACAGGAAATGTGAGTAACGTAAGCTCCGAGGAGCGGGGGTGAGAACCACTTTAAAGGAGCTGGATGTTAAAATCTGGCCAAAAGTGGTACTGCAACCTCTCCCACTCTCCCTGAATCAGGTTGCCAGATATGCAACAAATTCGAATCCAACTGGGACCATAATAATAACTTAATAGACAAGAGTTTTGTCAACAACAAATCTATAACAAACACCTTTTTCATAAAGGCCCCGATAGAAATCTTTGTTTATTCCTTGTTTTGTTATGAATGATTTGACAAATGGTGGGGTACAGGGTTTTTTTAGTACTGCCTGACTTGTTACTTTACCAGTGCGATTAGCTCGACGCGGTGAGTTCTGGCAACCTGGATCACGGACTTTCTGATTGGTGAAACGGTGGAGGGCGGGACATCGAAACTAAAACAATAACAAGATTTAGGGGCTGTATAACCCATTTTGAAATCCAAATATCTCGGCTGAACTACTTTTATCAGTTAAAGAAGTGTTTGAAAAGAGCATGTTTTATTAAAGCCTTTTGACTGTTCAGGGCCATTTAATGATGACTTGACATGAAAATCTTACATATTGCTACTTTAAAACATAACAATGATTCTATTTAGAACGAGACTTGCCTATCCTGCTTTCTTACCTACATACAGTAAGGCGATGTAAAACGTTTGGAACAACAACTTATCAGATGGATTTCAAACATATTTTAAACCCTTAAGCTTTGATATGAGCAGTAGCCTATTTTCGTAGTTGCCCCAGAAAAAAATAAAAAACATATGGAGCTTTCCAATGAGAGTAAATATAGAGGAGGAGTGCCTTTTAGACCTTGAGTTGCTCCGGTTAGAGGGAGCGGAGAGAGCTGGTTAGTTCTGCTCCTGTGTTTTCACCTATACTCGAGTTGTGTAACATGGCAGGGGTCCAGCAGGCCTTGTGTAACACTGGGTCCTTGGCCGTCTGAAAGCACTCCCGTTCAGCTCTGGGCCCTTCATATCCGCACGGTAATGGAAGTAAACAAGATCCGGGCCAATTAAAGTCCAGTTGTGATTACGGCGTTTCAACCATTTGGAGTCAGAAGTGCAAAAGTAAAAGTGTTGTTTATCCTTGGCTAGGATATCTGTATTCTTGCTTTTTGATTGTGATGATGATTTAGGGCTATACTATACAAGAATAAATTGAATTGAATTTTATTTCAGTGCAGTTATTGGAGTGATTATTTTTTTATTTTCATTTTTGTGCCAGTAGTGTCCGTTCAATGCAACTTTATACAAATATAGTTCATGAATCTATTAATGATAAATAACATTGTACTTTTAACTTTTTCCCAATAGTTTAAGGGTCATGTCCGTACTCCAGCTGTAAGTTAAAAATCTTTTCCTCATTTATAACCGTTATTCTTTGTTCGTTCCAAGTCCCAACTGAAAGAGTCTTATAAAAATAAAATGTTGTAAAATGTTGTTTTAAAAATGTAGTAAAATGTTGTTGTACATTTACTTTTTAGGACACTTTGGGCTGAGTCAGGGTACTTTTCCATCTAAACTAGAGGACCTAAAGATTCGACAAAGGACAATAATACAAGTATGTGATAACTACTGAGGAACTAGGTGGTTCCATGGCTCAAGTTTTTCCTGGTTTGAAAGTTACTCCAGATTTAAAATGTATTCTATATTGTCTCTCCCCTTGGTGGTGCCAGTGGGATTTTCAGAGGAGAACAGTGAAACCAATAGGGAGACTCACTTGTCAATCAACAATTTGGAGTAATTTTGTCCAGTTAGGAAGGAGGGGCGGGTCTAACCTATGCTTGCATATGTTGCAAAGGAAAGACAACCCTCACCTTATTCTTGACAGGATTTGCTGAAACGTTTAAAGTGAAGGTCAGTTATTTGTTCAAATTGTGAAGCAAGCGCCAGTTAGACCCGCCCCCCCCGGCTTCCTGATTGGACGTTATTAATTCAAATCCTTGACTAACAACTGAGGCCCCTCACCAGTGGTTTAACTATTCTCCTCCAGCAAATCTTACCGGTGATGCTTAGAGGAGGGGCTGTTTTAAATAGATTTATTATGATACATACTTAATATAGATGATAATTGAATCCCCTTAAAGTCACATTTCTTTCTTAAAGGCACATTACAATGCTATTGGTACTGCCAAATACATTTCACATACATTTAAAATCACTCTAGCTCAAAATGCTGAAGTAATTTATTTTAGACAAAAGCCAATTTTCTTTGCTGTAAATTTTTTTTATTGATTTTGTCTTCTTTAAAGTAGCCATGTAGAATAAAAGTTCTGAAAATCAAGGTGAATCGAAAGCCCTTGAGAACATTTTCCTTTCAGTTGCTTTTTGAACTCTCTACCACATACCAGCAGAATAAGATTAATCGTTTTTCAAACATACAACCGGATGCCAAAGACTCAATGTTAAATTAGCTATCAGTTTGCTTCCATGAGGTTTAGCATTTTCCTTACCAGGCTTGTTCTTTTTGGGTTGCCTCCCAGAAACCCCACACCACATAAGCAAAGCACATTCAGTTTACAAAACGATTTGAAAATCTGACATTACGGTAAAACGGTCTAAATATTTTCCCCGGTTTTTCTATACAGTCTCCTGCCAATATACAATGTGTTAATGAAGTGACTGCAAAATATGAAATCGAATACCCTTTTCACAGCAAGCTTGTTAAAATGCTTTGCTCTGACCTATTCCCTGCAGAGTCAAGGCAAAATCCCGATAATACTAGAAAACTCAGGCCACCCTTTTTCTTGTGTATTTTCGCTTGCTCTGGCATCCCTGCTTTCAAAATGTCCAAAAATGGAGACACATGGAGCGCATGGGGAATGGGGGGAGGGGAGCCATACTGTAGACTAGAGCCGTGACTGACACGTTCACAGTGGAACCAGACAAGTGTGAGAAAGAGAAATATGAAGGCATGTGGAGCGGAGATCACAGCAATCTGTAAGTAAAGTTATAAGAAATGCAGAAATGTCAGACCACTGGGGAGATGATAAAAAGAAGAGTGAGTTTGGGAACATAAAAAAAAAAAGATCTAAAAATGCATTAATTTTATTTATACATTTTATCAATACTTCATACCGCACATGTATAAATCAAGACATGTTTATTAGTAATTTCATGTTTTGATATTTCATAGTCGACCAATGGCTTACCATTCCTGACTTTTAGCTGCATAGATCATATAAGATATGTTAAATTTGCTTCTGTTGGATTTGTATTTTTGTTCAGCCATAAATCACAACAGTAGTTATCTTAGAGGACTTGACAAAACCGTTGAAGGGTTCTCCAACCTGTAGCTTGGGAGCTATCAGTTGCTTGCTACCCTCTTCCAGGTAGCTCCCTGGACTTAGGATTTAGTAATCTGTTAGTTTTCTGAATATTTCAGAATGTATCACATGCTCACAACTATTCTAATTATAAACTACTTTGTGCTTTAGTAACAAATATGTGATGATAATTAACAGTGACAGACCCCATCTCAGACTGGCTCGCTCCAATACATCGACACATTATTTCCAGCATCATTTAAAGGAAGAAGCTCTCAAATGAAAAAGATTGGAGCCCCCTGATTTAGAACTATTTATTGAAAACATTTTTGTTAATTAATTGTTTTTGGATTTGCCCTTGAGATATATATATTTTTCTCGACAGGGTTCTTAACACTCAGTATGCACAACGACAAGCTGAGCTCAGCGGAGAACAATAATAGCAATACTTACAACAAGGAGCAAACTATAAACAGCAAATGGGTGCCAAAAGAACCACTACACCTCACAACATGTCTATACAAATGGAAGCAAATGAATTATCTATATCCACCATGTCGAAGTCATATTGTGTTTTTCTTTTATTTTGCAACTTAAGGAGTGAAATAATTGCAAGCAAAACATTCTCAAATGGAGCTCTTAGCAGCGTGATTTTTATGTGACATTAATAAAGTGAACTCTCATCGTGAAGCAACTCCATGCTTCAATATGTGCTGCTAGTTATGTTTAAGTAGTACTGACAAAAAAAAACCCAATTAAAAGCTTTAACCAGCACCCACCATCCCCACAGCGATCTTGTGTACCTTCAAACAGTTCACTTTTTTTTTGTGTTCAGAGTTTTCTCCAATAACGAGCTTCCGTTTGATCCGCTGCCATGGCGCTGCCCAGTGTCTGCAGCTACTGTCACTGTTTATCCCCATTATAATGATAAGAGGCCATTTTTGTGTCATTTGTTGGCGTCAGAAGAGTGCGGCAGAGAAGATTGTCAGAGCAGAAGAGAATGATGCATTGTGTGGCTGTATAATTGAATAATCCCAGGATTCAAAGGCTGTGAGATCATTTGCCTGCCGCCTTTATAAACCTGGGTAGGAGATGCAGATGGGTGGGGGCTGATGAGATGCAATTTGCTATTTAGAATATGTCACTAATAGGTCTTTACCACTGCAACTTTGTGGCTCTACTCTACTCAACCTGACGCGACTTGGCTCCAGTTCACAGCTTTTCCATTTAGTGCTGGCCTCATCGATCGGCAGTCAATCACAGGGGAATCAGAGAAAAAAATGCTCTATGGCATAACAAAAATACCCCTGCAAGAAATGTATAACATTAAATTGAATTAAATCTATTCTTGTACAGCTCTAAATCACAACAGTTCTGAGGACTTAAGCAATATGTAAGATTTTCATGTCAAGGCATTAATAAACCATGATCTTTTCAAATACTTCTTTAAATCTTTAAAATCTTGTTCAATGTCCCGCCTCCCACCAGAAAGTCCGTGATCCGGGTTGCCAGAACTAACCGCGTCTAGCTAATCTCACTGGTAAAGTAACATTTGGCCGCAGAACAAGAAATGGTCTCGTTATGATTCTCAAATCATTAGTGAAAAATCAAGAATAAAACGATTTCTATCTTTGTGAAAAAGGTGTTGGTCATACATTTATTTCTCTTAAACTCTGTCTATTCATTTATTGCATATCTGGCAACCTGAGTCAGGGAGATTGGGAGAGGTTGCAGTACCACTTTTGGCCAGATTTTTACTTTACTTGGAGCTATTTGTCTATTTTCAGATTTTAGTTATGATAATTTACTTTAGTTCTATTATTTTACTGTGTTAATTTGCTTAAGATAAGTTTGCGTTGATTATAGATTATTTAATTTAAAGTGGTTCTCACCCCCGCTCCTCGGAGCTTACGTCACTCACATTTCCTGTTCAAATCTTCCTCTAAATGGGCGTAGCCTGGAGGACTAAAGGGGGCATGAACGAGACTGGGCCGTTTACATTGCTCTGGGCGGGGGGCTGCTGACGTCAGGTCTTGCTTCAGACGTCAGGTCTTGCTGCCGCGCCAGTGTTGGCGCCAGAATGTAGTAAAATTAAAAATTCAAACGTAGTAATACAGGTCGCCAGCAGATGGCGCCTCACAGACGGTTTTAGGCAGAAAGTTTAACTTTCAACTAATTTGCACCAAAGTGACAAAATTATGACCAGGATATGTAGACAACACTATTGGACACTCATTTATACAGTTTATCAGCAAAAAAAAGTGGATTTGAGGGCGAGTTGTCCTTTAATAAGGTTACGGGGTTATATAGGGCTAAGGTAGGCTGCGTTTTGGGCACATATTTTTTTTTTACCAGCATGAGGAGAGGCTGCAGTTTGCCTTTTGCTTGGTCAATAAACACCACTTAAGTGCATTTTTGTTTGGACATTTGGTATAAAAAGTATAATAAAAAGTAAAAAGTAAACAATACAAAATAAAAAGTGGCTGGACAAGGTTTAAGTTATGGACAAATCGCCACTACACTGACCGATGATGTCAGAGGTGCGCAGGCCTCTGAAAGCTCCAGGGATGTGGGCGAGATCAGCTGGCTGCTTGACCCAGTGTAACTGTCTTGTCAGCGGGGAAGTGTGTGTGTTTTATGCTCATAGATGTTGAAATCAGTTTCCTAACGTGACTGTAACACTGAAGCTGTACACTGCAAAAAAATGATCAAATATGAGGTAATAATTGCTTGAATTGAGTGAATTTGATCTTATTTTTGAGAACATTCTGACTGATTTAAAACAAGATTTGCCAATGAGCAAGCTGGCTATTTCGTCTTATTTCACCTCTGCTGCTGTGACCTAAAGTGCTGTTGCGTTTGATTACTATTGTTTGCTACTAGAGTGATGTATTTATTTATTTTGTTTGTATGGGTGGATGTGTTTTTGCTGCTACTGGACTGAATTTCTCCTACGGGGTTCAATAAAGTATCTATCTATTTTAAAGAAGCAATATGTAAGATTTTCATGTCAAATCATCATTAAAGGGCCCTAATCTGTCAAAAGGCATGAATAAAACATGCTATTTCCAATACTTCTTTAACTGATCACAGTAGTTTAGACGAGATATTTGGATTTCAAAATTGGATTTACAGCCCCTAAATCTTGTTATTGTTTTAATATCGATGTCCCGCCCTCCACCGTTTCACCTATCAAAGTCTGTGATCTGGGTTGCCGGAACTCACCACGTCAAGCTAATGAGACATAATCAAAGCATTATGATTCTCAAATTTTTAATGACAAAACAAGGAATGGAACAAGGAATGGAACAAGGATTTATATCTATATTATGGTCCCAGCTGGATTCGTCTGCATATCTGGGAACCTCAGTCAGGGAGAGTGGGAGAGGTTGCAGTACCACTTTTGGCCAGATTTTCACATACTGCTCCTTTAACTTTAATAACAATTAAATATAGAGGCATCACTATATATCACTGTGGGCGACAGCAGCTCAGTTGGTTGAGTATTCCCACCTCGACACCTTCTCCACCGACTCCCACTGATGTCTGCTGTCGTTGTGTCCTTGGGCATGACGCTTAACCCCTCTTCGCCTGGAGCCCCCACTGAAAGATCTCAGCTCCTGTGGACTCACCACCTGCAGAGGATCAGTGAGGGGCTGGTGCTCTGTGTCCTGGGTGCAGCTCTGATTGCCACCCCCCCGACCCAGAAATGGATTAATGGGTAGAAAATGGATGGATGGCATCACTAGTGTTTTGTTTAAATGGGCGGAGTGTTGGATAAGAGCCAGATGCCATTATGTTTTCTGATTTGTATCAAATAGTTTAAAAATAAATATTGTTATGTGTTTTGAGATGCGTATCGTATCGGCAGGCTCTGAGAGATACCCGGCGCTAGGAGGAGCTCTTTCCCTGTTCTGTTTTTCCAGCGAGAGGGACTGGAACCAAAAATGTTTATGGTTCATCGAGCCCCTTTGAAAAAATAATTACTGCACATCAACTCTCGCCAATCAAGCTCTTTGCCACAAATAGGAGTAATCAGCCATCTGTCATTAGTGCAGAGATTATTGTTTCATTAACGTTAACTATACATTCAGAAGATTAACAAGCTCAAATCTTACAACCCAAGACCAGAGGAGTGCTCCATTATGCATCGTTAGTCCTTTATTGGGGGGTTTTCAAGCATAAAATAACACACATTGACTTCACTTGTTCTGAGTTTGGAATAGAAAGCATCTAGAAAGTATCATAAAATATCAGTTGCATATTTTTTATAAAGTAACAAGAGATTTTTTTAAGTAGCGATCCGCATTGCTTCTTTTTTATGTCCGCCACAATTTCTCAAATTATCAGCCGACTCAGGAAATCCTAATGTTTTTAATTTTTTTATTTTATTTTACTCAAACAAGAAATTTACTCTATTCTTGATTATTTGGTACGTAAGAAGTGCTCTATTTAATCATTATTTGATTACTGAAAATAGAACAGCTGCCATTCAATTTTGTGCCCAAATGATCAATTAATAGTTTTTGGGTTTTTTTGTAAAGCACAATTGCTACACGAGGTAACTCAAAGTGTTCACAATAGTCCACAAACAAGTAAACATCTAACCCAGATTTACAAAAAAAACATGCATTACAACACCTCACATTATAAAAAATCTCCACAAATACACTTATATTTAATACCGAAACTCTCAAAACACAAATAACATGGTAGATCAAATTATGAAGTTTGAAGTTTGATTTATTAAGGACAATGTGCAGTTACATGAAAAAGATGGCTGCACCAGATTTAGCACCATTCTATTTTCTACCTCTAGTCCTTGACAATACAATCATACAACTTTCATAATATTATACAGTTGAATTTTAAAGTGCAGGTTAATAAGTTACATATTAGCATACAGTTGAATAAAAGTGCAAGCAACTAAAAAAACATTAAAATAAAATTTCAAGTTTAAAAAAATGCTCAGCTGAACTTCAGATTCGAACAAATATTTCAAACTTGGGACCCATACGACAAATCAACAGTCTCTGCATAGTAAATAATGCCTGATATCAGTTCTTTCCTGCCGTCCCTTTAGCTTGTATATTGTCAGTGATAAAGGCTTCTGAAAGAGGACATATGTACAGTTCTCATACCTGCAGTGCAGCACAACCTGTCCCCAGCACACAGGCTCAGCATTACTCATGTTACTGCTGCTGTGAGGCAGCATAACACAATGTGCCATTCATCCCCACTGCAACAACCTGTACCTTACCCAATCTGGACTGTTGCAGGCTGGATGTATCGCTCATGACAACAATTCTGCAGATAATTATTTTTTCTTTAGTTATTTTACTCATCTCGTTAGAACTTAGGTTTGTTTATTAAAGGTGATACTGTACATAATGTAGATTCAGGTCACAGCCATAACACAGATTTGGCATTTTAAGGAACCTAAATTCATGCTTTCGTGATGAAAGTCAAATGATGTTGACGATTTTGGAGCCACAAAGTACCGCCCATTTTTCAGTCCCCTCAGCTTTGGTTCTGGAAGTAAAATTTGAAATATAAAAATGAACCCGCCCGAAAAAGAACATTTGGCAAATTGTGTTTAGAACTATTCACTTCTTTATGCTTCGGTCCTGCTTTCAAATGTATATTTTCATTTTGACTTTAACTTTCGGAACTGTGAGGCGGATTCCAGACACCGGACATTCTTACATGTCATCCTGAGAGTGAGCGATGACGACTTAATAAAACATTTGAAGAAGCAGGTTACTTTATTCACCATAATGCACTATGAGCACTCAATCGTGACCTGGCTCCAAGATTTGTACTGTATCTTTCGCACTATTTCGGTGCACGTATAATACCTTGAATTATAACAGCGCGCTTCATATACTGGTGTGCCCTATGTATCCATTTCTGGCTTTACAGACCTAGATACATTTGCGCCATTTAAAAGAAAAATAAACACATTCATTCATTTTAATGCCCTTTATTGTCCATTTCTGGGTCAGGGGGGTGGCAATGAGAGCTGCCACCCAATGCTCATAGCACCAGTCCCTCGCTGATCCTCTGCAGGGGGTGAGTCCACAGGAAGATGGCTGCTCTGTCAGTGGTGAAACAGCCTTGGTCTTTCAGCGGGGGCTTCAGGCAACGTGGGGTTAAGTGTCTTGCCCAAGGACACAACGACAGTAGACATCATTGGGAGCAAATTGAAGCAGGTCCCATGGTGGGAATCGAACTCACGACCTCCAGGCTCAAAGGCCACTGCTCTACCAACTGTGCGGCTGTAAAGTGCCAAACTGCCGTTGTGTCCTTAGGCAAGACTCTTCACCTAGAATGAGTCTGTTGTGTGCATGAACGGTGGGTGATGGTCATAGGGGCCGATGGTAACCATATAGTTGCCTCGCTTCTGTCAGTGTGCCCCAGGGCAGCTGTGGCTACAGAAGTAGTTTATCACCACCATGCGTGGAGTGAATGAATAATGACATTTATTTTTTGTTACTCCCTTTTCACTTTTACAACCAAAAGTAAAGAAAACTGAACTCTGCACAAAATATTGTATGATTACACACAGTTTATACAAAGCACAAAGCTTTCATTTTATTCACAAGTTATTCTTTCATATGGGGGAAAAACACAATTAACAAAGATGAATTACTGCCTTTAAGCCTTCAGCAGAGCTAAAAGCTTTGGCAAGGCTGCTCTATAAAGAAATTATATCTCCTACCACTCATTTGTAAGTTTTTAGGTTGGTACATTTTAAATGTTGTATATTTTTTTTAATCTTGCTTTTGGTTACCCTGTGTTTTGACTAATTTCCTGTCTCCATTTTCCCTTGACAATGGTCTTGGTGCCTGTAGTTTTGATGCCCATTGGTTTCCCACCTCTGTATTGACTTTGCCCTCTTCCATCTTTGCAGGATTTGAGGTCACCTTGACTCGGCTGCTCTGGCGCGGATCCCTGAGTCAAGAAGAGTAAGTAATCTCTCTTTTTTGTTTTTTTAACATTTGTCCCCAGCACATCGGAGCACAAAGAACCAATTTACTTTTGCCTCAGCTTTGAACACAGAAGAAAAAATATCCAAAAGGCAGTCAAATTACCCCGTGTGTGTGTGTGTGTGTGTGTGTGTGTGTGTGTGCGTGTGTGTGCTGCAGAAAAGACTGGGCACACAGGTAAATGGACAAAATGATCCAGTTTGCCTCATTAGAGAGAAGACGCTATGTTCCTCTGGGTGGGTGATCCTTTAGCCAGGGCTGCTGTTGTCATGGTAACTGGGCAGCATTCCTCTCACACGCTTGTTTTTCCTTTTTATTTATTTATTTGGCTGTTTGTTTATCATTTAGTATCTCAAAGAAGCTTGTGTGTGTTCTTGCATTTGCATCAGCCACCAAGGAAAGCTCCTGTTTTTATTTGTTAATTCAGAAATTAAAAAAATGACACTTTCGACTTGGCCAGTGTTTTCCAAAGTGGGGTCTGGGGCCTCGTTAGCTCTTCCGGCAACATTTAGGGGGGCCTTTTAATCAATGAGAGGAGCTGAAGACTGACAACTTTAAGATTGGCAGAATGAGACGAGGCTTCTACTAAAATGGTTTGTTTGAAATAGGGTTGGGCAAGAAATCCAATTCATTTGATAAATCTGCTTTTTTTCCTCAACATTGTGAAAAATGTCATAATTGAATAGGCTAGCTTTTTAACAGTGATAATAAAGGTGTACAGAGCAGGTTTCCAGAGAAGACATACACTACTATTTGTGTTGTCAGCAATCCGTGTAATATTTTCATGATTGAATTTTAACTATAGTAAGTAAGTACATAAGTATAGTCATATTTATTTACATAGCACAATTCACAGATTGAGAGTCGCAAAGCACTTAATGATAGGTGTGGGCATTATTCCTCTCACTCACTCGCCCAATAGTGACTCACAGGAATATTTTGTATGTAGCAGATATAAAGTCGGCAGCATGGATTTGCCTTACTTTTTCAAGACTCTTTATGTTGGGACAATGTATTATTTATGAAGGAAAAAAGGTTAGGTACCCCAGCTTTAAATGCTTTAATGAATTCAAATTTTGATATATTCATAAATAGATCTATCTCAATAAATAGATTTAGAACGATTGATATGAATAGATCGTCCTCTCCTTTTGTTGCAGGCTTTTTCCTTCTTATTTATTTACCACTTTATTTATTGATCACATCCCTTCATCCCAACATGTTTTTTGTTTCTCCCCTCACATCTCGTGTTGCTCCCTCTTCTCCTCTCTTCTCTGCTCTCCTTTCTGCTGTCCTCTCCTCTCTACTTTCTTCTCCCCACTTTCTTCTCTCTGCTCTCTCCTCTCTACTTTCTTCTGCCTGCTTTCTCACTCTTTACTCTCTCACTCCTCTCTCCTCTCTCCTATCTCACTGCTCTCTTCTCTCCTCTCTCCTCTCTCTCTCCTCTCTCTCTTCTCTCACTGCTCTCTTCTCTCTCCTCTCTCTCTCCTCTCTCACTCTTCTCTCACTGCTCTCTTCTCTCTCCTCTCTCTCTCCTCTCTCACTCTTCTCTCACTGCTCTCTTCTCTCTCCTCTCTCTCACCTCTCTCACTGCTCTCTTCTCTCCTCTCTCATCTCTCCTCTCTCCTTTCTCTCTCCTCCGTCCTTCCACTTCCTCTCCATTCTCCACATGCGGCGTGATGACTCATACCCATCGGTGTTTGGCATCTGGAACAAAAGCGGCAGGGCTTATCCTTCCGCACGTGTGAGGAGAGATGCACCTGTTCCCGTTATAGATTTATAAATAATACAAACGACGATCAGATTACAAACAATGCAAAAAGATACAGCACACGCGTTCAGAAAGATTGGATACGGAGGATTAATGTTGAATGCAATTTCGATCTGCTTGTTTTCGGTTTGAAGACATCAGAAAACAGATGAGATTGTTTTTGATGCACATAACATTTATCCTTGTGTTCGCCTGCTTCTGTTTGGTTATTCTCCATTTAGATCTTGTAAAGAAAAGGTTATTCCTGATGGTGATCAATGGGAAGCTAACACTTTTTAGCTTCTTCGCTCACCCCTGATAGATAAAAGCACTTTCCTTGTGGCTTTCTTGTCTGGACATGGACGTCATTAGTCGTAGTGGTTCTTTAGGCACCCCCTCCACTGTTTCACTCTGCATTATGTTGAATAGCCCTAAATAGTAGCGCTCATTTCTCCACGTTTGAGCATGATGTCTACTGAAAGTGTTTAGGACGGTGCTTCTGTGCTATATAAACCTATATTCTTGGGTTTCATATGACGTCAGGGCAGTGGCGTGAATAACAAACGTGGGACAGGACGTGAAGTATCCTGGCGGTGCAGTCTGCCGGGTTTATACACGGAGATATAGTAGAAGAAGAAGTGGTTTATACACGGAGATATAGTAGAAGAAGAAGCGCTGTCAAAATGCCATCTTTTTGTGCGGTGTACGTTTGTAGCAACCGCACAAATAGAGAAAAAGACAAGAGTTTCTTTCGTGTTCCAACTGTGGTCTCATATATAGGAGTACACTTTGAAAAAATCACTCGAATGAGGCGGGCGAGGTGGATCAAGGCTTTTCCAGATAAGCGCCCCCTGCAAGCCACCCGAATGAAACACAGAAATTTCTTCTGTTTTTCTTTCCAAATATGCCCAAAATCAAGACTCTTTTGAGAAATATTTTCTAGTACTCCCTTAGAATTGAGTGTCTCCCTCCCGATTAAGACTGTTACAACAAGTGTATACCGCACAGGATGAGAGCCTTTTGACTCCAAAACAGACACGATTTACATGGTTTTCAATGGGAGCAAAACTGAGTTGTCCCACGTCTGCTCATTTGCTCCCAACTGGCCAGTTTCATGAAACCCAAGAGTAACAGATTTGGTTTTAGACATGGTCATGTTATGGAGGCGATATTGTTTCTTTGGTATAGAAAATGACTCCATAATTCCAATACATTCCTGCATTGTTATTTTTTATAGCAGTAAAACCTCCATGGATCTCATTTTCCTTAGTCCAAGTCTAAAGAAGAGGTAGACTTTGATTGCCTCTTACTTTGACTTGAACTAAGGAAAATTACTTTTACTGATGGAATGACTCGGTACACTAGTTTGACACCAATACAGTTTGTAACAAAAACTGGAAAATAAATTTACTGCCAAGAACAGATGCTGTATAACAGGTACATTTGGTAATGGGTCAGTAGCATAATTTCATCTTTCATTTCAGCAGTTTTGGCCTAATTCAAGACGGTTGCTCATAGTAACATCCCTAGCATTGAGTCATTATCCTCAAAGTTGAACATGGCATTTTTATTGCATCTAATGGTTTTAACTCAATTTTTGTTGAAAGAAAGAATTGTTACTGTTCCAGTGGATGTGGACCCATAAAGCCCTCCATTTGTACATGTGATTAGATAGATACAAAGATTTTCTCTGTGCAACCAAACGTATTTAAGTAAGTCACAAAGCACTTTAGACTTGTTCTGGGCCTTGTTCCTGTCACTCCACACACGACAATATGTTTTTTTGATGTAGTTTTGATCCAGTCCCATCATCAGCTTGATTATTCACTTTAATCGCTTCTTTAGTCTCTATTGCCCGATGAGCTCAGCGCGTTTCCTGCTTTATCTAGGCCACCAGATGTCAGAAATCCTAGAGCCTTGTGGGGGAAAGCCTCCTCTCATCCACTGCAAAACCAAATATCTACATTTATCTTTATTGAGTCATTTAGACCAGTCCGTGGACAGGAAGCACGACCTATTTCAGTCTGCCTCATACCCCTATTGTAAACTACTGGTAAAGGTGCAAGTTACTAATCCCTGTAGGGTAATTCATCCTCTGCTTTTGACCCATCCTGATGCCACTAGGGCTTACATCAGGAGCAGTGGTCAACCTTAGTACAGCACCCAGGGACACATCTCCAGATGTTGATGCCCGGCTTGGTCAGGACTACCAGAGCTGGAGGATTTAACCCAGTGTGCAGGTTTTTTGTGGTAGGGTAAACCAGAGTACCCGGAGGAAACCTACGCAGGGACAGGGAGAACATGCAAACTCCACTCAGAAAGACACCATTCCAACCGGGATTCGAACCCAGGACCTTCTTACCGAGAGTACTATCCACTCAGCCACCGTGCCGCTTATAAGGACTATATGTTGGGATGTCACAATGAAACCTTTACCTTACTTCCAAAGTAGTTGGAAATTAGATCACGACAAGACTAAAGCCTTGATTTGGAATGTTATATTTCCGACACGTTTAAAGCAATAGCACACAAGTTCAGATAGAAAAACCATTCAATATAAAGAGTCGTCTATTTTCTTTTTTTAGAGTGCAGCATTGGCAGATGACTGATGCCTGTTGGGGGAGGGAGGGAGTTGAAAGATGGCGGCTTAATGCATGTGTTCTTGGAGCTGGTAGCATCCAGGTGATTTCCATTAGAGGGGCAGCCGGAGGTGTGCGATAGGGCCGAGTGATGAGTGACCTGCCGGAGTCTCTTGCAGCTGTTTCATCAAAGCCTCCGGTCCGTGCCTCATGTACGGCTGTCCAGTGGGGATGTTTTCTGTACATTCATTTAAACGGTACGTGGAGAATAGGTTTTTTCATATAGAGTATTGTGGATCAAAAATGTGTGAATGAAAGTCATGATTTAAAAAATCATTGCTGTGCACAGTTTTTCATTCACTCCACTTCATTGTACACAACCTACTATTGAGTACATTTAAAAAACACAAGTGAAAACTGGATAACTCGAATGATTCGATTGAGCAAGACACAAACCCTTGCACACTGATTGAGGTGTGGAAAATCAGTTTGTAACACTATCAAACCAGTTCTGCTGTGGTTAAGCTGGCAATGTAACCGTGTAAACTGGATACTGACACAAGGCCAGTAGATGCTTTTAAGAATGCGGAGAACAGCGACGATTATATTAGAAATGTATGAAATTGGACACTTATAGCCTACTCACTTTATATTTGTTGTATAATTCCAACAAATGTTTTTTATGAGTTTTTCCTTGCCGATGCAGGAGGGTTTTGTTGGACAGTTAGTGTCCAACAGAAAGGATTTGGTTATGATCCAGGACACTTTAGCATTCTACAACATGTATGGACATTTTTTTGTGTGTGCTTTATATTTTTCATGTGTTTTAACTGTTGATTCTCTGATCTGTGTTGGTGATTTCAATGGTTTTGTTAAGTCCTCTGAGATTACTTCTGTTGTGACCTAGGGCTATACAAGAATAAATCGTATTGTATTGTATTGTAATTGTGATGAAGTGTATATTACTGTATAAAACAATCAGGAAGCACTTTAACTTTTTGAATTAAGTTTTGTCCCACATGTAGCTCCTATAAGCACTGATTACTGATGCTAACCACATCCTGGGATTTGGCTAGAAATACTTATTTTTGTACCTGCTTTGATTTAAAGAAAATATGAGGTGTTTTTTTGGTTTGGGATTGTTTCAAGGAAAAAAAAAAATATTGACCTGTTATCTTTGAACACATGTATTTTAAGATAGACATTTTAATAGTTATTTCCTTTTGCCTTTGTTTTTGCAACTTCTAAACAGTTAATTCCATAAAACAGAAATATCCCTCCCTGTTTTCTTTGCGTCCACTTTATTACCTTAATAAAAACACTAATATCGTCCTGAATATCCTTAATACTGTCTCCTCCTCCACTCTTTTTAACCTTGAAGTTGACATTGCCTCCTCTCCCTCCCTCGCCTGTTTACAAGTGTGAAACAACATCAACACTGCCCGCTTGCTTGTTTTTGCATTTTATGGGAAAAATAATCCTCAAATGAAATGCTGATGGATGCACACTGGACGGGATATTTGCATGTTAAATCACAGCTGTATTTCCTAATGAGCCGGCGATGTGTATGTAGGTCACCTTGAACTGGTGGACTGTAACCCACTACATGTAGGACCATGTCGCGCAGTCAACGCAACACCTCTAAACCATCTGTATCCACATTTCAATGTATTAAATGAGCTAATGAGGTGTGAAGCAGCCAGTTAAAGCCACTGATTGTAAAGAAGAGGGGAGGGAGCCGTTTCCATAAAATAATATTACCAGCATGTAGTGTAACAGAGCAATGTGCAAATGCAGACTAATGAGATGTGGCAGACAACTGTGGGACGAGTTGGAGGGATGATACAAACAGGCTGTCGGGCTTTTCTTATTTTTTGATTCTGATTTTGTCCTCAAAGAATTAAGCGTCAGATTTGAAACTAATTGTATATGATATTAGAACTTGAGAAGGATGTTGTTATAGATGGCCTCTGCCACATTTCATCAGCTCTCAGCCCATAGTGTACTCCTAGGGCTTTGTCTTGGTATGTTTCCTATTAAGATAAAGATGTTGTCTGTTTTCTATTAAGATAAAGATGTAATCTGATCTATGTTTGGTCATAAAATGTTTTTATAAAAGAAGAAGTTATCCTAGTTTTTCCTGTTTTTTAGCGTCAACTAATTAAGGCCAACTATTTAATTATCATAAACAAGCATCTATCACATATACACAGACAGTTTTATAGATGTGTCAATCATACATCAATTAGTATATAGTTGCTAAATTGATGTTTGCACCAACCCATCCCCCGCAAAAAAGATTCATCGATAACCAATGTGCCTCGTGTTTTTCTGCCTATTCCACAGTATTTTTACAGGAGGCAAGTCTCTATAATCCATAATAGTGTTGTCAACCTTGCGATCTCCTGAGATTTTCTTACTTTTCTGAATATATAAATGTAAATCTAAATGTGCACTTTATTGTCCCCATAGGGAAATTTGCCCTCTGCATTTGACCCATCCTGATGCCACTAAGGCTTACGTAAGGAGCAGTGGTCGCCATAGTACAGCACCCCCGGGTACCCAACTCCAGATGTTGATGCTCGGCTTGGTCAGGACCACCAGAGCTGGAGGAATTCACCTAGTGTGCATGTTTTTAGTGGTAGGGGAAACCGGAGCACCCTGAGGAAACCTACACAGACACGGGGAGAACATCCAAACTCCACTCAGAAAGACCCTGTTCCGACTGGGATTCAAACCCAAGACCTTCTTGCTGAGAGACGAGAGGGCCATCGTGCCGCCCATATTATGATACAGTACATTGATCAGTGTTCATTGTCCGTTTAGCCTGGGAATCCCAATGCTGATACAACTGCATGGAAACCCTGGTCAACATTTTCGCATGAGTTTGGGGACCAATCACAGAAGGGGAGGGACAGTAAGATGATTGATAC
Source organism: Knipowitschia caucasica (assembly GCA_964034765.1). Classification (NCBI taxonomy): domain Eukaryota; kingdom Metazoa; phylum Chordata; class Actinopteri; order Gobiiformes; family Gobiidae; genus Knipowitschia; species Knipowitschia caucasica. The sequence continues at coordinate 11,850,655 of OZ035839.1, forward strand.
GATTGGTGCATACGTGCAGACACAGGATAGACATTCGCTTTGCAGCACCCATTAAACTGCACAATCGTACACCTCTCCTTCGAAACAAATTGATGGTTCTCAGATTAAAAATCACATTGGAATATTATGTTTTGTCTTAGCCAGGCTCTTGTTCTTAAGTAGTTCAATCTTCTCTTAAATTAACTAGAACACGCTCAAAGATTGCTCAAGAAAATTGACTACATTCACCATTCACATTCTTAAGACTGTCTTTGACCTGCTTTCTAAACGATAAAATTAAGCTTATGTGACATTGACAGGTTTCAATAGATGTCGGTTGACTTTTTTGAAAGAAGTATCATATAAAAACTGTGCAGATGGGAATTTTGGTTTGCTGAAGGTCGAAGCAAGCTTATGTTTCGGCAAAGTGGCAGATGCTACAGAGAACTTCCCTGGGTATAAAATTATCTAAACCAGGGGTCTCAAATTTGTGGTATTCAGTGTTTTGTGAGAAAGTATTTTCAATAGAAGAATGCGAAGATAGCAGTGTTTGAAATGTATTTGTTGGTATATTACATTTATCCAGGATCTAAAATCTGCATGTGCAATATTTGTAATTTGTATTTTTTCAGTATGTGCATAGATCCATTTGCTCCAACATGTATTTATTTAGCACTAACACGTGATAAGACCTTAATGTGTCCCAGTTTCACCCAAACTCAACCTCATGTGGCCCCCAGATGAGTTTGAGACCCCTTATCTAAACGCTGATTGTGGTGTTTGCCATTATACAAGATTAGAGAACCTTTATTTGTCACTCAGTCAGGACATTTCAATGTTGTAGGGCACATTTCAGAGAGTAGAACACTCAAAACAACACCTCCATAAGCTGTCGATTATGGAGAAGTTAAATGTTACGCCTAAAAATATTAGCTGACATTAAACGTTAAACTAGAATTGCGCTTGTGAAAAAAAAAACAAGAAAGAATTGGCACACTGGGCCATTAGCAGTCTAATTCCTGTATAAATGAGAGAGGACCCATGACTAGTCTCTAGAAGAGCAAAGTATTTCAAAAGAAAAAAAGTTCATGATTACCGAGATGACTAAAATCCCCACAAAATTTGACCAACAACAAAAGATGGATGGTAAGTGTTATGACTTTATTAGACATATTTACTTTCCCTTTTAAACTAGTAATGCTTTATCCAGATATTATATTGACCCATGGCTTTTCCTCATAACTGTATCTGTAGTTCACATTTCACCAAAGATCCTGAACACTTATTTCATCAATATCGTCCTTTCGACTTGACGTTGCATGGCTGACGAGTTTCCTCTCTTCTAAGTGCTTCCTGTATATAGCATACCACCTGCCCCTCCCCCACCTCCCACTTTTCTCTGTATGAGTCATCAGGAGCTGCATGTGATGGCTTTTCTTAATGCACGCACACTCACAGTCATTTTCCCCTGCCAGGGGCTTCCCTCCTCCCTCCACATCAGCGAGAGAATCCCTGACGAGCGTGTGGAATGAGCATGTGCCTGTAAAAAAATCATCGAAACATTTGTATGTATGGTTTAAAGAGAACGTGACATCACAGCTTACCTGTGGGACATTGCCTGTGTTATTTTCTACAGACAAAATAAAACTCTATATTTAATATTGCACTATTTACTTTCATTTCATGATTTGGAATGTGAAATAATATCTTCAGTATAGAAAATGCATGGTAAAAAAATGCAACGCAACCACCAGAGGGAGGTGTAGATTTTTATTTGTATTACAAATGTGAAAAAAACCAGCTGCAACCACTGTTGATTTATGGGCAATACTTTATGTTGTTTGATAACTTACTACTTAAAGATATATAAGGATTTTCCCAAATTTTAGTAAAGAACAGCCCTTTCCACTTTCTGAACAAAACTCTGAGTGATTGATAATTGAAGGATCAATAGTCTTGAGGATCCACCAGGAAGTAGAAAATCCTCCTATATACCTTTAACTTAGCACCCTATCGTACTTTTTTCCCCAATTTTAGTTCTGACTCCGGGCACCAGCAGGAGGCCAGTCCCTGTGCTCCTCAGAGTCCAGGCCGGTTCATATGGAACTAACATGTCACTAATATATTTTGGTGCGAGGCCATGGAGAGACTATTCTCTGAGCCACAGGAAGCCAGTGCAGAGACCTGAGGACTGGACTAATGTGGTCGTACTTCCTGGTTCTAGTCAGGACTCGAGCTGCTGCATTTTGAATGTACTGCAGCTGTTTTACAGCCTGTTTGGACAGACCTGTGAGCAGGCCATTGCAGTAGTCTAACCTACTGGAGACAAATGCATGGATAAGAATCTCCAAGTCTGCTTTAAACACTATGTTTTTGATCCTGGCAATGTGAATTTTTAGTGAAGATGCTTTTTGCCACCTAAAAACAAACAAAATTTAGCACCACACTGTTGTTTAAATGAAATAAAATACAAAATTAAGCATGCATAATACAGAGTTTGCACCATTTCTTGCTAAACTCCAGCAGGTAGATTCAATCAGTAATTTGTGCTTAGGAGCTAGGTGTTTGACGGCTGTGATTGTGAACCAGCCAAAGACGAAAGGAAATACATAATTAAATGCATTTAGTTCAATTCAATGCAATATCATTTTAGTTTGATATAAGGATGTGAGGGGTTGCTAAACAATCTGGATTACTATTCTGCCTTTTTTTTGCAGTGCAGCAGCTGTGATTGGAAAGTGAGACTGTGTGTGTGTGATACTCAGGGCCACCAGCGTTTGATGAGGATGAGTCATCGCCACGGAGACCCCGAGGAAGACTGGCAGTGCGGTGATTCATCCTGAAAAAGTCAAAGTATTCCCTTTCATGTGAGTATTTGACTGTTTGCAATGTCTAGCCCATAACCAAACATAACAATCGCACTTCACTATCTTCTTTGTTGATAATGCTCCACTATCCTACATATTCACAACTTTATTATTGGTCTCTATATAAGAAAATATAAATCTGGGGTACTTATCTTTCAGACCACAAAAAATGCTTTGATAAAATCCACCGATTTGATTCAATTACTAGTTTTGAACCACATTGTTTTTCCTTTTTCAGACAAAAAAGAAAAAAATACAGGACCATCGTTACTCAATCTTTTACAAGACTGTTTTTGTTGGGGAAAGGAACAACAAGGATTATTTATGAAACAAACAAGTTAGGTACCCCAGCTTTCACTTTACAGTCCTGGCCAAGACAAGATTGGTAACTATCCATGGAAGCTGGCCTTATACGCAAAGGTAAATTGCCATGGCAACTGTCCTAATTTGTCTTTGTTCTTTGTGTAACTCGCACAATATACCTCAGCGCATTGCAGCAGTGATAAAAACAACAGTAAATACTTGATTCGTCTAAACAAATGATACAGAATTGAGTTTTTACATTAGATTCAGGTTTATTGCATTAGTGCATTATAGGCATGAACCCATAAACTCTGAAATACTGTAATTCTATCATACAGCAGCTAATCTTTTTCAATCAAACACCAAAATCACCAGAGCCAGAGTGAGGTGAATGCAATGAGCTGAGTTTCTGAATTGCTCTGTGATTGATTGGACCTAAAATCTAAAAGAGTATTGCTGTGTAGGAAAAAGGGGGGTTAGTTGAAGGGATATAGGTCACGTTCATGTTTTTCTTTTGTTTTGCATTTGTAGTTGGAGGGCAGGTGCCAATTCAACTCTATGGGAAATGTTGAAAGAATAATTTTTGCACCGATCCATACAATTTATCAATACACTGATCAATACAATTTATCAATGCACACAATTTGATACTGATTATATTTGCAAACCTGCCATATTATTATTTTTTGTAAGTTCTTTCTATTGGCTAAACGTCATGCATAAGATTTTTGAGTGTCGTCACCACTTCTAGATACCTTTTATGAGGATACTAACTTTCTGAATTTTTTTTGTTTAATGTGTATTGACCATAGACTGTAATTGACGTACATAGTCATGCCTATCTCCGCCGTTCTATCTAATGTGCCACAACTTCCGCGGTCTATGGGCAGTTTCAAAATGGCCGAGGCGGGCTAGAAAATGTGAAAAAACCCATCTGCGCATGCGTCAGCTGCAAGACGTTTTCGAGAGGTAAGAAGATGTTAGCATTGGCTAATTCTTATTCCGGGTCCACCCCCATCGGCCCGGGGTGGTATTGCAAGCTTGTCAGCGCACGTCATGTTGGCCACTTTTGAGCCGGGACTCGTCCCCACTGGTATTGACCCTTAAATTAAGACTCGAAGACTCACTTACCATAGCGCTGCTCTCAACTACAACTTTGAACTATGAGCTATTTGGAATGTGATGTTACATGAACACAAACTATTGGTTGAAATACTTCTTCAACCTTTCTGGCTCTGATCAATCATCTCATAAAACATTCCCCCATCCTGTCCTCTATATTGAAGAAGACATAACATCGTAAATCAGCTTTTTCTGGACCATGTTATGGTTACTTTCTCTTGTCATTGGCCTAGATGTTTTTAAAGAGATTCATGCATTTGAGTAATTCATATTCCCTTAAACTTGCCCTTTATTTCCAACTCAATATGTTTCATAAAAAACGTTTGTTCTGAATTATCATCATACAACAGGCAGGCAGCAGCATGTCACGTCATCTTTTTTGTAAAGTCTCTAAAAACTCTTGAAATAATACATATTTTTTCCGATATTGAAGAAATCAGTCACATTCAGAGGCCCTGCTGCCACAAGCTGCCCTGGGGCTAAATGAGGTGGCTGCCATTATTAATCACCATTGTTCCTTCTAATCCAGTTTTGTACAATTTGATTAATTAAGCCTTGAAGAAACCAATGTCAATACAAATATTTTTCAATACAAAAATTATGTTTTTATCTCTTCTTTTATGAACCCCTAGTTTTGAATTATAGGCCTTTAGATGCAGCTTGATGGTAAAAGTGCCTAAAACAAAGTGATAGTGATGCCCCAATGAGGTAGAGTTCAGTTCCAAGCTTCAAGTAGATATAGTGACTCAAAAAGTGATCCACCAAATGGTTGAGGAAAGTGTTAGAAATGGACATTTGTTTTTATTTGTCACTTTTAGTATTTATGGACGTTGACATGACATACACCACCATCAACAGAATTGCCGTAATGGATTCACTCACATGACCACTGTGTTTGCTCCTAGCATTTTAGGATGATAATGATTAGCTTGATAAATGCATGTAGACAGTATTTACATAAGTCGGCACGCGGCTTTAGCTCTGCGCGTGTTGTTGTTGTTGCTTCCTGCGTAGTTCAGCCGGTCGGAGTGTGCATAATAAGGAGCATGCCACGGGGAATTGTTGACTCCATTAATCCAGGAAAAGCTCTCCTTCTCCCCACTCACTCTTATCACCAGCCTGACGGATGCGACTGAACCGTGTGCCCATTACTACTGCAACAAAGAGGGCTTAATCAAAGACACTGCCAACTAAATGATGCTTTTGGTTTGCCCCCAAATTTAAATTAGTTGAATTATTTATTTCTGCGTGTGATAGCAACAGAGGGTGAGTCACAAGGGTGCGGTTTTCAAAGTTGTCGTTTTTGAACTTGGGGACGGCACGTAAACCAAAGAATCAAAGAGCAGAGCTTGTGTAGTTTTATCTGAAGAAAATGTGACTGTTATTAGAATATGGACGGACTATGGCGCTTAGAGTCTGACGGATTTATGAGTATGTTTTGAAAAGGAGAGGGCAATTCATCTAGTATACCAGGGTCGGCAAAAAAAAAAAAGGTCTTTTCCAACCCTTGATCTATATCTCAATTTTCGGGGTATTGAAAATATGTGAAGAGTTTTGACTGCTGAAACAAATGCACTAATTGGATGATTTTTGCTGATAGAAACTGTAGCACTGAAAGAAAATGTAGCTACATTTAGTAGCTTGGGCTTGTTTGATGGTCCTAGATTGGAGACGAGAGTATGATGATGTGGGCTGAAAATAACCTCTTACAAAAGATGTGCGAACAAACTTTTGGGATGGGACATTTTTTGTTAACAATAAACAAAACAAGCAATATATCAATAATCGCAGTGTCCAGACAGCGCGGTAACGTTGCATGATGAACCATACATCACATATTGTAGTGTATTGTGAGAAACCCAGAGATTCCCAGCTAAGTTCGATTGTTTACTTTTGAATGCGCTGGAAAACGGCAGCAGGTCCTAAGTAGCTTGTTCTGTGCTTTATGCATTTTATTATTCTTGCTTTTTCCTACCTAAAATGTTGCTGCAGTACAGTGTTCATGGTTTTGCACTGGTCCAGACCAGAGAAGAGAGGATTCATGGTCCGAACCAAGTGGATCAGATGAAAATCCATTGGAGGAATGCTAACTTTTTGAAAAATGCTAATGAACCATTCAGCATTTTATTTTGGACTAGAGCAGAGAAAATGGTCCGAACCAAGCGGCTACTCCACTTTGTGACCCGTCCTGCTCCACCCAGAGGCTACTCCACCTCTGCTGCTGTGACCTGAAGGGCTGTTTCTGATTATTACTATTGTTAGCTTTTTGAATTATCAATTTTTTTTTTTTTTTTTGCTGCTACTGGACACCTGAATATCTCCGGGGGGGAGGGGGATCAATAAAGTATCTATCTATCTATCCATCTTTCTATCCCTTCCCCCAGAACTTCAGCTTTTGGCAAGGTCAGGAGGATTTCATCTATTGGGCATTTTGAGTTTGAAAGGTCAAACATGAACCTCAATTCAAGCCTGCAAAGACTGTATACTATTAGTAAGAAAAATCTGTAAGGTTAGGGGAAAACATGTTTTCAATGTGTCCTGTATGTACATGTATAACATTCTAGCAATTAAGCATTGAGTACATTCTATATAGAGTATATCTCTTTTTGAGCAATGATACAATTAAGTAGACCTTTCTGCACATTTCTTTGCAATCCTTAGCCAATATTTATGCTCCTGGACATACAGTATATCTTGCCTTCAGGTTTTTGCAAATCTAATCCACAACATTCATTTTATCATTGATATAAATGACTCCAATAGATGTAATAAACTTGTAAACGTGGACCCAGATTTGTTCTAGCCTGCGAGCATGAGTGTTCATTCCACTTGGAGAGCTTTCATATAAGACAGAACATGCCCATCGGCCAAAGGCAAAAACTCTGTTGGCAGCAAAATGCATAATATGTCCAACTTGGCCCTTCCTGCCTCTGATTTCATTTCACTTCATGGTAAAGGAAAGGCTTAAACATGTTATGTGTGAAATTGTAGCTGTATTTATTTTGGACCTCCACTATTCAGCACTGTCAGCACTCTAAAAAGACTTTGCATCAATTCTCTTTTATGAAACCACCCAGTTAGATATTAGCAGAATGTGGTGTATAGGCGTTCGCTGTAACACAATAAACAACAAGAGGAGCCAAGACTCAGCTGAAAATGAAATTCCACATCACACTGGTGAAATTGAGAATACATAGATAAAACATACAGGAATCCAGACCAGCCAAAGGACAATAAAATATAATAATATCTCTATTCGTGACCTGAAGGCCTGTGGCTGATTAGATAGATAGATACTTTATTGATCCCCGTAGAAGAAATTCAGGTTAAAAAAAAAGAAAATGAAATTGATCATTCTAAAAAGATAAGAATAGTAATAATCAGCAACAGCCCTTCAGGTCACAGCAGCAGAGGTGGAGTAGCCTCTGGGTGGAGTGGGACGGGTTAGGGCAGCACAGATGGAGTAGCCTCCATCCAACCTGCTACACCCAGTAGCCTCTGGGTGGAGCAGGATGGGTCACAGCAGCAGAGGTGGAGTGGCCTCTGGGTGGAGCAGGACAGTTCAAAAGATGGATAAATAGTCAAATAGATGAATACTAGCTTTTTAGAATGATAAATTGTATTTTTGCTGCTACTGGACTCCTGAATTTCTCCTACGGGGATCAATAAAGTATCTATCTATCTATTTATTCTTACAGGATTACATTACAACCAACATGTTTGATGAAAATTTTAAACAAGACTTTTTTCTTATTAGTATATTAAACGTAAATCTCTAGAAAGTACAGTGAGGGCAGAGCCAGGTGGCAGATGAACATGCAATTTTTCAAAGCAATGAAACTTCAATCACACAACTTTTTAAACATGAGGTGTCCAGGAGAAGGAGATGAACCACCTAAACTCCTCTTGAGCTCCTTCTATGTGACCTCTACTTCACAAAATAAACTAATTTCAATTTTTGTTTTTCATACCCTGAGAATGTAGACTGAGCAGTACATTGAGAGATTTTCATTGCAACACCACAACACTCCAGTGCATGTGTGATTGTGCAATTGTCTTCTGCATTTTTGGCTTTTGTTTGTCAGAGGAGCAAAAAAAGTCCCCTGCTTTTTGTTGTGTACAGTCCATTTCACGTACTGACAGTAAAATTCAATGATACTACTATATGAACGTTCTTACGACATTGTGAGGACATTCTAAATACATCGATAGGACTCCATCTCCGAAAAATGTTATAAAGATACTGGCAGTTTTTATTGTTTTTGCTAAATTTCTCAATATTCATAGTGTTACACTGAGCTTTGGCCCAGTTCATCTTTTACAGACTCTCATATGTCTCTTAAGTCTTGTGAGAAATTGCATGGGCTTTTATTTCTCTCCCCTCTGCACTGCGCTCCATTCATTACCAGTCGTATAAAAGCTTCTGGATGAGTTATGGGTAAACACGGCTCAGGAGGACTTTGCAGACCCACGTAACAGGCTGGCCATAGAGCCATACAGTATAATAGAGGGTGGATTCAGTTGCTATGGAAACTGTGGCGGCCATTTTGCAATTCCCCAAGGGTCGACATTCTCAAATTTATTTACAATTAATTTACAAAAAGAGGATCGCGTTCATGCCTGAGAACGGGTGATTTTAAATGGGTATTATGTAGGATTTTAGAGTAGTTATAGAAGTAACAATCCTACTTTCGAATTCGTTTTAGACTAATAAGTGGTGACTGATTAAGTTTTAGGTGTCTGAGTAAGATGGTTAAGGTTAGGGTTAAGGGTGGGTTGGGGTTATTTTATGGGAATGGCCGGTTAAGTTTAGGCATGAATAGGGAGTTTGTTATATTTACTTCTGCTTCCGTCCCGATTCCGTATATGATCTAGTTCTGACCCATCAGGATGAGGGCATGCAGGCTCTTCACACTTCCTGGTTAACTATTTACAACTCTGAGAACTTCAGTCGAGGCTGTGTCTTTTGGCAGCTTCAGGCATAGGTTTGGAAAGTCCTTTTTTTGCCAATAACCTCCAAAATGCCACTGGAACTTTTTATTTCAATAGATTTATTTTTGTACAATAAATGTTCCCAAAACAAAGCTTGACCCGGCCATTTGTGGGATTATGACTTTGTGAGTGTTTGGCTACAGCGAGAAAACACTAACGAAAGAAGTAGACAGGAGGAACAAGTGGAACTATTTAAAGTCAAAACAATCGTTGAGTCTTTGATTTATTTTTTGAAATTATTTTTTCTGTCCTGGCCTTGCGCATGTTTGTGTGTTTCTGTATTTTTTTATGTTGTTGTATGTTTTTGTTTAGTAAAAAAAAAACCTTACATTACATTTGGCTGATAATCTTCCTGTTCTGTTAATTGATTTGTTCATCTATTTCAATAAATGATTAGTTGTGATTAATTGATAATACCAGCAACTATCAGTCTAGTGGTTTGATATGTTATTTGGTTATGGATCCTCATCTTCCTGGGGTCCATCACTAAAGTACAACCAGTTATCCAAAAAATATTATTTTAAAAAGTTAACGGACCCATTGTGTTGGCTCATTTATGGTGGAAAACCTCTTAAACTGTGTGAAATTAAATTGCAAGATTTCAGCAGGGTCTGAGTGCATCCTTTCTCAACCCTAACATCCTCTGATCTCAGACTAACATGTAGAAAACAATTGTGTTTTCCCATTATTGATGAACTGTTGAACTCTGTTGGGGGTGTAGTTCGAAATTATATTATATTCAAACCTTTTTTTCTATTTTTTTTTTTTACTTCAAACTGTTTAATGTGTGCGCAATTAAGTTTGCACTTGAGGCTGAAATCCTTTTATTGTTGGAGATGTGAACGCCCCAAACAAATGCAACCTGGTCCATTATTGCTTAAGTCAACTCAGAGATTAGTACTATTGTGAGGAAGTACCATTTGCGTCTGAGGTGAATTGAGTCCACTTAGTTTACATGACTTTATAGTATAGTAAAGTATAGTACAGATTACTTAAGGCGCTATACCCGTTTATGCAATGTTTGAATGTTTAGCACCGCCCCCCAACTCGCTCACAGGCTTCTCATTTCCCCTACGCTCTCATAACACGTAGCCACCTAGTTTTATTTGCGATCTGATACGTATGCGAATGTAGTGGGGCTTTGGTGTGCCCTGTGGCTCCACCCCTAGCTCCACCCTCGCCCCACCCACTAGTTAGCTGCCCCTTTTAAACATCTGGGTAAGTTGGAGGGGAGCCATTTTGTGATGCTGGTGTGCTCTGTAGCTGTGGTCCTTTCCTCATGAATTTGTCCAAATTGGTCTTGCTGCTGTATTGCTGGAGTGGGTAGGCAGCATAAGTCTGCTGTGGAGTGCTGGTTCCTAACCGTCAAGGGTGGCTAACCTGCTGCTGTTTTACTTTGTCATTGTTTTGTTTTTGTTCTGTTTTGATGTTTGTTTTGCTTTTGTTTGTATCATTACTGGTTTTCTTTAGTTGCTGGTTTCTTGTTTTGTTTTTTTGTGCCACTTGCTTTAGTCTAGTTTGTTCTTTGATGTATACTTTTGCATTTTATTTTGTTAATAGTTTCTCTGACTAGTTTAGTTTAATTAAATCTTTTGATTTATGTTTACAGCAACAGGTTGTCTAAAACCAACTGGGTCCAGTCGTACTTCTCATTAGCAACTTTTATCTTTTTTTCTTTTAGCGACGCTGGGTGCCTCTGGTGGCTGGGCAGGCACATGGGTGTGGTCCCCCACCTTTGCACTTGGTTCACGAGTTAGTTTGCACATTTCATTTGCTGTGTCCACTGTGGTGAGTATTCTGTGTAGCAGCCCTGGGCACCTCCCTGAGTAGCATGCTCACCACCGGTGGCCCCAGCTAGCTCCCTTTTTGTTTTGGTATTTGCATTTTTAGCATCTAGGCCTTTTTAGATTCATCTTTACCATTCTTTTAACTTTTGGATAACCTTCTTATATATTGTTTAATTTGTTAAATAAAATTGACCTTTTCTAACTTTAGTTTGTCCAAATTCCTTTCTCTTTTTAGCAGCATCCTTTTATCAATAAACATTTTAAACTTTCATTCACTTCTGTCATATTTTAACTTAGATACTTACCTGTGTTCCTTTTTATATTGTAATTTGATTGTGACCCTTGGGTTTTTTAAAAATCAAACCACACCCTCGGTGTACCACACTAACATTAGCATTGGCGCAACTTGTAAGCTGTGCAACAATCACTGATGAAATGGCACTAAAGCAACGCACTGCTAACACAATATATAAGTAAAAGAATACCATTAGTTTCGCGTCCGGATGTATTAATTTAAACATTAGAATATATTCTAATATTTAATTATAATTTATTATACAGCTCCTCACAGCAGTAGAACACTCCATTGACTTGAATGCAATTCTTCCGATCATTTTTTCTTGATAACAGAACTCTCAAACCAATAATGACCGCAGCCCCAATGCAATCTGTTTGTAATTCAGGTGTGTAAAATACTGCCATTACTCTGCAAGTACAACAAGCTATCAGCGCCTGTCACTACACTGTGCAGTTTCTCTGCACACTTGTCTGTGTAGAGAAGCTAGCGGAGCTCAATAAACAAATACATATCAATCAATCAACACCATTAAACGTTAATCGGACAATACAGTATACATATACATCCTTAACACACATGCACGGACGATTTCAGAATTTGCTGTCAACGTTTTCATGACAAAAATACTGTTTTAAAGTGACAAAAAGCGATCGCGAAAAACCCGGAAGTTACCATGAAACAGCTAGCTAGCTTAGCTGTTACCTGCCTAGCACGTCCCGGTGAAACCTTTGGGAGCTAACTATTTTATTTACAGTCATTAAATACATTTCTAATTATAAGGGTTGTCTAATATTTGTTCAAATATGTATATATTTTTTATTTTAGAATTATATTTGAATTTCGAGGCCGAAGCCCTAGTGTTTAGCAGCGCTGTAGAGGCTAGAGGACGCAGGCTGTTCGCTGCTCGTTCTGTGAGTGGAGGAGAACGAGCTCAGACTCTACTCAGCACTTTTCACTGCCTGAATTTCATACACATTGGAATCAATGACCTCAAGTTTTCAATTAAATTATGTATTATGATACAACTTGTATGTAGTAAAAAGCATTTTTATGAACTACTTGGGAAAAAAAATCGGGTATAGCTTCTTTACTTACTTACTTACATGACTTTATCAGTAGAATTTGCTCTATTTGGAACTGGATTCGTGTTTTTATGGGCTGCCACGGCCATGCTCGCTCTAGTACATTAGCTGCTGTATGCCGGCGGCCTTTTCAGTTGCTCTCCTTTGCTCTAATCTCTTTACATTAGGATGATTGATCAGGAAGTCGGGTTGCTGTGCTCATGATGAGGCAGTTATCTCCCGCAGACAAGAGTGGAACATTAATCTTTTCTCTGATGAAGACGCCATGCTGCTGCTGGCTATAATACGTGTGTGGAGAGTTGCCTTTGTCTTAATCCTATTTTCACAACTGCCAGATAAATACTTTCAACAGTGCTTCCAGGAGTGTGAAATGACTCATAAGCCGCTAATCAAGTTTGGTGATTCATCCAACAATAGAAGAAGTGGTTTTATATACATCTCATGTTTTCTTATATGAGTCATACGCATATTCTTGCTCAACATTATGGGGTTTCAGTCACGACTTTTTCTTCTGGACGCCCCTTTTGAGAGAGTGGCAAAAGCTAGAATAGGGTTTTTTCTACCCACGCATTTAATTTATAGATTTAAATTTCTACTCAGAACATACATACAACGTACATTTCCATATGCTTTCACTTATCCCATGGCAGCAAGCAATTCTATTTAATTCTAGTTATTATTTACAAAACACTTCATACATGCCGTGAACATATACTGTACGGGCACTTTTTTTGAGATTTCTGCTTTAAAATAGCGCTGCGGTACATACCTTCGGCCTGAATATGTGGTCGTACTGTACCTGCATGTGAAAGCCAGATCCCGTCAGACCTCTGAAGCTAAGCAGGGCAGGGCCTGGTTAGTACTGTGATGGGAGACCTTTGGGAACTCCAGGCCAATGTTGTAGTGTCAAATTGTCATAATCACCTTAGGCAAGACACTTCACCCACCTCGCCTAGAATGAGTCTGGTGTGTGTGAGTGGTTGGTGGTGGTCAGAGGGGCCAATGGCGCATACTGGTTGCCTCGCTTCTGTCAGTGTGTCCCAGGGCAGCTGTGGCCACCACAGTTGTTTGAAGTGAAATAAAAATGAAATGTGAAGTGAATTTGAGTGTCCAAAAAAGCGTTATATAAAATCAATGCATTATTAATAATATTTTACCTTTTAAGCTGAAAACTCCACAACCACCATCAAAACATTAGAAAAATCTCCACACAGACTCATGGATGTGAGGTTTTGCTGCACACAGACTTCCAAAAGGGTTGGATTAGAGGAAATAATCACTAGCTCCTTTGCTGAGACTAAAATCATAGCATTTCATCCCGAGTCAAGATAGCTGACACCCCTTATCCCTGACTTTAACCCAACCCCAGTTCCTAAAATAAAGATTTAATAGATTTTGTATGCTTACTTGTGTTTCTCATCTACACTTGGTAGGCCCATTGGTACACTGGAGGAACTGCAGATATCACATGTACAGAAATTTTCCCCATGTAGGTACATGGGGCAAATATTAGTCATACTCTACACATATCTAGCCTTTATGGATGAGTGTAGAACATTCCAACCACAGAAATAAGAACAATGGCATCATGTGGGCAGTGGAGCCCATTAGAAAAGTGCAATGCAATTTAACTTCATAGAAAATCTCAAGAGAACGTTTTAGGCAACCAAGAAATATTGTTGCGCAACTGCCAAAAACTTTCCTTAATAGAAAACCAAAGCTGCGGCAATTCTCTAATCCAAAAATGAAAAATTACTGCGATGCACATAATAAGGTAACAGGTGCCTTAATGAGACTCATGAATCCACATATTTTCTTTCCTCCTGCTGAAAAAACATAATCACCACAACAGTGACGTTCCCTGATGCAGTGTGGAGAATGCACTTCTACCCAAACACAGTGATTTTCTCCCTGGGGTCACCTTGAGCTGCACAAATTGGCTTGGCGCGGCCGAGGTCTTAGTGCAGCCAAATTAGACTCTTGATTTGAGACCTGCGCTCTTCACAAACCGTCTTCTCCTTTGTTCTGCGGCTCCCCTCATCGTCACCGCAGAAAATCGACCCCACCTGCTCCTGATCCGTCTTAGTTTTGCTGCTTTCGTGAGTAGAGCAGAGTGGGGCAAACGTCAAAAATGGACTTTGAAAGTAATAGTACTCAAGTAGAATTACAATCTGGACCAATAAATGACTCAAGTAGTTAAAAAAATAATAGGTATTACCGTATTTGGAGAAACTACTCAAACAAAGGTGACTGTCTGGAATGCTTGAAGTTGGCATTACATGTGTGGATATGAAATGATGAATCCAGTGATGATTTGTAGGAAGTCTGTCCCCCAAATAATGTGGAAGAAAATGAATGCATGTACAAAATAATGATAATGAACAAAATCTTTTATTTCCAGTGGATTGAAAAAAGCCGACATATATCTGAAAGAGCACTGTAAAAAGCACAGAATCCTTGAATGGTGTCAGCATCAGGCAAGGGTGAAGTTTCTATCTGCTCATTAGTAAAAGTCGTTTTTCTTTCTGTCATTTTCAGCGTTTTCCTTGATTTAGAAAGAACTTTGTATTTATCCATCCATTCATTTTCATCCACTTGTCTTTTTGGTCATCGGTGAGGGTGTGGGAGGGTGAGTACGTCGATTGACCTGTAAATTTGAGAGCTTTGCCTGTCAACTCTAAAATTGTGAAATCCCAATTTGAATTCTTATTATCAATTAGAAATGTTACTATCCAAAAAGGGCACGGCGAGGTGAGTTTATTTGCATCGTGCACTTCATGATTATGGTGCAAGAAAAGTATAACGTATTTAAGGAGACTACAGATAGAATTGTTTTTATCAGGATTTGCCAATGTTGAAGAAGCGGGCTAGGTCACATTTTTATGCAAAGAAAAAAAAAAGTCAGCACATCTCAGCTTGTGGAACGATGCTTTGATGGGACCACGATTCCTTTACATTCAGCAGAATTGGATGTAGCAGCAGGCCTCCTTCTAAGCCCCCCCCCCCACACACACCCCTCCACCCTTGTCCTTGTGTGTATGTATAGTTTCTTTTGGATTTCACTTGTACCTAAAATGTCCTTAAATGTCCTCTTTTATACTGTATCTACTTGGTATATGCCTAACATACTGTAGCTGTACATTGAGGAGTGTTATTGGTATTCATACTGTGATACACTGTAGCAGACAGAAAGCTGCGTCCTCTTTAACTCCATAAACCTGAAATTCTGACTTTCCGGCAGTAAAGCGATGTATGTTTTGCAAGATCTACAGAATCTAGCGAACTGAAAACAAGCTAGATGCATAATGTGACTTTTGTACTGTCTATACTGGCAGATATAACTGCATCTTCTGCTTGCATCGTATCATCAAAGCCTGCGCCTTTCTCATTTGCCGCACTGTTAAGCAGTGTTTGTCTTACCAAGCTCTGTTTATGCACTAAGTCTGCTTTACTTACCGTCACAGCGATACAGTCTGACTTTGAGAACAATCACAAAGGAGCAGAGACTTTCCATTTAGCATGAATGATACCGGCGTGTCACCAAAGAAGCTGAGATGCATTATTGCCTGAAAAGTCCTGTGTCAGTGAAAACACAGCCTCGTTTTGTGCACAAGCCCGGGCGTGGATCACATTAGGAAGGGAGAGTAGATACATTATACGGGCACAAAGGCTGTAGTTAGGAGTCATGTATACATTTGGAAACGCAACTCTTGTTTTGAAGAATGAACAAAGAAATGTCTATGCGCAAAGATGCATTAACATAAAAGTGAATAGAATTTGCTTCAGACCACTGCCAAGGCAATGATCAAATATCTTTTAATGGGTCAGATACTCTGTCTAAACCTTGATGTCTAAACCCACTCGTGAGCACACAATTTGATGCAGATTTGAAGCACAATTTTCACAACTTTGACAAAGACTTGAGATGACTTGTTGCATGTGAACCCAACATTTCCCCAAAAAAATCATATGAATTGCAAAAACGCATTTGTTATGATTTTACATAATTTGTTGTTGCTGCCATCTTTGAATTTTAACTGTGTAATTTGTGTTCACTAGGATAGAGCCAAGAAAATAAATTCCACCAAGATGTACTGTATATGTAAACTTGTGATGATAACTGTATGCTTTTCTAATACTAATACTTTTCTGTTAATTTGATTGGGGACTTGAAAAAGACGTGAAACTTAAAGCAGAGGACTTGGACTTAATGAGGACATGAAGCAAAAGCATTGAGACGTGCAAAATAAGTACTTTGCCTTGAAAATGTTATGAAAATGTTTGCTGCTTTAACTTGAGAAAAAGAAAATCCTTTGAAACTTTTTTGAAGGTCATTCGTTTATTGCGGGGGTTATGTTCTAAGAATAACCCTGCCATTAGCGGTATCTGCTGTAAAACCCTCACCACACACGTTTCTACACTTTTCTAAGCACCTGCTGCTGAAGTGCCGTTGTGGACAAATCAAATATGTTTGTTGTTGGTCAGAGCGCTGCTGCAGCTGTCAAAAGCTGTGCATACCCTGTAAAATAGCTGAGGGGCATTAGCAGGACTCTGAACTATCACCACTGTGCACACAAGCCACAAAAGTGTCTTTATGACTGAAGGTAACTGTCATGTCACGCTAACGGTTACAGTATATGATGTTAGAGTAAACACATGAGAAGGATGCAAAACTGCACTTTCAGCAAAACAGGCAGCGAAAGGTGAACCATGTTATAGCTTCATGGGAACCACTATATTTTTTTAAATGTGTTGATGCCTTTTATTAGGGCGGCACGGTGGCTGAGTGGATAGCACTCTCGCCTCTCAGCAAGAAGGTCCTGGGTTTGAATCCCGGCCGGACCAGGGCCTTTCTGAGTGGAGTTTGCATGTTCTCCCCGTGTCTGCGTAGGTTTCCTCCGGGTACTCCGGTTTCCCCTACCACTAAAAAACATGCACAATAGGTCTGGCATGCGCCTCCTGTACTGGCGACCCCGCTCCCATTTCTGTGTGGAGTGAGAGGACAAGTGCCCAAAAATAATAACAATTGTAACCGCTTTGTGACACTGGTCTGTGAAAGGCGGTATATAAATAAAGATTACTTACTACTTACTTACTTATTTATGATTGTGGGAAATAACAGGTCTCCATTTCATGCACAAGATCTCTTTACTTATAACAAACAATTAGAAAAGTATATATCAAATACGTTTACATCAAAAACTGTTATTCAGTGGTACTAGACGGCGCTCTGGTCAAAAACAATCAAATCCAAGTTTTTGAATCTTGCTTCATCATCGTCATCATCGTCATGTTCCAAATACATTTAAAGTAAGTAATCTGTATTTATACACCGCCTTTCACAGACCAGAGTCACAAAGCTGAGATGGGAGCAGGGTCGCCAGTACAGGAGGCGCATGCCAGACCTATTGTACATGTTTTTAGTGGTAGGGGAAACCAGAGTACCCGGAGGAAACCCACGCAGACATAGGGAGAACATGCAAACTCCACTCAGAAAGGCCCTGGTCTGACCAGGATTCGAACCCAAGACCTTCTTGCTGAGAGGCGAGAGTGCTATCCACTCAGCCACCGTGCCGTAAAGACTTGTTCCTGATTGCTCGAGCTCCTTCCAGTTTAATCCTGATTCAGACCTAATCATTGTCCTGCAAAAGTCCCTGTCCATAATTTGATGTGGAGTGTTCACATGACTATTTTTAGCCGGTCATTAGCACGGCCCTTGTTTGGAGACTCAGAAAGTGCAGCCAGGTATTCCATTAAACTAAGCTTTAAACACATAAATCAATTGTATAGTGTTGTTTGACGATAAATAGCTATATTTAATTTGATACAGGCTATAAATTATATTACTATTTGAGTCAAGGAGAAAGTTGGGCAGGACATCGCAGGAGTGATAATTCCAAAGTCACCTCTACCTTTGCGTAACATTGTGATAACTTTTAAGCCACAAATAGCCAATGATAAAAATCTACAACCTTCCAAACATGGCGGCTGAAAAGGGGATGGTCGTAAAATTGAGCTGTCACAAGCTAATATTTGTGTTCCTTAATCACAGAGGGAGCTGCTGCATGGTTCGCTTTTGGATTGCAGAGATTTAGGTCAGACAATAATAGAAATCAGGATAGAGAAAGCAAGTGCCCTCTTGAAGTTAGTGCTATATTTTAGGGAGTTGTCAGTTGTTTGGCCTTGTTTTCAGAGTTTTATGGTTGTTTGGTTGACATGGGGCAAGAAAAAAAATCCAAATACGCTTCATTGTTAATTTTGACCATTTGTCAGATAGTGATATTCCTATGGTTACAATCTTGTTATTGGCAGTATATAAAACTTAAAATATATCCGACTTGTCAAAATACTACTCAAAGGGCACATTGCTTTAAAAAAAAACCTTTTTTACGATTGCCTTGAAGAAAAAAAAAGAAAAAAACCCTAAATGGTTATAATACAGTTATAATATCAAATATGAAAGTAACATTTGTAGTATATCATTTACAATTTTAAAATGGTTTGTCAAAGTGCACCAACTGATCCTCATAAATTTGGCTGAATATTGCTTTTAATAGCACTTTTCTGGACACATGGTACAACTCATTCACCAGGTACAGGATTTGGTGAACTATTACTGTAGCCACAACTGCCCTGGAAAAGCTAGGCTATAGGACTGGGCGATATGGCTGAAAACTATATCACAATATACTAAGTAATTCATATCGGTTGATACAATATATATTGCTTGGTTTTTGTTTTGTTTTGTTTAAAACGTAAGTAAATATATTTGTCGTGTCGGCAAACACACGTTAGCAGCCTTCGTTTATAGTTATGGGGGAATGAGGCTCGAGGAATATGTTCACAAGCACAGTGTCCCCCATTGTTAGTCCTGGTTTAATCCTGGTTAAATCCTGGTTTAATCCTGGTTTAGTCCTGGTTTAGCTCCTGTTTTGGCTGTTTTCGAGTGTCTTGCGTCATGTCCCGTGACGGCTCCGTAAAAAGTTCTTCTTTTGCTTTTGCCGAATGCATTGAGTGTCTGTACCTACTGCCTCTGCCGCCGCACATGCTGTTCCTCACACGGACGTGCATAACTATTGACACAGCTTTGAAAGACAATCTATAGCTCTTTGGACGCTACGGATGGTGCGGTTGTTGTTTTTGCATTTCCCAGAATGTTTCGGCTGTGATCGGTCGAGAAGCCTTTGCCTACATCCCCCAGAATGCTGTGCGCTTCTGACTCGGCTTTACTTTACCTGTGAGTGAAGTGAAACTATCAAACATTCTATCGACCCCGTTTTCTGTTGATATCGAACACCTGTCTATCGCAATATATCGTTTTATCGCCCAGCCCTACTAGGCTACTATTCTGTCCCGTACGTACACACACACACACACATACACACACACACCCCTACACACACACAGGTTTATCATTTCCTTTTAAATTAATTACTTTTCCCCCAATGAAGCGACTGGCACTATCTTCATTTTGACAGTTCATTTGCATGTTGCTGTGTTTACTCAAAATACGCATTGCCAGTTTCTTAGCCATAAATATTATTTCCTTAGAGCTTTCTGCAGCACCAGCACTGCCTCTTCCTCAATCTTTGAAATTACAAATCATCTCTTTGACACTTTCTCTTGAATCTAACTTTTAAATGTGCTTTTCATCGCACAGACTGACAGCCATCTAAACATCAATAATGCATTAGTTAAAGTGAAGCCGTCTCATGCCTCTGCTGTGGCCTGCTTTTTTCCACAATACAAAACACATGGCCCAAAGCTTATGCAGAGAATAAGTCTTTGAATGTGTACTGTAAAGTGTAAAAACCGCAGGAAAATAGGTCAAGGGTTTTAAATTCACTTGAAGAAATGTACTACAAATTTAAATGGAGGTTGCGCGACATAGATATTAAAGCTCGGCAAAAATATTTGTATTAACGCACTGCCTGTCAGTATTTTATCCTTTATGATAGAAACAGTGAAGGACAGTGCTAACACACCTTGACTTATTTTAAAGGAGACGTATGAGGCTTTTACATGTGTAATATCAAGAGCATAAATTGGCACAAGATAAGATATTTTTTTATTCGTCTCAGAGTGGAGAAATTTCAATGTCATCCTTGCGCACAGTACAGCACATCACGACAACTCTTCAAAGTGGGAGGCTATTTTTTCAACGCTTGCGTTTTAACTTCCTAAAAACAGCATTAGAACAGCATTCAACAAGTATTTCAATCTATAGGCTCTTTAATGGTTTACCCTTATCTAACCAGGATAGTCCCACTGAGAATATTTTTTCAGGGCTATTGTGTTTTAGTGGTTCGAAACTGTGTTGCTGATAAATTCGAGTGCCGACTCAGAAACTATCTCACACATATTAAATAAAATACATCTCCAAACTATCTGCATTCATTGTTGTCCATTTTCTGCGTAAACATAGTCGTAAGCTCAAAATAAAGTTGTCAGGGGTCCGATTGTGATACAGCATGACATGGCATAACAGCAGTGTTCATTGTGCAGTCTGACAATGAGCATGTTTTGGGGACAGAGATCACATTGTAAAAACACGTAACACTTTTTCCAATTAAGTTTACTTTCTCTGGAGACTTCATTCAGCCTTCCAAACACATTTTCCTCAGGTTTATGCCATACCTCAAAAGTAGAAGTATAATCATTTTCTCTCAACACGACCACTTGACTCGGCGACATTTCTGGTGCGTCTGTGGAGTATGGAGAGCTTTGTTTCTGCTCTCTCTGTGACCCATTTCACCGATCGACCTGGTGTTCCTCGCTCTGCCGGGGTTTCCATGCCAACACAGCCAGTGGCAAGACAAAAGACAAGGAGTTACAGTGGGATCAAAGGGGACCGCTGGTGTGCTCCCGTTTGTACAGTAACAACTAGAATGTGTTGTGTTCAAAGACGACGAGAGGATTTTCATGAGCTACACAGATTTTGTTGAAGGTTGCTTGTTGTTTTTGATGTTTTTTTTTTAAAATGAACAACAATGTACAGTAGCCTTTGATTAACTTCTAATCTTGTCTCCTTGGTATTGAGTCACACAATCTTTTCATTCTAGTATCCTACTGTACATGTCTGACATTCCAAGCTTCGATGAAAGTGTCTGTTTCACCTCTGTCCTGTTTTTGCCTATTTCAAAAGTAACTTTTTACTGTCATGCTTCACTACTCCTTACTTTTCAAAATGTTAGCTATCTTTGATGAAAAGAGGATTAATCACATGATTTATCTTTCGTTTGGATTTGTAAAGGTTTAACACACTTCTCTAAGGTTGTTCTTATGAGTGAGCATTAGTGTATGGGCAGTTTGCTGACTTACCTTGGTACATAAAATATGATGCGTAGATAAAAAGACATTTGATACAATATATATATAATAATATGATATTCAATATGATATGGTAAAGAATAAAGGATTATTGCTTGAATGGGAATAGGGAAGTCTGGGCGTCTCTGCTTAGACTGCTGCCCCCGCGACCCGGCAACGGATGAAGCGGAAGAAAATGGATGGATGGATGCTCGAATGTGCAACCTATGAACAAAAATACTTATTGGAGAAATTGTTGGTGGAAAAATCTATTTGCAATGTTTTGATCTCTGACTATTATAAAATTACAATTTACACATATTTTTTTAACAGTATAAAACTGTCAATATTTCATGTATAATATTTTTCAACCTCCCCTGTGAGCATCTAAAACTATGTAGGTTTGTATCAGAATCCTCTATCACCAATAATCACAAATGTGCTGGTTTGATAGATGCTGTGACCAGTGTGTAGTCCGTCTGTGTTGAAGGATTTCCCAGGGTGCGGTGACTCATCTGTGGTTTGGGGAAACACTGGTCGCTGCAGACAAAGGGCTGGAGATGAGGTCATGTCACGCTCTTCCATTCACAACTCCAACGAGACAGACAGAGAGGGAGGAGAGGGGTGTCTTAGTCCACACACCACCGGTAGATTTGAGACAAAGGGAATTTTGGAGAGGATCTTTCTGAATTAATATTGCAACTTTGGTTATCTTTCTGAGCACGATTAAACATATGGAAACCTGATCAAAACTCACTTTTCAACACATTCCAAAATATTAGCCTCAATAACTTTTCTCTGTTATATTGCCCATCTTTATTTCACTTTGAAGCAATAATCCCTATTTTCGACTATAAGAAAGTCTGTAATTTTCAACATGAAGTGTATCCAATACCCAACCTGCACTTTGTGACCGGGGAGTGCCCAGGATTTGGTCAGTGATGAGTGATGCTGGCCCGTGCTCTGTCCACCCTCCTAATGGGCCTGGTGTCCTGCTTTCCCGGGTCTTCTTCAGAATGACTTCTCTTTGGCCCGGACTTAACAGGGGACAACAAAGGATTCTCTTGTCAAAACTGTGTGTGTGTGTGTGTGCGCCTGTGTTGTGAGAGTAAATGAAGGGGACATTTTCTTCCACATTTCTCGGATCAGATTTTACTTATTCATCGACGTGATTTAACAAATGAACAATTTGCAGGCTGTGCTGAAGACCGTAATGTACAATTTAATCTGTTTACTGAAGTAAGAAAATGAAAAAATAATAATAGCCCTGTCATAAATAAGGTTCAGTGCCACTCAATTTCAAAACAAATAGATTAGACTTTTTGACACATAAAAATCACAACTGTTTGTTAAAATTTGTTTTTGTGAGTATGTCTTAAAGCGTACCGAGTGACTGTAATAAAGTTGAATTGAAACACATTTAAGTGCACTCAGAGCCTGCCTGTCGGTTTAATGTCAGCAGATTTAATGCACAATAAGACAAATTTTGTTGTTTTGCAGGGGACATTATGAGCAAATAATGTAGTAGTCTTTGTGATCTGACACTCACAAGCATTCAGATCCCACTTATGCTGCGGCACGCTCGTTCCTATAGCCTATACACAGGACTTCCCTTGCCCCATCGGGAGGGTTAGCATTCTGCCACAGGGAATATTTAGCTTTTTTACGAGCTAACAAACCAGTGGTAGATTTAGTGTGACGGAGGGGAACAGTTCTGTGTGTCTTGGTCCACTGCCACAATCTTAGTGACCTTGTAAAAAGTATCCGCAGGGCAACGTGACGCAATAAAAGAGCCTGTTTATGGTAGAATCAGGAAAAGAGTGAGAAGCAGGGAAAGGCCATTGGAAGGTGTCCTGGCACATGAGCCAAAATCGGATATTCAGTCAATGGTTATGCGCCAGTCAAGTGACATTTTGTGACAAGTTGAAAATACTTTTGAAATGAATTAGAAATAAAGCAGGATTCTAAAATTGAGTTGCTCCATGTGGATCCCAGGACGTCAAATTCGGAGAAGCAGTTATATGAGTTGGGGGCACTCCCACTGATGACTGCTGTCGTTGTGTCCTTGGGCAAGACACTTAACCCCACTTTGCCCAAAAGCCCCCACTGAAAGATCAAGGCTATGCTCACATTTATACATGAATGTGTCTTGCCATTATTAAGTTAATTGATAAAAAATGCTGAAGCCCAGGTCTCATGCCTCAATTCTGCGTACGACAAATTTGTTGGTAACACCTAATACTTTATGCCTCCCTTTTTTTGTATTTTTTTCTAATTTGTACACCAGTGCTGCGCCGGCATTTTGGCACAAGACTGATTACTGCTATTATGTTGTGGTGATGCCATACGGTAAAGGAGCATGTCCAAACCAGCGACGAAAGGAGTCTGTCTTTCCTGACACCGGCCTCCCAGTTTTCAATTAAAAAACAAGCTGAGTCTTTCTTTTTGTATTTTCACCAATTTTTGAGCTATCTTGAGATACAAGTACAATAGTTGGTGGAGTCACTGGGACTGTTTTCCACATGGTCTGTGAGTGTCCAATAATTTCTTGATTTTGAGAGATTGTGGCTGGTGCCCTGTTCTCCCCTGGTCCTATTTCTGAATGGCTCCTCTTGGCTCGAGCTTCTCTTGGCAGGGTTTTCGACTGCCAAAAAGATGATTGCTAAAAGATTGAAGCCCCCTTACTCTGTGTCTCACCAACTTGACTTTTGTCAACATTGCCTACTTCTGTATTTGTATGTTCACTTTAATGCTATTTTCTACGTGTGTTATTGTTGAAAGAAATTATTGAGATAATGTAACAATATTTGCCCTATGAATTGTGTATATACTGTATGTATGGGTGTATATATATATATATATATATATATATATATATATATATATATGTATACATATTGTATACATTACATACTGACCTGCCAAAAAAAACCACAATCCTTCTCAATGTATATGCATTTATATTATTTTGTTTGTCTGTGATCTTGTAAATATGACTTTGTAACATATTTTCCCCAATGTATTAGACCATTGTATACTGATCATGACAACAGATTTCAGTCCCTCCCCCTTATTCTTCATAATTATACAAAGAAGAAGCACAATTCAAGATAACAAAAACTCACAATGACATATCCTCATCTCTTTCGCTCTATGGGCTACAAACAAACAGGTCGCTCTGGCATTATGAATTAACAAACACCACATCTTGCTTTTTTGACTGAATGCGTAGTTCTTGTTCTATTTGCCTTTTTGTACTGACATATGTCCTTGACCATAGCAAACAAAAGCTCAACATGCAGAAGTCAAGAAAATACCATATTATGTGTGTAGTTCATTATTCCTCAAGGCAGTAATGTAGAAATTACACAAAGTTGCAGCACTGTTAGGCATATTACAGTTGACACACAGAAGCTTCAAAGCAATAATTGAATCAAAAACAGATGATAATAATACATTACATTACATGATGTGCAGTGATGTAACGTGTCCACATTGGCTCAGAGCTGCAGTTACATCAGCTTTCACAGAATCTCACTTTACAGGAACACAAGCAGGCTCCAGGCTGGGCATCTGTGGACGTGAGCCGCGACATCACTCACCTCTGCTTATGCAACCAGCACAATCATCCACGTGTGTCTCTTTCCCAGCCATTACAGCCACTTATTAAGTGACCCATATCCTTACTGTCTGTCCATGAGCTGCAGGAGGCAAACTGGTTTATCTTCGTTGCAACTGGAAGCACAACTTGTTTCAAATGGATTCTGAGAGCTCTCTCTTTTCTTTAGTGACAACAACATTTATTGATTTACAAAAACATGTTTAATAAAGACACATTTGAAAGTGGACATCCTTCTTTTTGAATAAAAAAATAGCTTTTTTGGCTGTATCCACAGCTATACTATAAAAATACATCTAAATTTTACACTCTGAAACATATACAATTCCTCTAACTAGTTCCTTACTCTTAAAACAGTTTTATCACATGCTTGTATTTTTTGGCCTCTGTCACATCTTTAGATCATCTCTGTCAGACAGTAAAGTGTAAAATAAAAGACCACCTAGGGGCGAGGCAGCCCATTTTTAGGGGTGCTCAAGTCCTAAGATTATAGGCAAAAAAGCATTTTGGCAATTTTGTTAAACGTGTTCAGACGTGAAATATATCTAATTTAAATACTGTTGTTGTTTTGTAAAGTACACTGGGGTTGTGGTGAGACCACCCTGTATGCCTGAGAACGCACTGCGGAGAAAAAGTATCATATA
The DNA here is from genome assembly GCA_964034765.1 of Knipowitschia caucasica. Taxonomy (NCBI): domain Eukaryota; kingdom Metazoa; phylum Chordata; class Actinopteri; order Gobiiformes; family Gobiidae; genus Knipowitschia; species Knipowitschia caucasica. The sequence continues at coordinate 11,876,657 of OZ035839.1, forward strand.
GAAGATTAAGACCTTTTCATTTCTTATTGATACAAAAGAGAATGAAACAATTTCCCATGTATTTTTTGTAGGCAGCCAGTAGCAAGCCTTTAGTTTAATCCCAATAATGTTGAATGTCTCTATTATTGTATAGTGTACTTTCTGAATTTTGACTCAGCAGTCAAAGGGAAGGACAATAATGAGCAGAATGACCAGATGAATGACAGAATGAGTGAGGGAGAGCAGCAGGAACATTCTAACCATACAAACAAACATCAATGTCAGAAATCTATACTGCACATGTTGGTCCAAACAAGAGTTGTGTGAGTAATGGAAATAGTCATTGTGCATGTCTGATATTTGGATACTTTGAATGACACCCCATCCCCTTCCCCAAAGTTACTAAGCAGCCCTAAAATCACACCTGACCATCCTCACTCGGCCAATCAGCTCTCAGCCCAAAGTGTCAGACAGGGACTCATAGAGCTCTTTCTCACAACATCATGTCATCTGATTTGTTCTCAAACATTTAAAAGACTCTGTTCGGACAAACACTATTTATCACTCCCACTCGGAGCCTGTCCACAGGGAGTGGAAAGCAGGTCTCCGAAACTACAAGAAGGCCCTTCGCGGGGCTCGAACTCAATACTATTCAACTTTAATAGAAGCGAATAAAAACAACAGTAGATTTTTGTTTGGTACCGTCGCTAAACTCACAAACTGCCATAGCGCAATCGAGCCTAAAATTCCAAGCTCACTGAGCAGTGTCGACTTTCTCCACTTCTTTAATAATAAAATTACATCCATCCGTGACAAGCTGGAGGAGGTTGCTCCTGCTGTTAGTGGTGGACAGGTTGAAGCGGCATACGTGACTTCCCACTTAGACTCTTCAGTGGGCCTTAATAAATTCATGGCTGTGAGCCAAGCAGAGGTGATCTCTGTGGTCACATCCTCAAAAGCCTCAACTTGCATGTTAGACGCAGTCCCGACATGGCTCTTCAAAGACATACTTCCTTTGATAATTGAGCCTATCGTAAATATAATAAACGCATCCATACAATGTGGCTATGTCCCACAAGCTTTTAAAACCGCGGTAATCAAACCCCTTCTGAAGAAAACAAACCTGGACCCAGAAATACTTACAAACTACAGACCGATCTCAAACCTCACTTTTATATCTAAAATCCTGGAAAAACTTATAGCTGAGCAGCTCCGCTGCCACCTGCAGGAAAATGATATGTTTGAAGTCTTTCAATCAGGATTCAGAGCTCATCATAGCACTGAAACGGCACTAGTCAAAGTCACAAATGACTTACTACTAGCTGCCGATAATGGACAAGTGTCAGTGCTGGTCCTACTGGACCTTAGTGCTGCATTTGACACAATAGACCACAGCATTCTACTGCAGAGGCTAGAATGTGATATAGGTCTTAGAGGAACAGCCCTTGGCTGGTTTAAATCCTATTTATCAGATCGATATCACTTCGTCAATGTGAATCAGGACTCGTCGCCTTATTCTGGAGTGGAATTCGGTGTGCCGCAGGGTTCGGTACTCGGACCGATTCTTTTTACTCTCTACATGCTGCCACTGGGAAACATTATTAAAAAGCATGGAATTAATTTCCACTGCTATGCAGATGACACACAGCTTTATCTGTCGATGAAGCCTAACCAGACAGATCAGCTAGAAAAGCTCAGTGCCTGCATAAAGGACCTTAAAATGTGGATGACTCTTAACTTCCTACTTCTCAACCCGGAGAAGACAGAAGTGATCCTACTCGGTCCGAAGCGCCTGCGTGACTCCCTCACTAACCAGATGGTTACTCTCGATAATGTCAGTATAATACCCAGTAACACTGTGAGGAATCTTGGAGTCATTTTTGACCAAGAACTCTCCTTCAAGGCTTATATAAGCCAAGCAACTAAAACGGCGTACTTCCACTTACGGAACATCGCTAAAATTAGAAATTTCCTTCCTAAAAGTGACGCGGAAAAACTCATTCACGCGTTTGTCACCTCAAGGCTCGACTACTGTAACGCTTTACTGGCAGCATGCCCTAAAGCCTCTTTGAAGAGCTTCCAGCTCGTTCAGAATACAGCAGCTAGGATCTTAACAGGTACCAAAAGGAGGGAGCACATAACTCCGGTGTTAAAATCACTCCACTGGCTCCCTGTGGAGGACAGAATAAAGTTTAAAATCCTACTCTTAACATATAAAGCCATAAATGGCTTGGCTCCTTCTTATCTCCAAGACACGTTAGTGTCGTATCAACCAGGTCGAGCGTTGCGCTCACAAAACGCCAGATGTCTGGTGGTCCCTAAGGTCTCAAAGGTCACTGTTGGTGGCAGAGCATTTAGCTACCAAGCTCCTTTACTGTGGAATCAGCTTCCCATTTATGTTAAGGAAGCAGATACGGTCTCCACATTCAAGGCCAGGCTTAAAGCACTTTACTTTAATTTAGCATATAATTAGGTAATATATAATATGTAGTGTATATATTATATATATATGCTGTATTATGTTATATATTATGTTATATATTATTCAATAATGTATTGTGTTATGTTGTATATTATGTTATATATTATGCTGTATGTTATTCTTTATTCAAGGCTAGGTTTAAAACAGTCCTCTTTAGTTTAGCATATGGCTAGGAAGGTAAGACTCGGAGAAGGTTAAACTCCTCAGAGTGTTAGTCAAGCTGCATAGGGAGTCAGTTTGCTGGGAGAAGTATGGTAACTTGAGCACTATCCTCTCCTCCTTCCTACTTTATCTGTTTAGCATTATTAGGATTCTGACTGTAGTTTGTTCATTGCTATTCACCCGTTGTCCCATAGTCTGTTTCATGGTACGATGACGGGATCTCTGAGCCTGGCCTCTTCCATCTACACCTGCGGACTGCCCCGCCCGACCTGCCTGGGAGTGCTTCAGTCCTGCACCGGACCTGTCCACGTTCAGCGTCCACTGGTCCACGTTCTGTAGCTAGCTTAGGTCCTGGATCATTAGCCTGTCCGTCCGGAGGAGCGGATCCCTTTCTCATATGGGTCTCCCTCCCTGTGGGTTTCCCTAGTTCTCCTCCAAGGTTTCTCACTTTTTCCCACTGGGTTTTTTAAGAGTTTTTCCTTGTCGATGCAGGAGGGTCTTGTTGGACAGTTAGTGTCCAACAGAAAGGATTGGTGATGATCAGGACACTTTAGCATTCTACAACATGTATGGACATTTTCTTCTGTGTGTGCTTTATATTCTTCATGTGTTTTAACTGTTGATTCTCTGACCTGTGTTGGTGATTTCAATGGTTTTGTTAAGTCCTCTGAGATGACTTCTGTTGTGACCTAGGGCTATACAAGAATAAATTGTATTGTATTGTATTGTATTGTATCATTTATAGAAAAAAGGGTACCGCAGCTTTAAGAAATCATGTCACATTCTAAACTAGCAAAAGACAGACTCAAGTAGCGCAGTCCCAAAAAAAAACATTTTTGAGGGTGTAGACTTTCTTTTGCCTAACCTCACCACCAAGATAATTAAACAAAATAAAATGTTAAAAATTCTTAACTCAGAACATAAAATGTAAACAACATAACAAAACAATGGCCTGAATTTGCCCATTTAACACACAACAAAACAATAATACAATACAGTACAATCCACACAGCAGCAACGCAATACAACACACTACTTCTAATGGTATGACATTGACACACAACAAAACACAAAAAGTGTGGCTTTAATCAGAAACAAAAAAAATACCGTAAGAGGTTGCATCGGCCTTTTTGAGTCCTATCAACTTCAGCTCTTTTTTAAAGTGATAGTCTGTAACTCTAAATGAATTACAAATGTTAGGAAATGTGTTAAATTGACCTCCTGGCCTTAAATGTTGATATAAAATAAGTCATTTTATTAATTCTAATATTACAGTTAAGTCCCGCCTTCCCTTCTCTTAGCTATAGTTCAGAATCTACGGTGCCGTCGAGGTTAACCAATCGAGTCATGCCAAGGGCTGTCAATCATCAGCGCTGATGCTCATAGCTCCGCACATGCTCAGTTGTTTGTTTTCGCGGAACCTCCGAGCCTCTTAGGCTCTGGAACTACATGAAAACTGAACAAAGAATTCTGAACATCCGCACTGAGTGACCCATTTATATACTGAACCTATATCCATAATCATTTATTTACTGAACCTATATCCATAATCATTTATTTACTGAACCTATATCCATAATCATTTATTTACTGAACCTATATCCATAATCATTTATTTACTGAACCTATATCCATAATTATTTATATACTGAACCTATATCCATAATCATTTATTTACTGAACCTATATCCATAATCATTTATATACTGAACCTATATCCATAATCAGATCCTCTGCAGATGTGTCCTATAATGTGCAGTTCATGATAATAGCTTGTTCCGGGTTTCCCGCGATTGCTTTTTTTGTGCATAAAAACATTTAAAAAAAAAAATTAAAACGTTAACAAATAATTCTGAAAACGTCCGTGCATGTGTATTAATAATGTACATGTATAATGTGTTCTCTGATTAACATTTCAAAGTGTTACGGAAACATAGGCGTAGACCAATCAGAAAGGAAGGGGGAGGAGCTTGCATCGTTTTTTTCACGGAGCTCTCTGTCTCTCTTTCTGACAAACTCCAGACAATCACTTTAAGTAATGAAGAATATTAAATCAAATTTGACAGAATTCAAAACAATTACTTTGAAGTGATTGATTTACTTAAAATTTGTGTCATTTCAAAGCAAAACAAACTTGGAGATCAATTTACTTTATTTTTGTGTTCATTCAAATTGCAACTCTTCCCCACCTGGAGGAAGTTTATTATATCTTGTAATCATTATTTTGTAAGATTCTGAACTCTGTAATTCTCATGTCAAAAAGTAATATTGCTCGCAACTCAAGTAGAGCTTGGTTTAAAGCAAGCATAATGACCATTTTATAGTCTCTTAGTTATCTTAATAGAACCCAGGGAGTATATGTCTCCTTTGGCTTGGCCCTGTCGATTACGGTTGGTAAAAATAAATACAATACTTATTTGATCAAATTAGTTTATTCCAAATGTTGCTCAAGTGTTTTTCTTTAGGACTTGCTTCATATTCACTCTCAAAATTAATGCTCAAATGTAGAATTTTTAAGATATTTTGCTCTGCAATGCATTCTGGGTAGCATCACTGCTTTGCCACATTTTGTTTTTAATCAACACAATATATTTGTTTTGTCATTAATGCGCCACCAGGTTTATAGAAGAAATATTAAAGTATTTTCACTTAAAGCAACTCAGTATGGTACAGGCTGCTATGATAATATTATACAGTACTTATTTGTCAACCAAAAATATAAATTAGTGGAAAATGAAGTATACAGTAATTATTTAAAATATTTTACTTCAAAGTTTGGTCTGATTCACTTATTACAGTGAAAATAAAAATTGATGTAATAATTATGACAAAACATGGAAAACACATGTAAAATATCCCATAATACTACATTATCCTATTTTTTTATTTAACTTATAAGATATGCAATGACTCAGAAGGTAATCATTCAAGATAATGTGTTAAATTCTAAATCCTTTGGTGAGCTACTGGAGACCCCTGCTCTATAATCCTTCTCATAACTTTTTCAGTTGTCTTGCTGACTTACTAACGGACAGGCAAACAAACCCTGGTGATTACATGACTCAAGATCCTGTTTGGGGGACAAAATGGCGCCCACGTGTTTCACTTGTTTCTTGTTTGCGTAGCCTCTTCTGCAGATGAGGTCTTTTCAGGACAGCGTGGTAGCGAGTGCCTTGAGCCCTTTCTTTGTTTACAACAGCAAATGTACCCATAATGCATCTGAAAGGCAAACATATTAGCACACCCTCTCTCCGCAGGTAGATAAGATTTCCCGCATTAGCCACACGCCGCGGCTCCATAATCGCCATGGAGACTCACTGCAGAGCAAAACTGGTCATCATTAATGCTAACACTGAAAATGACTGTTTGCATGAGTGAAAACTGCTATGATTTTATATTTGTTGAAGTTTTGTCGACTTAAGTGACTTATGGAATAATAGTTTTATGGTGTGTGCATGCCTCGGCCTCTTAAGATAAACTTTTGTGTTTTAAACCATGTTTTAAGATCACCCAGACTTGTACTTGAGTAATCTTGTACAGTGCTTGATTGGACTGTTTTTCATCTACACCCATTTCTACATTGTCTGCTCAGTTCCACATTTAGAAACTGGAAGTGAAAAGCAATTATTGTTATGATTACATTGTTGTAGAAGCTGTTACCATTTAACAACCAATCATTAATATGCATATACACTGCAAAAAGCGGCAAAAGATAGGTCAAAACTGCCTCAAAACTGGCATAATGTATCTTTATTTTTACCACATTTTGACTGCTTTAAAACAAGGTTTGCCAATGGGACAAGCAAAATGACGCAGTTTTAAAAAAGAATTAAGAAATGGCTGCCTTTGAATGAGAAAATAAGACTAAATGGCTTGTTTTAACAGTCAGAATGTACTCAAATGTTGATAAAAATCACTCGATTCAAGCATTTATTATCTCATGTTTTATAATTTATTGCAGTATTATAGTTTGGGCTCAATGCGTACATGCTTTTTTTGGGAAATGGCTGAATCACTAAATCCAAAACACATAACTAATTGTCCTTTTTGCAAGATGAGAAAACTATCAGAGTAAGTTTTTAATTAATGTCCAAACTAGAACCTTACACATGGGTTTAACATCATGAAAACACTATTTTAAATGAACAAAAAATTAACTTGTAAAAAGCTTTGGCTGTCAATCTCACCCATCCATAATAGGGGGAAACAGGATGCGGTTGGAGACCATAACTTCTTTGTAGAGAGCTGTAAAGGCGTGTGGTCGGCGCTGGCCAGGCCACTTTTCGGGCCGTGTACACAAAAAAGGTTGCGTTTACCGCATGCACTGTCATTGTGTAATGCAATCACCAGGGGTAGTGTGTCCGTCTGTGTGATTGTTAGTGAGTAAGCAACGTAACTCCAAATGTCATCGGCGGATTTGTAAAAAAAGATTTGTTGTTTCGAATCACCACCTGGATCCGCGAATAAACAGGTGAAATTGGGAAAATTGGAATCTATTAGAATTAGAATATTTATTAAAACTATACGACAAACTCATTCATGCTAAGTGACATATATCAAGGAAAGCCTAATTTTAATTCTATATATAAGTACATAACAAAAGCACCAAAATAAATAAATAATAATAATCTGTATGCATAAATAAAATAATAGTAATAATAATACATTGTCTCTGAATAATAATGTTGAGAATCAAAGCTTGTGAAAACCCCAAATTTCGATGTATTTTTGTATAGTCCTAAAAACACAATAGCAGTTGTCTCGAAGGGCTATATAAAGTCGTCGATTCTCCAACCCTATACGGGGATGAATAAAGTGTACATTATTATTATATATATACTGTATACAGTCTATCACTATCTGAGACCGTGACTTCTCATGAACTTCCTCCCCCTCTCTCCCTCCTCCTCTTTCTCATTTCTTTGTCTTTGAAGCCGCAGTGTAAAAGAACAGGCCTGCTCACTGTCTGCTCTTGTGTATGCCGCCGATGCGCTGCTCGTTCTTTTCTGCAGGTGACGTGGGCTGAATTTGGCACAACAGAAGAACACTCTCCTAACCCCATGTTCCTGAAGTGGTTTTAGATGTAGCTTTTTACATTTCTCTGCTAGTATTGTTTCGTCGAGGGATTAGGTTAACATACCTGCCCTCGACAAATGTGTTTCAGTTACAAAATAAAGTCACAATACTCTCTTCTAAACCAGTTATTCTACAAACAATATGTTACTCTTAGACTTTTTTTTTCTTTCTTTAACATAGATAAGAATTTGAAAAGCAGACCAGAAGACTTCACATCAACAGTATTCAGATAAGATAAGATAGACTTTATTGATCACACTGGGGCACAGATAGAATCACTCAGTTTTTGCAAAAGACAGAAGTGTGCAATAAAAAAGTGGCAATAAAAGAGTGGCAATAGCAGTGAAGGGTTTTTTCTCGGTCCTGTAGTGAATTAGTGACTTAAAGATGCAGTCAGTGACGCATTTGTTTGACCAAACCATTGAACCACAGGTGCCTTGGATTTTTTTGATTTTCTGAGTTCTTCATAATTTGACTTTACCTGGAAAGTCAAAACTAAAAAATGTTGTTACTAAGGCCAATTTCACGTTTGCCAACCCTCTCTCCTTGTAAAGAAAAGAAAATGCTGGATGTTTGGTTTGGTGGAGAGGTGAGGGGGGGAGTGGTTTCGAGTTGGTGCTACGGCTAAGCTAACAAAATCGCTTACTGCACCTTTAAAGTGACTTATTGTACAGTCTGACAGCGGTGGGGGTCCTGCAGTGAAAATATAGAGCCCTCCCATGATTCACAACCAAACTTTCTTCCAACATTCCAACAATGCATAGCTCAATGTTTAATGAGACTATTTCTGAAGCACCACAGACCACTATTGTTCCACATTAAAATCACCATAATTCAAAAAACCTCTTCTCACTTCTCTCTGAACAAATCCTGATTGCATTGTCTTCGTAACGAGCTTCTATCCTGTTGTGCTGACTCTGTTCTTGCCCAAACTAGGCCACCATCTTTCACCACTTCAAACGCCTGGTGCTAAAAACTTACAATTTTTTTTATTTCGTTTTCCCCTCATGCAGCCAAGATTCACGGTACATTACTATCTTTGGGAAATTTGACTACAACAGCGATTTCTGCTCATAATTACTTCACGACATAGTGCACTCCCACCCCCAGGCTTTATTAGCTGGGATCAGATTGAGAGGCTGCGATTATTCAGGGCTGCCGGTGGTATAAAAAAGTGAAAGGGCAAGCAGAATTATAGGATGTATGCTCAGAGACACAAGCTGATATAGTTTGAAGGCAAGAAAAATAGTTCTCCCCACGGACGTATATGGACTTTTGAAATAGCTGTGGTCTTGCATAGTGAAGCAGAATTCTGGTCCAGGCTTGGTTTATGGTCTGGTTTAAAACATACCGTGGAAATATTTATGCCTTGGACCAGACTTTGGTAAATTGCGGAATGACGTTTTTATGCGGCCCCCGGAGGACCCTGTTAACCTCAGATTGTTAGTTAAATGAATGGGAGCTAATACCCAATGAAGGTTTGCAACTCTAAACCATGAGACCAGTTATAAATTGTCAACTACATGCGTCAGTCTACAATACCCAGCTTTTTTTAACCTTTCCAGTAAACCTCTCCAGTTTTGGATTAATCAAAAAAAAAAAAAAAACGAAACCAATTTTGTTTAGGAAAAAGGACAACCAAAAGAATAGTCAAACAACAAAATAATAATTAGCTCAAAATACCTCCATATTGTAAACAAGTTAAAAGGAAAAAATAATAACAAAATTTGCAGTTAACAACAACTTTCCACAAACACTTAAGAAGAATATAAATAATATGTTTTGTGTTTTAAGCGTGCAAAAGCACTATATATATAAATACATATACAGTATATATGGTACATATGGTATATATGGTTCTAGTTTAGACCTGGTTTGAATTTGATTTTGTACAGAGATGTGCAGAGATGGACTTTGTTTAGGCCAGTTTTCTAGATAGTCCTCATTTATTTTCCTCTTTTACATGTTTATTTCTGCGTGGTTATTGAGTAGTTTGTTTTTTGAGCCCCAATTCATTATTGACTTTGACATGGGATATTTATAAACTCGCCAACTTTGTGAATCCATAATGTTCCAAAGTACTGTGGCAATATTGATGTCAGTAATTTGTGGTCATAATTTGTTTGTTTTATCTTGATTTTGACCTATTCAGTCCATAGTTAGTACAAAATTCTCTGCTCGTGGATTTCATCTTGGAGCCATGCAACATTTCGAGGACTTTTTCCCATTCCAAAAACATAATTCTTTGTTTTAAATTGTTAAGCACTGTGGCTGGATTTTTCATCATCCGGAGCTCAGGGAAAGAAGCGCGGATGTCCAAAGCTCCTCATATTGTGTCAAACCTCCACCTCGTCCCCTTCCCCCCTTTTGTCTTCTGTCCCGATTTTCCCATAATGCAATTCAGCAAGGTGACAATAATGTAGCTCACATGCAAAAAACCTGCTGGCCGTATGCAAAACGCAGAGCAGCGCAGGTGACGCTGATAAGATGGCAGTGATGAAGGAGACTACTGAGCACCCAATTTAAATTTCAAAATCTTTTTCAAATATCAGCCTCGACAGAAAGTTATCTGATTCTTTCGCTTTATAAGTCCCTGTTTGTGGCAAGGCTGAATATTGCTTTTTTACTGAGTAATACTCTTTTAATTGCACCACTGAACAGGCTTTGTCTTTGACGGGTCAAAAGGAGAAGACACATTTGCTTCAACGTGAGGCTTCAAAGCAAATGGAACACGATTTTAATATATTGTGGTCTAGTTTTACCAAATATTGAAACATGTCTTACAGTTGTTTTTGGACATATTGATGATCTCTCCACAGTGATATTCTCCATAATAAACTTAGTACCTAAAGTACATTTTTCGTGCATCATACCTAATGGCCCCGTGTGTCACTATTTGATGATGTGAGCTGATAGCTGATTGGCTGAGTGTGAATGTGTCTCTCTTTTTATGAAAAAGCTGAGCTGAAGATGTAGATACGTGCATGTGAAAACTTGTGATATCAGTTAACGTTTTTGGATGGATGGATTTAATTACATCGTATGAAGTTTGGTATCCTATTACTGCCTTTGCAACTTTAATGTGAACACCATCAGTCATTTGTGCCAAAACGCCTTCTTCAGCGCTGTAGAATCTACGACATTTCTTTAAGAGCCTGCCATGATATGCATGACATGATACATACTGTACTGCGATAGATATACTTAATTGATCCCCGTTGGAGATCCAGGTCTGTTGTACAGTCTGACAGTCGAAGGAACAAAGGATCTCTTAAAACGTTCCGTTCGGCAGCGCAGTGACATAGGCCTGTTGCTGCGATTACTCCTCTGAGCGGCCATAGTGTCATGATACAGAGCACTTTCAATTCTTTACAATATTTCCAAACAGTCAGTTTGGAACTTTTCTTACAGTTATGTAAGAAATAAAGGCTTTGTTAAACACTACTGCTGCACTTGTTATATTTTGAGGATTTATTATTATATCATAAGTAAAAACTTAGAGTGTGTATATTGACAGAGAAAAGCAGCTATAAGACAGACAGAAGCTGTGAAAAGTGTCGTGTCCTTCTTTAAGGCGTTTTCAGATGACCTCAATATGAAAAGACGTGGTTAACTTCGGGAGTCACAACATCAGTAGTTCAACTTGCTTTTCTGTATCAATTTGCCTCATAAAACTTCCCAGAAACTCCTCCTCACTTCAGATAAGAGAGTGATAAAAGAGAAGCTTAATACGGGAGGAAAGAGTTTTACTGTCAAAGCCACTGAGACGAGCACGCCGAGACAGATACACTCTGACTTTTCGCTCACAGGCAAAGAAAGCAGAGCCAGGGAAATCACAAGTCAGAAAAATAGACACAGAATGGAGAAATAGGGGTGAGAAAATGTAGGAACGTCCTTCACACACTGGCCTCTTGTTTACAATACAAACAGCTCTGTCCATGTCTGCAATTTTATGTGTCTACAAAGTTTGAACAAAATCAAAACATGACTTATGTCTCCTTCAGTTTACCTGTTTACAGAGACATTATTGTATTACTATAGATAATAATATGGTGTATAGTTTGTCAACAGTTAAAGCTGGGGTACCTATATATTTTATTCAAACTTGTGTAAAAGTGAAATTTGAACAAATATTTTGCTAATAAATGACTATTTTAGTGATTGATTAATTGTGATTTGAATTGCTGCTCAAAAAAGTTGTAATCAAAAAATAAGTGCACACATTGCTCCATTTAATTAAAAAAAAATCTATGAGCATGTCCACTGAGCATTCAGTGGCTTCATCTAAAACTTGTTCTGTGTCATGTTTTTTGATAAAAATCATTCCAAACAACCACTCGATTAATTGAGGGATGAATCTATTAATAAATCAATTTTCAAAATAATAATTAGTCACAGTTTTAGATAGAACCAAACTGTTTCGAGAGCCAGGAACTAGTGACATGGGTTTGCATGGTTCAGTTGTTTGAGGTTGAAAGTTGGTATATCATTAATGTATATATTTGAATTGGACCTTGTGTATCAATGAACAGCTATAAATACACCAGACATTCCTCAAGGCAGGTTTCCATCCATAAAAATAAAACATTCAAAATATAGATTTATATAATAATAATCAAAAGTTAAAATTAAATTGTTAATCTGGCCATTGCACAACATGTGCTTTCATACTGTATTTATTTGACGGTACTTGCATCCAAATCGTATTCATGGTGTAGGAGTTAAAATAGTTTTTTGTCTCTATATCCAGCTTTTTGAAGACTCTAGAATATTGGGACAAACCAACAATAATTTTCTTTTCATTGTTGATTGATTGATTGGTTTTATTTTGGTCATCACATCAACAAAGTTACAGCTCAAACATATGACATTATATAATGAAATTCAAATATGTTAAAATATGATTCAGTTACTTCTTCAGTACTGGAGAAGTAACTGAATAATATTTACATGAAAGAAAGAGTGTGATGCCCTCAGTATGAAGCGAGAGAAGTGTTTTGTGTGTGTGTGTGTGTGTGTGTGTGTGTGTGTGTGTGTGTGTGTGTGGCTGTATTGTGTGAGCGAGGGGGGTTGGAGCCCAATAAGCATTTGCTTTATCCAACCCCTTTTCAAACAGTTTTTATTTTAATTTTTTATATCAAATCAAACATCTGTATCTTTGTTTTGTTTTGCTGTATGAAAAATATAAGTTTGAAACCCCTTCTTACTTTCTTACGTTACTTACTTTTAACATGCATACCAGGACCACAAACAAAAAATAAAACGTATGAATACTTAACCTTAAAACATCCAGGCTTCGGTTTGATTTTCCTCTCATTTCACAGCTGTAAATAAGACACCCTCTCTTCACAATCCTCTTTATCCAAACACCTTACATCACTTTGAGGTATTACACCTACCACAGAAATTCAAACGATTCCAGTGAAATCCATGTTCAATCCCATTTACCGTTGACTGGCAGCACACACACCAGCGACTGTAGCTTCATGTCTCAATGTCAAATGATGTAAATCTATGTAAAGCCAAAGCAGTGAAGCGCAGCCACCTGTTAACAAGCCATTTGTCAGTGAGCAGTGCCAGAGCTTTAAGGAAGCTGCCAGAGCCTACAGCCTATAACAGGATTTGATTTGGCCTCAAACAATAGCCCTCAATACAGTGGGAGACAGAGACTGATGTAACGCACCACAATGTTCTGCAAAACACCAATCACTTTCATGGATTAAAGTAGGGATATGTAATATTTTCATGTCAAGTCATCAATAAATGGCTCTAATCTGTCAAAAGTCATCAATAAAACATGTTCTTTTTGAATACTTCTTTAACTGATAACAGTAGTTCAGCCAGGATATTCAAATGTCAAAATAAGTTTTACACCCTCCACCGTTTTACCTATCAGAGAGTCTGTGATCCGGGTTGCCAGAACTCACAGCATCGAGCTAATCTCACTGGTTAAGTATCATGTGGCCGCAGAACTAAAAAAAAGGTTTTGTTATAATTCTCAAATCATTAATGACAAAACAATGAATAAAACGAGGATTTCTATTGGGGCCTTTGTGAATAAGGTGTTGGTTATAGATTTTTTGTTGATAAAGCTCTTGTCTATTCAGATATTATGGTCCTACATATCTGGCAACCTGAGTCAGGGAGAGTGGGAGAGGTTGCGGTACCACTTTTGGCCAGGTTTTTACATACTGCTCCTTTAAATAGCTGCATTTGGCCTGGGTGAATTGGTGCAGGAGGCATAACTGTTAATTCTCTGATCTGTGTTGGTGATTTCAATGGTTTTCAAGTCCTCTGAGATCACAACTGTTGTGATTTAGGGCTGCACAAGAATAAATCGAATGCTACCGATTTAATGTTTGTTTTGAATGTTTGTTTTGTTTTGACTGGAAACAAGAGAGATTTACAGTAGTTTGATGGTAGTTCTATACATAGGCTGACAAACTAAACCAAAAGAGAATAATCCAGACAATCCAGTTCCGGCACTTTCGTTCTTGAACTGAAAACTTGAGTCAAACAAATTCATTTTTAGAGCAAATCACTTGAGCTCTGTGATTCTTTGAAACGATGATCTCTTCGTGCGCACAGTCATCCCAATACAATGCCCCAAAAACCCCACTGCAACACACAGCCTGCACCTCTCCCATCCTGTCGTCCCAGTCCTTCAGATCAATGCTGAAAGTGCCGGACGCTGAGGACATCATCCTGACTGGAGCTCAGAGATAAATCCTGATTAAAAAGTGATTAATCAGAGCATGCCGCGCTCCAAATGGGACGCGTAGAAGTATTAAGGCTGCTGTATTATATGACGACTATCTCATTACGGGCCAGCAGCGTGTAATCTGCTTTTGTTTCCGCTCTTTGTCTCCCCCTCTGCCTCGGCTGCTGCTCCTGTAGTTCTTTGCTCCCCCCCCAATAAATGCAAAGCAGCCAGTTCCCACCGTCGTCTAATTAGCAGAAAATATGCAGGCTTGATCAAAAGTGGAAGTTGCAATTTATGTCCTGATTGCATAGTTTTAGAAGTGTTCCCTCACTTTTGATTGCGTGTTCAAAAATATATTCTTGAGAGCAAAGGCATTCACCTGGTGCGGTTCTCTTCAGTATTATATTTACATTTTTAGCTCATAAATGAATGAAGGAATTTAATATATTGTTTTAATCCTAGTAATAACAATACTTCATGCTTATATTGTGCTTTTTGGACACTCAAAGACACTAAAGTACAGGTTAAGAAACAAAACTACATGAATAATAAGATGTACAGTTTGAATTTGAAGTTCAATTGTACTTTTATTGTGTGCTCTGCAGTGCATATTCACAACGATTTTAAAGGATTACCCACAGTATCTTGAGAATCAACTTGACAAAAACAAGATTTTTGACCAAAAAGACTGAATTGAAGCTGGAGTACCTGACTTTAAAATCTCAAAATATTGAAAATCAAATCCACGTTTAAGTTATTCAGTCTCAAAACAGTGGGTCTATCACTAGTTTTCACATGCATATATTTTCTGGCCCTGTCACCTCTTCAGATCAGCTTTTCCAAACTGAAAAGTGAAATATGGACCACCCTCACTCCGTTCTTGGCCCGGTGACAAATAATTTTCAAGTATGTAAAAGATTTAATGACCTTATTCATTTACAAGAATCTTTCTGTTGGGACAAATGCCATGTCTAATGTAAAATAGGTTAAAACAAAAGGGATTTACCCTAGCTTAAAAGCCAACAACATGTACAAAATCATTTCAATACATTTCAATATCTACTCAACTGTTCCTTCTTTGTTTTATTATGTAAAGAAAAAAAAAATGCGTTAACAAATGTACAAGTTTGAATGTAAGTGAGACGAACATTGTGTAAATTGTTGCTGTAAGAACTGCTGAATGAGTCAATGCCAATTTGAATAAAAAAATAAATAAATCTACTTTTCAGCATTTGATTAAGTCGACCATAGTCTTTTTCTTCTCTTTTCAAGATTTTGAAGAGGCACATTTTAAAGTACTTAAACTGCTTGACAATATAGTAGTACACTGCTTAGTTTTGGTTCATAAAGTATATTGTATAAGCAGTACTTTTACTATACACGACCATTGTTCTTCTGCTTCCATTACCCAAAAATCTCTCTGATTGCCTTCACTTTGGATGTCCATACAAGTACTCCTTTTACTGTTATCCTGCATATGTTTGACAATGGTGTGGATGTTAACAGTAGGTACAAGCAATAATTCAGCCATAATTCAACCAATTATAACTTGTAGAAAAAAACCAATGTGCAGTGTACACATTCAAAAATCCCATCTCTTGGTCATGATCTCTACTGTGCAGGTCTAGCTTGAATCACTTCCCAGCTGCGGGCTACAAAGCTGTTCTGCTCCTTAAATATGTCATTAAACATGTGATGCAGTCATTATGAAGGCACAGATCGTGTCCTGTGGGATCATGTGCTGTTGCGAAGCGTAAAGCCTGCAGGGAAGAGCATTACATTTGACTCGTAAACGATATGGCCCAGCGTAAAGTCTGCGCTTACCCTGCAACGTGAACAAAATGTATAAAGAAGACATTACATGCTTCTATTTGTTATAAAACATTACACTATAGTGGCTCATTGTTCTACATTTTGTACATTTGAAAACTTGATCCAAACACACTTGATCCTTTACACACTGACTGACACAGGCTGGGCTGTCGGGCGGATCTTTGTGGTCCTCAAATCGGTCTTTTTCAGTCGCTGGACTCAGACTCTGGAACAAGTAGCCCCCATGATATACTAGTACTCATTGATTTTGGTCTTTTTAAATCGAGGCTCAAAACGTACTTATTTTGACACTTTTAAAGTCGTAATATGTAAGGTTTTCATGTCAAGTCATCATTAAATGGCCCCAATCTGTCAAAAGGCATTAATGAAACATGCTCTTTTCCAATACTTCTTTAACTGATAACTGTAGTTCAGCCGAGATATTTGGATTTCAAAATTAGTTTTACAGCCTCTTAATCTTGTTATTGTTTTCATTTCGATGTCCCGCCCTCCACCGTTTTACAAAACAGAAATTGGCAACCCAGACGCAGTGAAATCTGGGTTGCCAGAACTCACTGCGTTGAGCTAATCTCACTGGTAAAGTAACATGTGGCCTCAAACTAAAAAAAGTCTTGTTATGATTCTCAAATCATTAACGACAAAACAACGAATAAAACGAGGAACTATCTTTGTGAAAAAGGCGTTGGTTATAGATTTGTTGTTGACAAAACTCTTGTCTATTCAACTATTGTGGTCCCAGCTGCATATCTGGCAACCTGAGTCAGGGAGAGTGCAGTGCCACTTTTGGCCAGATTTTTACATACTGCTCTTCTAACACTCATTAGCGCGGTGGCACTTTTTCAATGCTTTTTTACTTTTAGTCTTTGATTGCACAAATGTTTAAATGGATTGTATGTGATTTTAGTGTAAGGAACTTTGGTCGCCTTGAGTGTTGTAAAGGGCTCTATATGTACAAATATATTGATTGAAATGGATTGAAAACAACTGCCTCACGATCTTGACCTTTTTCTGAGTCGTGTTCAGTGTGAATGAACATGATCTTGATAGCAATAAAAAAAGCAAAAAACAATTTCCTAGCCTGTTTCTTACATGTGGGTCAGGTGAAGAAGGTTATAATGACAGCATAACAAGCCATGGAACAAGAGTGAAGCTCTCACTGTCAAAGTTTAGGTTTTTGCTGCACGCGCCTCTCTTTCCTTTATGAAGTTTTCCTTGTTTGAAAACGTGTGTATATCTTCAACGTGTATCATAAACTTGCCGTAGTCTATGATGATGCAATTCCCTGGAGTCCCGGGTGCACCGTGACTGTAGAATACTTATTTTGAAAGTCACTTATCCTGACCCATTCCTATGTTCTTCCCTGGTGAGAAGCTGACATGGGTCCAAACAACACTTACATTTTTCCCACTTGACACGCCATTACAACACAGGTAAAATAATGCGGGAAAAAAGCGTATAGAAACAAATTAGCGCACCTCTATATTCTGTCAAACATCTACAAATCACTCTAAAAACGCGTGTAAATGACAAGCAGCATAACAGTTAAAACATGGTTAAAAGCTAATTACGTCTAATTACGTCCTCTTTCTATTAGCCTAACCTGCGTCTGAATTGTGCCTTCCATGTCTGAGAGCCCGCCCCCCCTTAGGCCTCTCTGATGTAAACTTTGCCTCAGCCCCGTTTCGTGGAAAAGTCCGCTCGCTCGCTGCTGTCTCCGCTGCCCCTGTTGTGTCTGTGATCCTGACATGACGCAAGCCCAGCCGGAGAGGGGGAAATGGGGGGGACCGGCTGTGGCTGGAGGGATACGGGGACCTCACCTTGAGTTTGGCTGATGAGGCTTGACGATTACCGCGGGACCATCTGATAAGAAACTGGTGCACACGTGGTATTTGCACAGCGATGACCTATGAGTGCAATGCATGTCTTTGGCAACATCCAGCAACTTGTTACATTAGCGTGTAAAGCTCGGGGTCCTCTCTCTGCAATGTTTTGGCTGCCTGCAATGCAAGATTTATGAAGTCAATTGTGGATCGTTGTCTCACGGTGAGATAGAGACAAAGAAGAGTGGACTAATGGAATATGATGTCACCCATTGGCTTTATCAGAAGATGCCCGTTACAGCTGCTCTTCATGAATGGGGAATTTACTGTAGAGCCAAAGTTTTACCATAGCAACATCATAGCAACCGAAGAGCCAATCAGGAGCGAGGGTGGCTTAGCTATAGCAAAAGCGGGATATAAGGCATTTTATTGGGATGCTATTATTTGTCAATTTCTGATTTCCATTGAAAATATCTAAATAAAAACACATTACTTTAGAGAAGTTTAAATATTTGGATACAAGTTTTTTTCTGCTATGCATTTGTACATATTTTTTGTCCAGGACTCCCTTGAAAAAGAGGTTCTTAATCTCAATGGGACTTTCCTGGTTAAATAAAGGTGAAATAAAATTTAAAAAATATTTACCGGTAGTATAAATAGGATTTTAGGCTCTATATGTTTTTCTATCTCAGTATACGGTAGTTTCCGTTGTGTGCGTTGCATTTACAGTCAGTTTCATTATGACTGCTCTGCTGCTGTTCAGGGGCAGGATATAGAGTCCAGGAAGTCAGGCTTAACTGATCATGTTAATTCAATCACACGGAAGTCTACTGTACAGCTACATTTATGGACAATGCATATGTGTTGATGGTGCATTCATTCTGTAAAGGTGATACAGTACGCAAAATGTTATGTTTTGATCTTTTGATAATGTTGCAACATGGTTTTGTCATGAAAAACAGACCTGAAGCTTTTGAGCATCTGGCAACAGGTGGCACTAACAAGTCGGCCGGCTCTTTTGTCTATGCTGCTTTTAAACAATATTTTAAGTATGTTATTGTGAGGTTTGAATTGATTCACACTGGCAAAGAACAGTGCAGTTAAGGTAATATAAAGGATTACTGTGTTTTAGAGTGACTTTAACCCCTCATTGCACAATAATCCCAATTCAAAATCAATAGTTAGCATTTGTTCATATAAATCTAAATAAAAATCAACGAATTTGGTAGCATTTATTTTACTGGAGTTAAAATAACTCCAGTAAGTATTATATATATATTTTATATATAAAGTATTATATTAAAAAATAATAAAGTATAATAATTAGGATGTGTTTTTATGTATCATGCATTTTGGTTGTTCAATATAAAAAGTATGAAAATAAAGGTAAGCAGTATTATATTTCAACCAACTGGTTTCAAATACATGGCCTGTTAAAAAGGACTCCATATTTTTTCACATCAACATGTTTCCGCTCTTATTTGCCTTCCGTGGTTAGAACTGAGAGGCTCAGATGAGGTTCAGAATAAAAGCAATTAAATATACAACATACATTAATATATTGCACTTAATACGGAGAAAAACTTGAGAGAATGTCTATAGATTATTGTTTGGTATCAATGGTTCCAGTCGGACTCCAAGAGCAGAAGCTCGGACGTCTTGAAGTACCATTAAAGAAGGCGCTTTTTGCTTGGGTCCAACTAAATGTTTACCTGGAAAGTCCTGCAGTATGGCATCCAAGAAACTGACTTTAATTTGCCAAGTTACAGGTCATAGTCTGTCTGTGCAGAGAGGCAAGACAACAATTCAGATCTTTTGAGCAGAAAACATCTTTAATTAAATATTGTGCTAGTTTGTAGATACTGAGTTACATTCCAATAAAAGAAGTAACACCTCCATGGAAACAAGCGAGTTGAGGACCAAAAGGGAAAGGTTAAATGTATATCGCAAGTGCATTACATCCCGAAGCACAAAGGGGACGAAAGGGCACTGATTTACAAATTACTCAATTAAAACTAGGATCAAATACATGTCAAAGCACAAGACCAACTGTTTTGTTTCTTTGCTAAAGACATGACATCGCCTAAATAATCGCTGTATTTTTGATGGAACTGCGTCTCATCTTTGAGCCTGGTGGCGTAGATAAAGTTATGATTGATGCGGTCTCCTCCTCTCAGACACCTCAAAGATGAGCGATACTTCCTCAGGTATTCTGCAGTGAGGAAAATCCTTCTCTTTTCATCAGCGCTCCCGACGCTGATCCCACATCTGATGTCTGTTTCCCAAGCCCCTCTCTCTGGCACTTTGATGTGGCGTGTTGTGATTGCACACAGGGGAATTTATTTCATATATTTTACAGTTGCAATGTGTCACGTGAACTGAGCTTCAAAGAGAGTTATACAGGTTTTTTCTTTTTCAGGTCTAATATACTGTATGAGGAAACTTCAATGGTGTATGGATCAGGAGAGTAGCTTTAAACTAAAGTTGTCTTCACACAGCAAACCTGTCAAGTAAGTAAGTAAGTAAGTAAGTAAGGTTTATTTGTATAGCGCCTTTCACAGACCAGGGTCACAAAGCGCTTCACAGATTAAAACACATAAAACACACATACAAGTCAGATAAAAATAAAACACAGAAAAACACAGTTTACACAGTTCACAGAGGCCTATGAACAGTGAGGCAAGAAAGCCTGTCTAAACAAATGCGTCTTAAGTTGGGACTTAAAATCCTCCACAATCTCTAAGATTCAGAGTGACTGAGGAAGCTCACCGGTTGCTACGGTTTCCCCTACCACTAAAAGCAACTACAATAGGTTTGAATGTAATGAGTGAGTTGTTGGTCGGGGGCTTTGCTGTGTCTCAGTGTGTGTATGGAGTGAATGGGAAAACATTTGAACTCTGAACATTGTAAAGTGGGGGCGACAGTAGCTCAGTTGGTAGAGCATTGGCCTTTGAGCCTGAAGGTCGTGGGTTCGAGCCCACCTCAAGACCTACTTCACGACTCCCACTGATGACTGCTGTCATTGTGTCCTTGGGCAAGACACTTAACCCCACTTTGCCTGAAGCCCCCACTGAAAGATCTCAGCTCCTGTGGACTCACCACCTGCAGGAGGATCAGTGAGGGGCTGGTGCTCTGTGACTGGGTGCAGCTCTGACTGCCACCCCCCTGACCCAGAAATGGATTAAGGGGAAGAAAATGGATGGATGGATGGACATTGTAAAGTGCTTTGGGGGACCTTGGTCTGTAAAATTTGCTATAAAAATCACAAACACTTACTTACCTTGTCTTTTTTGTTTATTTTATGTAAATTTTATCTGTCAACCAGGCACAAAGTTGATCAAATTGGTGCAGCTGCCCTTTTAGCTACTAGTCACAAAGAAGGACTAAAATGTGTGGACCAAGTCAGAAGTTTGTGATAAGCAAACGTCATACAACACATACTTGAAACACCTGAAAAGCATCATTCCAGATTATTTGTCTTTGCTCTGCGTGTGACACCATATGTTCAGTGATCTTCTGGCTCCATGAACAACACTCACAACATTATCAGAGTGAGTTTGCATGCTTAGCTGCTGCAGAGGGATGCACTCCACACGCACCTGCACACATATATACATGCGCTCATTTGGTACACATGGGAGACAATGGAAAGTATGAGTCACGCTGCTGCTGCTGCTACTGCTGTTACTGCTGCTGTTACTGCTGCTGCTGCTGCTGCTCGCTGAGCCTATATCACCGTGGCGTTGAGTCATTGTTGGGCTTCCTGTGTCTTTGTGAATGAGACAAGCCCGAGAAGTCACGCACGGCACAATAACAATATTTTAGCCAGTTAAAATCAATCAATTCGCAATTTTCTTGATTTTTGTAGATTAGACTAGTCCAGTAGAATTATTTGTGTATGGCATATTGTACATAACTTAAGCAATATCGTGCTGCTTTGTTGTGCAAATGCGTAGATAGCGCCGTAGGCTTGTTGCGGTGCATGATTTAAATTTTGCTTAAAATGTTGTCTTCTCAGACAGATGGTTCTCAAGAGGAAGTCACATTGTTTGAGTGAGCCAAAATGTAGTGCTACTAATTAGGGCTAATCAGAGGCTTTAAATACCGAAGTGATAAGATGTTTTAAAATCTTTTTTTGTACAGGAAACATCAATGAACTTATTTCACATAAATATTATTAAACTGTAAGGACACATTTGCATCTTCATTTGGGACATGCTGAAGTGGACATGGTTTAACAGTAGTTTTGGTCTTGGTAAAAATGAAGTTAGGGTTCAAACTTGCAAGTAAGAGGAGAGCGTGCAAACTTCACAAAGAAATGTCAGTTTTTGTTGTTTATTCAACACATGTGAGGCTGTTCTTGTTGGGCTGATCCTCTGCTCCTGTGTTTGGTGCATTGTTTGCAGAAGGGAGTTGCACAGAGATGATAGTGACTTTATGCATTAAATATGACGTGGATCTGCACATGTAAAGAAGAGGCCCCTAAGAACACTGGCAGATTTCTCTACACACTGCAGCAAATACATGGTTCTCTTTTCACACACACTTCTGTTCTGCTGTGCGTTTCAATACGTGGACATGTGTGAATACATTTTTCATGAGCTGTTTCATGTTCTTTTATTATCTGATAGCATTGAGTGTGATTGAATGATTCATGTGTTTGAATAATCCTGCAGTGACAACTAGCCCCTATATTCCTTGTGCTCATTGCTCTTTTCATAGATCAAAAATGTCTCCTACTCACAAACAAACATGAATCTACTGAGGACCTAAAGTTTTAAACCAAAATGTTTCACAAAATGTCATGCAAAATGCTGCTCTCTGTTTCAAAATAAGAAATGACAAACAGCAGCTTTAGTTTAATAGATAGTTTTTTGTTTTTCCTCAAAGCAGTGACTTGTGTGGCTTTGATACAGCCTGATAGCACATAATGGAGTTGACATGTCAACACGGCTCTGGTCAGCGATCACACTTTTCCTCAGATAATGAGGGCTTTTAGCAATCACAAACACACACACACACACACACGCACACACACACACCCACCTATCACTGTGGGAACTTCTACACAGAGTTTAACATCAGGACTTATATCAACCCCTCACCCGATAAAACAAATCCAGTCCAACCCCAAGAGGTAGTATTTAACTTTGTTGATAAATAAATAGATTCACTGGAATTAACAAGCATTATGATAAAACACCAAGAAAGAAACATTCATTTGTATGTTTACTTTATTTTACATTTAATAGCCTCATAACCGTACACTGGACACCACTCATGTGCCTAAACAAATGATTAGTTTAATTTAGTTTACTATAAGATAAGATAAGATAAGAGTTCCTTTATTCGTCCCACAGTGGGGAAATTTCGATGTTGCAGCGCACATACAGGACAGTAGTAAGAGCACACAGGGATCACACAATAAATACAAAATACGTAGTAGCTATGTTTCCTAACTAGCATAACTGGCTGTAGATGCTGGAAATGCTTCAATACCAGTCAGAAAATATAATATACATGTAGTAGTGCAGAGTTATGTACTGTACATATAGTGCAGGATAATAAGTAGATAAAGTAAAGTGACATTGTTCAGTGGATATTCTGAAGTTGCAGTATTGCACATTGCACATGATTTTAGAATTTACTTATTTACAGATGAATGAAATTTACAGGCTCAGCAGTTTTTATTGTACAGAACTAATCTGTCACTAAAACTGTTCTCCAGAGCTTCAGTCAAAATAACAGGACCCTTAATTAGGACAAAATCACATCAAATAAAAGTCAGCATCTGTTACGTGGGAGATCTAATCTGCTCTTACATCACATTCAAGCAACAAACTGGAAGCATTTCTTTAAGCTTAAGGATTTTCAATGAATTTTGAGTCAAAGATTTTCACTTTTACTGCAAATAAATATCGGGTGAAAAAAACACATTGCATGACCTCTAATAAGTAACGTCTAAACCCAGCATGTGTGTCCTTTTTTCAGACACAAACAAGTCAATCTAGGGTGGATTTCTCTCCGCACCAGCCAATCAGCTACAGTGACAGAGAGCTTGCCATCGCACACATGGCCCACAGTGATAGTAGAGCAGGAGAAGTGTGAGGGCAGACCTGCAGCTCTGATACAGCCTGTGGTCACTGTGGTCTGATCAACACACGAGCCCGACACCTAAACCAAGGTGATAAACTGTTGTACACTCTAAGCGCCCGCATTGTTCCTGACCCACATTCCACATAAAAGGACGTGTTTTTACAGTGTATGTAAGGACAGCACTCGAAAACATGTGAGTCTGAAGCCTGAAAATTCATCTCGTGACCATTCATTAAAGCTGGAGTTTCTAGCTTTAAAAAAAGTACTGTCAATCAGCTAACAGCCCAAATTGCTCTTTCTCAAGTATGCAAAAGATAAACGTCTTCTGATAAGATAAAGACAGCATGTTGTGCGCTCTCTTCTAAAAGAGTAAAGATTAGGTTTAATTTATTAGGGTAATGTGCAGTTACATTAATATGATGGCTGCACCAGATTTAGCACCATACTTCTTTCCGTCTGTAGTCCCTGACAATACAAGAATATAACTTGAATATTAATATACAGTTCAAATAAGCAGTGCAAGTTTCCTAGCCTGACTGTCGCCAGACCCTTGTAGTTCCACCATGCTCCACCAGAGGCGTTTCGCTTCACACAGAAGGGTCTGGGATTGAGCACATTGTAAACTCCTTCAGGACATCAAAAAATAATCGTCCAATCAGGATCGCTGGTGTTGCGTCGGGTTTGCACCGCCTTCTCGTGCGTGTCTCAGGCGGCAGAAAAAGCAATCCAAGATGCCGGACATAAAGTCTGCGAATTAAAGAAAAAGTTTAAATACAAACTAATTAAGATGCGGATGTCACTTATAATGCAATATGAGGCGAGATGTTGATGGTTCTATGTTGTTAAATGTGTGGCATTTGGCAACCTATGGGAGTCGTGTGTTGAATTGTGTGCTTCGATGTGAGTGGTTGAAGGAACATGTCAATTGGTTTGTCCAATCACATACAATGATTTTTTTACAAGACCCCGCCTTCTGGAATGTATCCGCTATGATGCAGACCCAGACGCTCGTGTGAACTAGAAGGGTCTGGCGAGAGTCAGGCTACAAGTTACTTACTTCGATACAGTTCAACAATAGTGTAAGTCGTAATAGCAAGAGTAATGGTTACAGAGTTACTGTTAGCAGCAATAGATAACATTTGACACAATTTTCAAACAAATAAAAGAACAATTGCTATCAGATGTACCCACGAGGGTATCATCCGATATTCATTATACCTAACGGTACAGTAACTGGAAGCAAGATAACTGCGTAGAAGGTGTGTTTGGTGTGAACAAGGCTTCAGAGGTGTGGACTCGAGTCATGTGACTTGGACTCGAGTCAGACTCGAGTCATGATTTTGATGACTTTAGACTCGACTTGACCAAATGTAAAAAGACTTGCAACTCGACTTGGACTTTAACATCAATGACTCTGACTTTCACTTGGACTTGCGCCAATTGACTTGCAAAGACTTGCGTAACCCGGGCCATTTTTACCTTTCTCCGCATCTCTCTTTCTATCTATGCCGTCTCTGAAGAAACAAAGCCTCGCGGTAGTTGTAGCGCTCGCGCGAGAGTTCGAACGTGAGTTCCAGGCAGTTCGCGCAGCAACACTTCCCTAAACAAGCGCACTGCATTCACCGGTGGGTGTGTTGTCTAGGGGAGCTGGAAATGAGCGAGCTGCAGGTATTTATCGCGACCTAACGTCATATTTTGTTCTACAAACCGTAATTGATATGCTTTCACTACAGGCGCCTCATACAATTGAATCGACGCAGTTGTCACACTGTGTGCCGTGTTTTAAAGAGGAACTGGTGAGTCAAACTAGCGCTAGCCTGCGCTGCTCTGTTGGCTCTTTCTTATATTTTTCTGTGTGGGCGCCGAGGCCTATTATTATGAGTGTTTTTGCTGTGCTCCTCCTGCTAAAGTTTGCATACATTAGATAGTTGTTTTGATTATGTGCACTAAGCTAGATTAATATTTGCACTATTGTTTATGGTTCATTGATATGAGAATCAATACTTTGACTGATTGAATTAATTTATATGAGACATTTTATTATGTAATGATATATTGGTAATTATGAGATATTACTAATGCTGGCCCAGTTCATACAGGCCAGGTTCCTTCCCCTCCATTGGTCCCTTCAGTCCTTTGGAACAATAACCACTATGGACATTAAACTGATTATATAGATACAGGTCCTAGCCCAATACTCATATTCATATATGCTGCACTTGCTACTTCCCATTAAAACCCCCAAAGATAAAAAGTATGTTGACACGGACTGCTCTGATTTTATGTGTGGTCTGTGCATGGGTAACTGAGCCTGCATCTGGCACAACATAGTTTTGATTTACCAGCAGCCAACCACATGGAACAAACTGTTAGTCCATGGGTCAGAGACCAACGAGAATGCACCAGCAAAATGATTCCTAACATTATTTTGTTTGCCTACAAAAGTACGTGGAGACCAACAAGAAACAAATCGCGGTCAAAAAGACTCGAGAGGACTCGAAAGTCAAACCGTAGGACTTGGGACTGACTTGAGATTTGTTGGCCTTTGACTTGGACTCGACTCGGGACTTGCCTGTCTTGACTCGTGACTTGACTCGGGACTTGAGGGCAATGAATTGAGACTGACTTGTGACTTGCTAAACAATGACTTTGTCCCACCTCTGCAAGGCTTTACGGTAAATTAGATTACCCCCAAACTAACCATCATTAGTGCACAACGTCTGTTTTTATAATATATGTGACAAATACGATTTCAAATATTTATCAGATTATTTTATCAACAGTCCTTTTAAAAGGTATTTAAGGAGCTACTTGGCAAGACTGACCGAGGTCCCTGCCCTATCCCAAGTCTGAAACGCTAATCTTAGACATTCACTTTGATGGCCTCCGATGCAAAACAATGGCAGTATTATACATACTGCACTATAGACTATTCTCTGTCCATTTATAAAAAACTAGAACTGTATGCTAATATGTAACTTAGCAACCTGCACTTCTAATTTGAAATGTATATCATTATGAAAGTTATAAGATTGTATTGCACAGGGGGGTCTGCAGATGGAAATTAGCCTTAGGCTATAATCTGGCATATTTACATTGGTTAAATGTTCATTAATATGCATTGTACCTCCTTTTAAAGCCCAAATAAATAAATAAATATTGTCAAGGACTACAGGTGGAAAGTAGCATGGTGCTAAATCTAATGCAGACATATTTTTTATGCAAGTGCACAATGGGCCTCATTCACGAATAACTTCGTAAGAAACTACTCAACTTTCTTCTCAAGTTGTCCTTAAGTAGATTTCTAAGAAGTCCCCACGTGGGATTCATCAACGCACTCGTAAGCCGCTGAATTGTTCGCAGCTGTTCTCTCAGATTGATGAATCCCATTTCCTCGTAAATACAGCGCGCGTGCCAGGTGCTTCATTAGCATAGGTACTTAGCATAAGTAACCGCCCATTAATGCCCATATAAGGGACTGCAGGGCCGTGTGCAGACGGCTGAGGAAACAGCAACAGGCCTAAAGCAGAGTTACACGGAGCAAAATAGTCACCCTTTTTTCTTCCTTTACCAGACTGAGAATAAAGTTATAAAATGTTGACTTAAAAGGCGAAATATTATGATAATAAAGTCGAACTAGCAAAATTATGAGATTAATCTAAGAATATGATGAGATTAATCTCAAAATGTTATGAGCTTAATTTAAAAATATATTATGTATTATTTTAAAGATGAATCTCAAAATGTTTTGAGATTAATCTCAAAATATTTTGGACCCTGGGAGGAGATCCAGCGCGGACCAGCGCTGAGACCAATGCAGACCCGAGGAGAGACTGGAGTGACCAGCACACAGAAACCAGCGCGGACCTATAGGAGAGACCGCATAGACTGGAGTGACCTGACTGGAGAGACCGGTGCGCAGAGACCAGCGCGGACCGAAGAGAGACCGCATAGACCAGACTTGAGAGACCAGCGCGGACCCGTATGGATCCAGGAGCATGCAGCACGGACCCGTATGGAGAGAGACCAGTGCAGACCCGTCTAGATCCATGGGAGAGACCAGTGCAGACCCGTCTAGATCCATGGGAGAGACCAGTGCAGACCCGTATAGATCCATGGGAGAGACCAGTGCAGACCCGTATAGATCCATGGGAGAGACCAGCGCAGAGACTCAGCGCGGACCCAGTAACCTCCTGCAGCAGCAGTATATATGCCGTTCTTCTGTGGCCCGTGGATAAAGAAATGCCCCCTATAAATAGGAAGGGGTCACTAATACACGGCAAGATTTCCAATGTATTTGATAAAGCGTTGGCACATTTCATTTCAAAATGAATTAAAAAGTAGGCCAGATCTGCAGTGAAAAAGGCGGTATATAAATAAAGATTACTAATAAAGATTACTACAAATAAATAAATACATACATCGATATGACGGACATATCACTGGAATGTTGTATTTTTATTCAACTTCACCAAAGAGGACAACCCCGGCTGTGAACATGTCGGCACTGAATGCGTACGAGTGCTCCTGAGGACTCGTAGGATTTGTACTTGCCCAAGAGAAATTCTGGTTACGAGAAATATTCGTGAATGCCACTTTCTTCGTAAAAACCGCGTAAGTAGGATTTACGTACAAATCTGTTCCTAAGAACCGTTCGTGAATGAGGCCCATTGTTCTTAAAAAAATCCAACTTCAAACTTCAAACTAAAATTATCGAATGATATGAGAGTCTGTAGGAGGGACCAGAGCAGGAAGGTGGGAGGCTGAAACTGAAACCGGCCCGAATACATCCAGGAGCCCGACCTTTTAAATGAGCCCCCAAATGGAAATGTCTGGTCTGAGACAGAAGCCATCATGACTCTGCATCCAACTCTAAGTGCTAAGGGTATTTCATGACACTTTTGAGCAACTGTGGTTAGAGTTAAACTCATCATTCTAACAATGCATAAGACAGTGTTTTCCACTTGAATGTTTTTGTTATCTGAAGGCTAAGCTGCAGCGCTGTGGCAAATGCTGATTGGACTGTCTATGGCTATAATATCACATGCATTCTGTGAACCTTTGTTTATGCCTCGTCTCTACCATCCACAATAAAACATGTCTTCTGTCTGTCTGACACGATCCCAGAATTTTCATTTTCGTCAATACTTCACTGAAGTGCTGAGAAGACATACAAACCATTTTACTTCAATAGCTTTTCACATAAACCCCAACTCTGCAAAATGCTAGGAACATTCCCAGGACATGTTTATGTGAATGGGCCACATGACACCCTTAACTTGATGGTATGTGGCGCAGTTCTTTGAACTTCTAACTACTCCTTTTGAGCAGCAAGTACTGTATGCCTGTAATAACTATTTGGTTGTTGTTATTTACAACATTATTGTGTTGTCAAATAAATGAATAAAAAAAAAATAAACTTAACTTTTGAAAATACATTATAGGGTGTGTTCATGTGACACCACAACATTCAAAAGAACCCACAGTTTAAAATTCTGATGGTGGGCAGCTGGAAAATCCTTGGTGGTAACTATGGTAACTGTCAAAACTAATAATTTATCTGTAATTCCCAGACCAATCTTCATGAAATAGAACATATCAACTATGGCATATGCATGATGTTGGCTAGTAGAAAGGACTATGTGGGTTTTGTGAATGTAATCACTTTCAAACATGAGCTTTGGACATTATCTATTTCAACATTTTTTTCCAAAATGCTTCTTTCCCATGGGGTTGTACTGGCACCGGTCCTCCAAGTGAGAACAAATTCTACAACATGGGAGGGCTACAACATGGGAGTGGAAATGCCTGTTCTGAACACTTAGAACTACTGTAGAAACCTGTTCACTTCATCACTCCTGGACAAATGACGGATTACTGCTTTTGCTCTAAAACAGATTGTTCATATAATCTCACATTTCATTCCTTTTTTCCCTGCAGTGGGCTGTTCGGGAAACCCAATCCCGGCCAGAGAGCAGGTAGTTACAGAGCCCGGAGGCAGAGCAGGGCCCATGACTCATCCCATTGATGACTTTAACAGCACTCTACTCCCCCTCCCCCCCACTGCACTGGGGCTAGACTTCCTCTGCACTTCCCTTCTCCAGCTTACAGCCTGGGGCTTAAATTAGAGCTGTGGCACTGGGCCATGAGTGAGAGGGAAAGTAGTGAGCAGCAGCAGCCATTCATTCCTCTGGAGCCTGAGTCATATTCAGAACAGAGCAGGGAGGGGGCTGGGAGGGGTTTCCACTGGAGCAGAGCTGAGCGAGCAAAGTATGTGTGTTTTGCCGCTTTTCCACAGTAATGGTACGGTACGGTGCGGCACGGTACGGCACGGTACAGCACGGCCAAGTTCGGGTGCGTTTCCATCAAAAATAGTACCTCCTAGTATCTATTTACGCGCAATGCATAACTAGTAACATTGGTGCGATGCATGGAGTTATTATAATATCGGTGATAGCTGGTTATTACCTATGAGGGGACTCGCTTACCCCCTGCAGAACTGGCTCCTAAAACCTTTTCAGGACACAGAGTGACAGACTAACAGCAAGTATTTAATAGAAAATTCAGCACAGTGCGAGTGGTAGTTGAAAATGCTTTCGGCAGTCTAAAAGGAAGGACTCGGACACTGAACATGTGAAGTCAATGGTGCTGACTGTGCTCTACAATCTGCAAAAACCACGGAGATACCTGTGACAGAATGGGACAAACCTGTAGCAACAGCAGCTGTGTAGCAGATAATACGAGATATAGCACACTAGCACAGGACGGAAGTTAGCCTAATAGCTTGCTATCGATAGCTAAATGTAGCTAAATGCTAGCTCACTGTGTACCATAGACAATCAAACCTTTACACGAGTAAATACATTTAGCTTTGGGCCAACGGGATACGTAGCTAACCAGTTATTTCCAGGATTACCACAGACTAGTCACGAATCCAGAGCGATCTCCCCAAAAACCTCGTAAAACCTCTGTGTTGTGCATTCTAGCTCCCTTTGAATTCTTTCTTCGGCCTAAAGAGAGTAACGTGTGGACCTCGTCCACCGACCAGGACGTTGACTTTTGGGGCTTTTTGTGCGATTCCATTTCACTGGAGGGAGGAGGACATAATGTAGCCAAAGATGAGCAGCCAGTTTTAAAGATGGCAGTTGAGTTGTTTTTACCAAAGGGTCGGACGTCGCGTCCAGTGACGACACTCGTTGACCAATCAGTGTAAGGCTGTCGGCTGACGTCACATTATGGTGTAGGTACAGCGCGGCTGGAACCACCGTCGCGGTGGTACGAAAAAAGATCGCAAAACCTGGCCCCAACCCTGGTGGAAATGCAAAAGCACCGCGCCGTACAGTGCCGTGCCATGCCGGACCGTGCCATGCCGGACCGTGCCGCGCCGTACCGTTACTGGTACTGCGCAAAGAATATATTAGTGATATGTTTGTCCCATATGAACCAGCCCGGACTCTGAGGAGCACAGGGACTGGACTCCTGTTCGTGCCCAGAGTCAGAACTAAACATGCCTTGCCCTCTTCAGGTGGGTGGAGAGGTCCTTCCTCAAGTGGAGGAGTTCAAGTATCTCGGGGTCTTGTTCACGAGTGAGGGAAGGATGGAGCGTGAGATTGACAGGCGGATCGGTGCAGCGTGCGCAGTGATGCGGTCGCTGTATCGGACCGTTGTGGTAAAGAGGGAGCTGAGCCGAAAGGCAAAGCTCTCGATTTACCGGTCAATCTTTGTTCCCTCCCTCACCTATGGTCATGAGCTTTGGGTAGTGACCGAAAGAACGAGATCGCGGATAGAAGCGGCAAAATGAGCTTCCTCCGCAGAGTGGCTGGGCGCTCCCTTAGAGATAGAGTGAGGAGCTCAGTCACATGGGAGGAGCTCGGAGTAGAGCCGCTGCTTCTCCACGTCGAGAGGAACCAGTTGAGGTGGCTCGGGCATCTGTTCCGGATGCCTCCTGGACGCCTTCCTGGGGAGGTGTTCCGGGCACGTCCCACTGGGAGGAGGCCCCGGGGAAGACCTAGGACACGCTGGAGGGACTATGTCTCTCAGCTGGCCTGGGAACGCCTTGGGGTCCCCCCGGACGAGCTAGAGGAAGTGTGTGTGGATAGGGAAGTCTGGGCGTCTCTGCTTAGACTGCTGCCCCCGCGACCCGGCAATGGATAAAGCGGAAGAAAATGGATGGATGGATGGATGGAGGCTGCTTTTCAGATTGCTAAAATCTGGAACAATCTTCCTGAAGATGTGAGACAGGCCTCTCTGACAACGTTTAAAACCAGGTTTAAAATGCTTCTGTTTGGCTACGCATACAACTGAGGGATTTTATATTTTTATCTTTCTTTTTAATGTTCTGTGATTATTTATGATTTTAATGCTATCTTGTTTTGTTCAGCACTTTGAATTGCCTTGTGTATGAATTGTGCTTTACAAATAAACTTGCCTTGCCTTGCCTACTGCGGAAAAGTGGCATTTGTGTGTGTTTGTGTTTTTGTCTGTGTGTGTATGTGTGTTTGTGAGACACCAGCCCATTCAACTTCTGTTTGAGTTTAAACAAATCTTAAAGCTGGGGTAATCTTTCAAACCACACAAAAAGGGAACTACTCCAGGTATTCCATCTAACTCGTTTCTTTACCATTCATCTGATATTTCTGTTTTGATAATCACTTTACCTGCTGCTATTATTACTATTTTTTATTCTGGTCATATCCTCTGCTGCCACAATATAAACATTGGTAAATACCTCCTGCTGACTACAGTGTATACTCTACTAGAGTACTATCGTTGAAGCAAGTGCAATTATAGCTCCAGAGTTTTATTTCATTATCCATTATCTTAAATAATAGATCCTGTTTGATGTGTGCAATCTGAGTGTTCTTATTTCCTCCATTTATTCTGCTGCAACGATGACATTTAAATTTCCCCACTGTGGGACGAATAAAAGTCCATCTTATCTTATCTTACGCTCAAAACTGTTTTTCATATTCATGTATTTTTGACCTCTGTCAGATCTTTATATCGGCTTTTTCAGACAGAAAGGACCACCCTCTCAGCTCTCAGCCCAAAGCGTCATATAGTGATCCATAGGGTTATTTATGGTATTGTTTTTACCGGACCTGGAGGATTCCCACCCGAACACTGGGAGTAAAAATCAAACTCCGCACAGAAAGGCCCAGGGTAACACAGGAATCGAACTCATGGTCTTCTTACTGTGCTGCCAAGTATTCTAAGTATGCACAAGATAAAATGTGTTCTAAGATGAAGACAGCATGTTGTGTTCTGATTTTACTTTAATAAATTATTCCTGTTGGAACAAACAACAAATTAGGGGAGCACCTGCATATACTCGAAGAACATACAAATCCCAGATGATGATGAGTTCTACCTACTCCCACCATCACCCCTTTAACCCTTTCATGGTTTCCTCAACTATTTGGTGGATCACTTTTTGAGTCTCCTTGAAGCATACTTGGAACTGAAATCTACCTCTTGGGGCATCTCAGAGCGAGAGGGGAGGGGTTAGTGAGTGTTTTTGGTCTTGTCTGTGTGAAGAGCGTTGGTGTGTCTTGGTCTAGTCTGTCTATTGTAATCTTTATTTATATACCAACTTTTCACTGGGGGGGGGGCAGTACAGGAGGCACATGCCAGACCTATTGTACATATTTTTAGCGGTAGGGGAAACCGGAGTACCCAGAGGAAACCTACGCAGACACGGGGAGAACATGCAAACTCCACTCAGAAAGGCCCTGGTCCGACCGGGATTCGAACCCAGGACCTTCGTGCTG
Organism: Knipowitschia caucasica; assembly: GCA_964034765.1. Classification (NCBI taxonomy): domain Eukaryota; kingdom Metazoa; phylum Chordata; class Actinopteri; order Gobiiformes; family Gobiidae; genus Knipowitschia; species Knipowitschia caucasica. The sequence goes on from OZ035839.1 coordinate 11,910,578, forward strand.
AGAGGCGAGAGTGCTATCCACTCTGCCACCGTGCCGCCATTGCCATTGATGTAAATGTGTATGTGTGCATCATTGACTGTTTTATGTTTTGTTGGAGGGTATTGAATGAATGGAAGGGGATTGGATTAAAACAAGCTCTTAACCAATCCCTCTTCAAACCATGCACAGGTTTTCTTGTTTTCTCTTATCATATTTTCCTGTGAATAATTGTTTGTATCTTGTGCATGTTTGAAACAAATGAAATCTTGGCAGATTTTACCATCAAGCTGCATCTCGACCATTTTGTAGAGGCTTAAAAAAATCAAACGACTTTGCTTCCTTCAAGGAGTGAACATTAAAGGGTTAACCACATGCCACTTCCTCCAGAAAGGTCTCGTCTCCATGCAATTAAACATCTCGGGTCTATACACATTCAAAGTGCCCACAAAAGCAATGTGCAGTAATAAGTCAATGAATAATTGAGAACACAAATCTCATTATAATTAAATTTCTGCCTCTGCGGGGGAGCCATTGTGCTGTTATGAGCGGAGGGGAAACTTAAGCAGGCAGCGGGAGAGCAGCCAAAGTCCATACCAACGCTTTAAGAGCATCACAAAGAACCATGCACATAGATGTAGCAGCAAAGTACTTTCCTGTTTGTGTGAAAGCAAATTATTGTAGTTAATACATTGAAATGGTTGAATAGGAGTTTATAAATAATGATTGCCCACAAACAGACAAAATATAACACACTGTTTAAGCTATTTAAAATAAAAATGCAATCTCATGCTAGTCTGAGAGTTATCTTCTTTTGACTACTTAGGTTCTTATTAAAAGAGAAGTACTGTACATGTTCTCTCTACCATTCATGTTGTATGGCCTGATTAGTTCTGTGATGGGAGCCCACTGGGATTACTGGATAGGGTGCTGTGCAAAACAGTGGTGACCTTATGCAGCGTTCATGTCCTCTCAGAAACTTGGACTGGATCTATGGTTCCCAACATCTTTGACTGCAGAGGAGGAAATACACTCTGGAACCCTTTGGAACTTTCTATGAGCCAAAACGGCTTCAGATCCTACAGCTCTTGGCTCAACAATCTGACTCGTGGCTCTGACATGTCTTTGTTCTGTTTGTGGCAGATCTACAATGTTCATCTCCAGAATGAGGTTCACCTGTGATCAGTGTGGAAAGACCTGCGGCTAACCCAAACTAAATAGACGCTACAGAACTCACTCTGGAGAAAAACCATACGAGCGTGATCTGTGTGGAACAGGTTTTACTTCAAAAGGAACATCTCGAGGTCCACAGCAGAATCCACACTGGAGAAAAGCCCTTCAGCTGTGACGTTTGTGATCAGAGTTTAAGTTTAAGACGAGAGCGTACTCTCTAAGATCATCAGAGGATCCACACAGGAGAGAAACCATTTGAGTGTGGAAAAACATTTAGGACCAAACAGCAGCTCTCACTACATCAGCGTGTCCACACAGGAGAGAGACCTCACCAATGTGACCAGTTCGTCTGTGGAGACAAGAGAGAGATCAGAGGGGGGGAGAGAGACCATAGAGAGACCAGAGGGAGAGAGAGACCAGAGACAGAGAGATAGCAGAGACTAGAGAGAAAGAGAGACCAACAATGTTACAGGACTGATGCCGTGTCACACAATTTTGGAAAACGTTGAGGTTCCGACTTCTCTCTGAAAGGAGCTACAGTATATAAATAACGATTACTTACTTCTTGTTTTCTGCTCTCATGCCCACAGGCTTAGAGCTACAGAGCTGAAACTCACATCACTAACACTTGATTATGGCCTGAACTGGGTGAAAATACATGCCCATTATGAACTCTAGAACCTTTCTATGGGAGGCCTCAGACCTAAACATGTTTCAATCTGCACCAATGTTGCAAAATCAAATCTTTACATTCTTACGAGCAAAATATTACAGTATGCAGAGGGTGCACGTCCCACAATCGACCACTAGGGATGCACTGAATCCTTTCAATTAGCTTACCCACTAACAGACCCTTCTGCATCGGCAAGGAAAACTCTAAAACCCAGTTGTAGAAAAATTAGAAACCTTTGTGAGGGCCACATTGAGAGAGGGATCTGCCATGCCATTTAGGGCTTTGTATGTTAAAAGAAGGATTTTATAAAAAGTTCTATACCAGTGGAATTATTGTAACACTGGAGTTATGTGCTCCCTCCTTTTGGTGCCTGTTAAGATCCTTGTGCTTTAATTTGGAAACACGATATAGAAATGTGCCGTTTTAGTTGCTTTGTTTTTATATGCCTTGAAGGAGAGTTCTTGGTCGATTATGACTCCAAGATTCCTCACAGTGTTGCTAGGTGCTACGCTAACATTATCGAGTGTGATTCTCTGACCGGCGAGGGAATCAGTTCAGTTCAGTTCAGTTCAGTTTATTTATTTGCCATTTGCAGTAAAACACCACATTGGAATACATTAGCAAAAAGTCACCAGTGTGCACAGACAAATACAGACATAAAACAACATTAAAAGACAGAAATAAAACAAATAAAACAGTAAACAAATGTCACTGTGAAATCGATCGACTAAAACAGTTTCAAAACAAGTGCAAATCATTAAAGTGCTCTGTTCACACTGATAACAGCCTGTGGGTAAAAACTGTTACCGTAACGAGATGTCCTGCATCTCAGAGAGCGATATCTTCTGCCAGAGGGAAGACGCTGGAACATGGCTTTTCCAGGGTGGCCAGAATCGCGCAGACTCTTAAGGCCTGTGTATATTCGGGCGTCACTGGTTGTGTTGGCGTCAGTGGGGGTGGGTCCCAGCTCAAAAGTGGCCAAAATGACGTGCGCTGACATGCTTGCAATACCACCCCGGGCCGACGGGGTGGACCCGGAATAAGAATTAGCCAATGCTAACATATAGCATCTTCTTACCTCTCAAAGACGTCTTTACAGGATGGACCAAAAGTTGGCTCTTGGCCCAAAGCTCCGTTCCACATGTGTGTCAATGCTGAGGGGAGTGAATTTTTTTGGACCACTTTAGTTTACTCGCTGTGAATTTTTAAAGTCTCTCGTTCAAATGAATGAAGCTTGCGCAAGAAGCGTTTTTTCACAATTTTCTTGTGGGCGGGACCACTCCACTAGACCACACCAGTAGAGCACATTTTTTGGACCATTTGTTTGAACGGCGGAGATAGGCGTGACTACATCCGTTAATATTTACAGTCTATGGTTGGCGTTTGCGCTGGACCAGCGATTAAACACAATTCACAGGAGAATGTCGCACAAAAAATTTTCATCATTCATCATGATTGGCAGCTGCACAGTGGATACTTCCTGGGTGCTCGGGGGCAGAGAGCGCTTGGGCCTGGGGGAAGAGCAGCTCACACGTCAGCGGCGCTGATCGTCTGGTCTAAAGGCTCCGACAGTTGAGTGAAGGCAGCAGCTCTGTCTCTGCGTCGGCTGTGACTCATAAGAGGACAGGCCGACTGCAGTCAAATCCACATGGACCTGGAACCAAGCCACTGCGCTGTGTGGAAAGAGTAGGTTTTTGTCATTTTAGATTAGCAAATGTGTGATATTGGTATTGAGAGCAGAGCCAAGTGCATCAGTGTTTGACAGAGGAAGGAATTATACGTACGACCATTTTAATCACAAGAATGCATTGATGCGTAAGACTTAGAAATAGGGTTTGAGAGATCACAAAATCTGTATACTTTTTGTTAAAGAGGTTGAAAATGTCCTAGTTCAACTTTTCAATTTGAGATTTCTGCTCAACTTTTCCAATCCTATCCATTCCACTTTTTTATATAGATCATTTTATAAACCTGTTTCTAACGGGCTGCACACAAAAGAAACACATAAAGATATACAGGTCTGCCAGCTTCTGTATATGTATATAAAATAGAACAAATAAGACATTAAGATGTTTTCTTAAATTGTATCTATATCTAGTTCATAAATCGCATGAAAACCCATGCATAACCAATGGCACACATCGTACGACTGACCAAAATGTAAGGTAGTTCCATTATGTATAGTATAGTCCTTTACAGGCATAGGCATGAGTGAAGTGGGGCAGTCAGAGCCGCACCCAATTCAGTACCAGCCCCTCACTGATCCTCCTGCAAGTGGTGAGTCCACAGGAGGACAGTGACAGCAGAGCCTTGATCTGTCAGAGGGGGCAAAGGGGTTAAGTGTCTTGCCCAAGGACACAACTACAGCAGACATCAGTGGGAGTCGGTGGACAAGGTCTTGTGGTAGGCTCGAACACATGACCTTGAGGCTCAAAGGCCATTGCTCTACAAATTGAGCCACTGTTGCCCCTAAAAAAACAAAAGCTTTGCTTCTGAATTCGTTTTAGTGATTAATAAATACAACACGGTTATAAGCACTTTGAAATCACACACATTTAGTGTCCTGAAGAAACCCACAGTGTAGCATTGAACCTAGACAAACAAAGATTCATTATGAGGCCCAAAGCTTCCATTCTCAAAATCATGCAACAACTCTCTTATCTCTGGACTGATCACATAATGTGAGTCATGCAGCAGCTGCTGTGTCTGACAGTGTTTCAGGCACATTGAGAAAATTACTCACGCTTTTACTTCAGAGTTTAATACAGCTCTTGTTTTATGATTCAGAGGGCTCTGCTGCAGAAACATGAGGCCAGGAGCCTGTCCTGGTCTGGCCTCTGCCTCAGAATACAATGCAAAAGCTATTCAATCTCTTCAGGTCTGGCGGGATAGTAGCCTGCTCACATCTATAGTATTTGTTTTTAAACAGAAGAAGTAATGATCATACGTTTGTGTAAGCTCTCAGTCGTACAGGGATTAGTCAAAGCAAAGGAAGGTTTCTCACCCATCATCTGTACTTCTTAGCAGGTTTGGGAAGTACAGATAATGGGTGAGAAAGTAATGATGATTAAAAATTGTACTGCACAGAGGAAAAGGAAAATAATGTTTTGTCGCTAACTTCACTGTGGCACAGTGGCTAAGTGGGCACTGCTCCAGCCTCAAAGCAAGAAGGGAGCAGGTTTGATTTTTGTGTAAAAGTTTGTATGCTTCTCCTTGTGTCGGGTGGGTTTTCTCCAGGTGTTCCGGTTTCCCCCACCACCCACTGTTGTTATGCAGACTGCTCCATCAATTTACCAAGCTCATCCATTTTACACATTTTATTTACAAACCCGTTGGTCATGAAGGTTAATTACTGCAAAGCCTCAATATCTTGTTTTAATGTTTGGAGGCAGGAACAAACATTGGAAAAGCAGCACATCCAACAAACATGTAGGAGAACCATCCTTTACAATGAAAATACTGTGTTTGCAAACTTTGGAAAGGAATATGTCTCCCACCAGCTCACAAACTCACCACACACAAGCACACACAGACATCACTGGAATGCAAGCAACATCCTATCTGCTGCTATGGCAACCGCCCTCCATCCCCGGAGAACAGTGCACTGACACAAGCACTACAAAATTCACACAATGAATAAAAATATGTCTTAGGACTGGGCAATTTCGGCTTTTGAAATAATTGTACTATTTTCATCTAAAAAAAAATTTCTTTGATTTGATTCAGTTTGCCCACACCGTGTATGCCATTCCTCTACAAATTACACATAATTCATTAAATATCTTGCAGTTTCCAAGTTGTAGTGCAGTCCATTCCTTACATATGTATGTTTTTGTTAGAACAGTGAACAGAAGAGGCCCAAGTACAAAAAAAGTTAGCTAAAGGGTTTGATATTAATTTTAATATTGAATTAGTGTTTGCAATTAATTGTATTCAAAACTTAGAAAATACATTCCAATTTATATGAAGCTCATTCAAACTGGAATTGCGTTCAAAATTTGAAGAAACATTTTTCATTTCAAGAACTCAGTGAAAGCTTGCAGGAACGTGTCAGTGCAGAGGTGGAAATAAACACGTTCATTAACTTTTATTATGAAAGACAAAGTCAAAAACATCAAATTCGATTCATACTGTACCATGTTTTGCCCATGCCTACGTTTACACACACACACACACACACACACACACACACACACGAAACAAAATAGTGGTTAATTAAAATGTTTGTTTGGTTAAAAACTAATTATATACGTACACAAAACATACACACATTATTATATCGACATCTTTTCGAACAATAAAAGTAATTTCTCTTTGAGGCTTATTTATTATCCAGTCAGCAGTGATATGGTCCGTCCTGATGGGAGCATTCATGCCTATTCACTTTAATTAGACAGCAAAATACTGTAAATACATCAATGAGAGCACTTGTGGAGCTCATGTTTAAATAAATAATGATAGAGCATATAGTCAAAATGCCCATTAGCGGCACAAGCTAGTTAGTATTGCTTCATGATGCTTGATGAAGACAGACATCACACATGGGCTACTTCCTCATTGCACGAGGCAGCTGTGCTAATGTTCTCTAAATTACAAATCCAAGGAACAACCCCAGAATATTATTTTTTCTATAATTGTGTTATTGTGTTCTACAAGCTGTAAACGATGAGTTTGGGTACATACAAAACCTCCTTAATGTAACCATGGGCCTCAAGGTTTCAATCGTATTTCTGACATATAATCTAACCCAGCTTTTTCAATCTTTTAATTCAAAAATCGATATATATTCAAATAAAGAAAACTGTCTCTTAAACTAGTTAATTTATACTACATTTGCCCTCTGCATTTGACCCATCCTTTCAATGTCAACAGGGCTAAAAATTGCCCTGCGAGTACAGTTCTGGCCATCACAATAAACATATTTATTCGTTTTCATTACGATTGCCCTTCTTTTTACCACCAGTACAGCCAACCGCACACCTTAATTGAAGCTGAAGCCAACCAATAAGAAACATAGGAGAGCGGGACTTTTTCTGAAAAAGTCTTGTTTTTCATCTATTCCCTTTTTAATATTGTATCGTATCAACGTCGAGATATGATATGTTGTCCATATTGTTCAGCGAGTGACACACAAATCGTCAAATCAGCCTTTGGATAAGCCACCTGTAGCACATATACTTTTACTTTTGAAAGTCCTAAGTAGCTCTGAAACAGTTGTTTATGCTTTAAATTTTTTATTTTTCTTGATTTATTTTTCTTCCTGAGATGTTGCTGCAGTACAGTGTTCATGGTTTTAAACTGGTCCAGACCGGAGCAGAGAGGATTCATGGTCCAAACCAAGCGGACCATGCGAAAATCCACTGGAGGAATGCTAACTTTTTGAAACATGCTAATGAAGCATGTAGCATTTTACTTTGGACTAGAGCAGAGAAAATGGTCCGAACCAAGCGGCTACTCCACCTTGTGACCTGTTCTGCTCCACCCAGAGGCTACTCCACCTCTGCTGCTGTGACCTGAAGGGCTGTTGCTGATTATTTACTATTGTTTGCTTTTTGGAATTATCAATTTTATTTTTATATTTGCTGCTACCGGACACCTGAATTTCTCATACGGGGATCAATAACACATCCATCTATCTATACGATGATTTTTGTTATCTCCCCTCTCGTGAAACGACAGAAAGCAGCAGTCTGTGAATTTGAGGCTTGCACAACAGCCGCCCAACACAAAAACAAAACATGCTTTTCTTTTTTTAACAGTGCACAAACACTTCCCGCTCACACAGGGGACCCCTCTTGGCTCCATCCTCTTGAGATGAAGACTAGTTTTATGAGCGTGCCAAAAGGTACGTTTCATGGCGTCTTACAGCGGAGAATTTATGATAAGAATTTGCTCTGCTCTGAAATGTAGTCAATTCCAGCTCCATTATGGTCGGCTTACTGCGGGATCCATCTCCCAAAGTGAATTACGGCTTCATTATGCTATTTTCATTTTGTGGTGTCATGTTATTTTCTTCTTGATGGACTGTAAGAAGATTCTCGACACACTGCATTAATTTTGAGAGCAAAAACAGAATGAGCGGTGTGTCCCCTGCACTTTTCAGTTTAGATTGGATTAGTGAGTTTTCATTTATTTTCTGACAGTACTGGGCACACATAGAGGGAGCGCAGAGTTAAAATACAGAATATGACCATTTATAATCTCGCTCTCTCAAATCGAATGGAGTGTTGGTGAGATTGAAACTCATTTTTTATGATGTTAGTGTCATTGAAACACAAAGAAATTCTCTGTGTGGGATGTAAACATGCTTTTCCATGTTATTCAAGATTAGTAAGTCACACAAATAAGCCAATTTACAATAAGATCAATGGAAAGGTGACCATGGCCTAAGTAAAAATGGCGCCGTGGCAAGAGCTCTGGTGTGTGCCGTCTTCTGGTGCACACTGGGGTAGTCTTGCACAGTTTTTCCAATGTGGTTTTACTGCAAATGGCAAATCAATTCTTGAATCTTGAAGAATACTCTCTCCCCAAAAAGTGACATGTAATTCGTTCAATTTCAAGATATTTCTGTAAAGCCCTGAATCACGATAGATTCAGATGAAGAGATCCTATATTTGTCACGTTTTCAGTGTTGCATCGTTGGTTAGAGAACGGTAGGAATGAGGAGCGATTCACCAACGCCAGTTCAGAGAATCCAACAGTTCTGTCAGTATGCCCCAGGGCAGCTGTGGCTACAATAGTAGTTTATACCTAATCTGTATGGAGTGAATGAATAAAGATAAAAAAGCGCTATATTTTATTTATTTATTAACCTTTATTTAACCAGGAAAGGAAAGGAAATATACATAAATCGGATGCATTATTATTATTATTATTTGCAAATGTCCCCAGTATGTACAAAAAATAAAACAAGGGAAAACGTAGAGAACTATAACAAACTAAAAAAAGTGCAGGAGAAAATTGTGAGATCGATCAACTAAAATAATTTAAGTACAAGTGGAAGACTCCCATCAGAACAAAGTGCCAAACCTTGGGGGACTGAGCCTTTGCTGCAGCTGCCCCCTCTCTCTGGAACTCACTCCCACCACACATTAGGAACTCTGACACACTGCAGAACTTCAAATCACTTCTCAAAACTGCCTACACTTAACTGTTTATTTTTAGCTTTTATTTTTTTGTTTCCTATTATTCTTCTATAAAGTGTCCAAAAAAGCGCTATATAAGTACGAATAACACAAGTTGACAGCCAAAAAATGGTCAGGGATTTCTCAACTGATTTAGATAATGTTGGTGTTCTGAGTCCGAATATCACATGCATTTTGCTCTATCAGGTCAACCTTTTGAGATACAGCCATAGTGTTACGGATTACGTACGTCTACGTTATTATTAATTCTGCTTATCAAATTTGATGGAGTAAATAAAAACTGAATGACTTTGGATACGTTGACTTTTATTTCTTGAGGAAAACGGAAAACACGTCAAGGGTTTCTCAGCTAATGATCCGCAGAAATTTTTTTTTTACGCAAAATCGATTTACAAAAAATATTTCGGAATCAAAAAATCCTGACCTGATTGAGCAAAACCAAGGTCATTTTCAGACTCAGAGCATCAAAATTAGTCTAATTCAGCTGGAAAACCCTGGACTATTTTCAAAAAATATTTTTTTGTTACCCAGTGTTATTATTATTATATTTTTATAAGATACCTAAGGTTTTTTGTTCAAACTGACAACATCTTGAGGAGAAGCTGTTAGCAAAGCGAGATGTCCTGCATGCATTATTTGAAAACAATTGCAGCAACATTCCTTATTTGGAACTTCATTTGTCATTTAACTACAAAGATGCTTCAGATGCTTCAGATCAACTGAGAACCATATTCTCATCCGTGGAATTATGCCCTCACATTGGAAGTATGTTAAAAAATAAAAAATTCACTCTCCACAAATGGCAAATGATTTTTCGGTTACAAAATGGTGTCCTATTTAACTGTGCACAACGGAAACCCTCTATAAAAAAGACCATATGACCACTGACAAACTGGACTCTTTTTTTTATTTTTTTTTGCCAGGCCAGATTTCAAGGCACCGGCAAGAAGAGACATTGATAAAACGCTAGCACAAATCTGACTCCGGAGCGCACTTCATCACAGTTTGACTTCCTGTATCTTTGACGTGCGACAAAGCTCCGGCGTGTGCTTGTCCCTGCAGATACAGAGGCGTCGGCAAACACAACCTCGGCTCTGTACCCTCAAATCCCAGCGCTCCGCCATCACTCAACAGCCCCCAAAAGTGTCACGCTTTGTTCAGGGCCGCGGGCCGCATCATAATCAGACCTGTGCCGCCGCTGCCTCTCAGACGCTGTGAGACTGTGCCCCAGGAAAAAAAAAGTGTGCAAATAGCAAGAGTCCTATACCCACAGAATGTTAATACTATGATATACAGTAATTGGGCAATGCAATGTAAAACAGCTGCGGTACATTCAAAACGCTGCAGCTCAAGTCCTACCTAGAACCAGGAAGTAGGATCACAATAGTCCAGTCATCAGGTTTCTGCACTGGCTTCCTGTGGCTCAGAGAATAGACTTTCAATCAGCTCTGCTTGTTACAAGTCTCTCTCTCTTGTTAGTCCCATTTGAAGCAACTCGGACTCTAAGGAGAACAGGGACGGGCCTCCTGCTGGTGCCCAGAGTCAGAACTTAAAGGAGCAGTATGTAAAAATCTGGCCAAAAGTGGTACTGCAGCCTCTCCCACGCTCCCTGACTCAGGTTGCCAGATAGGCAGACAAATCCAGCTGGGACCATGATAATAATAACTGAACAGACCGGATCATGGACTTTCCGATTGATATAACGGTGTAGGGTGGGATTTCGAAATGAAAACGATAACAAGATTTAGGGGCTGTAAATCTAATTTTGAAATTCCAATATCTTGGCTAAACTACTGTTTTCAGTGAACAAAGTATTTGAAAAGAGCATGATTTATGAATGCCTTTTGACATATTAGAACCATTTAATATGGGGAGGCTGCATTTCACCCTATCATTCATTAATTAATTAATAGCATCACCCGCATTGCCTTCTTTCATCTCAGAAACATCCGACGGCTCCGCCCCTCTCTCTCCCCTCACACCACCTCATACACAGCCTCGTCACCTCCCGCCTCGACTATTGTAACTCCCTCCTGTTCGGTCTCCCACAAAAAACCCTCCATAAACTCCAACTGGTCCAAAATACTGCTGCCCGTCTCATCACACACACCCCCTCCATCAACCACATCACTCCTGTCCTCCAACAGCTCCACTGGCTCCCCATCACTCACCGTATCCAATACAAAATCCTGCTCCTCACATTCAAAGCCATCCACAACCTTGCTCCTCCATACCTGACTGACCTCCTCCAGATCTCCACACCTGCCCGCTCCCTCCGCTCCTCCTCCTCTCTCCAGCTCCTGGTCCCTCCTGCCCGCCTCGTCACCATGGGGAGTAGAGCCTTCAGCCGCTCTGCCCCCAGCTCTGGAACACTCTCCCCCCTGACCTCCGTAACACCGACTCACTCACATTCTTCAAATCCACCCTCAAAACTCATCTGTTTAGACAAGCCTACTCACTAACATAACCACACTCTCCTCTGTCCATGATGCTTTTAACTTTTTATTTTAACTGTTTTTAAAATGCACTTTTTTTACTTGTATGTAAGGCGACCTTGAGTGTCAAGAAAGGCGTCTAAGAAATAAAATTTATTATTATTATTATTATTTCAAATTCTTGCAGCTAAAATCTGGAGCAGTCCTCCTGAAAAGGTGAGACATGATTCTTTCTCTGACCATGTTCAAATCCAGGTTAAAACCCGTTCTGTTTAGCTGTGCATATAACTGAGGGATTTTATACTTAGAATAAACTTGCCTTGCCTTATAAATGTGAAAAATACTGAAACTGTCATGGTTTGGAATTTTTATTTTTTTTGGTTTTGGTTTTATGTTGACATTAATAGTTCTTTTGTGGGTTTGTTTTTGTTCTACTTCCTGTCCTGTTCCCCTGTGTTGGTGGTCTGCCCCGCCCTATTTTGGTTCACCTCTGTCTCCCGGTGTCTATATGTACCTTGTGCCCTATTCGTTGGTTGTCCATTGTCTTTGTCTGTCTGTCTCCCTGGTTCCGGTTGAATTGTTGAGTTCGTTTTACCCCGGACTTTTGTTTATATCATTTATCCAATCATATTATTTTGGCATTCCTCCATTGTGGGTGCCTTTTCTGTTTTCATCTCGTGACAGAGACAGGATTACAGTAGGTTTCTAAGTAAGTCCAGTCACTGCTCCTTCATGTCCTAAGAACGTTAACACCACACAGACTTTTCTCCATCTCCAGGATCCATACTGCATGTTATGCCATGATGGAGGTTAGTTTTTCCTTTCCAAAGCAGTTACAATGACAGTGGTGAAGATCCAAGACTCTCAAAATTCAAAATAGTTGGAAGATAGTGGTCCGTCGTTCTGCTCACCCTGATCCGAGGCGCTCCACTTGTCCGTCAGCTGCATTACTTTACTTGGATCGGACTCAAGAGGGCACATCAGAGTTCTCTTGCCTGGACTCACAGCAACAAAGAAGACGGTTGCCGCAAGACCTTCTCACTCACTGTCTCGCCGGCCGTGGGTGATTAGTTTTGTGGACTTGGAAATGCCTACAGTAATGGTACATGATATGAAAGAGAGTACCATTGACCCATGTAAAGTCACAATCTCTTTCAACAATTTCTTTAAACTTTCTCACAGATTATCATATTTTATTTTGGTTGCTGCCCTGGACCTGTGTGTCACCTATGTTTCAATAATCCAGGCTTTATTCTCCTCAATGGAAAGCTAGGAATGTTTGGTGTAGATGCTTCTTTAAGGGCTGGTCTGGACTACAGTACAGTATGTTCATAACGGAAGAAAGAATTCCTTGAAAATCGAAAAGTCCCATATAAATCTGGAAAGCATCAAACAACAATCCATCACACATTTGGTCCTCTCTTTTGTGACCCTCTCCACGTTCCGCACTCCTACAGTTGAGAATCACTGAAGGCTAATTCAAACACATCATTTATCTGGAGAATGTGCTTCCTGTGTCCCGCATCTTTAACATATTTGCTTTTGGCTGCGCTCCACACTTGACTGAATAGACCATGTGTTCATACTGCGAAAACCTGCAGCCATTAAGATCATAATTGTCTTCTCCGAGGGCCTTATACTGTAGCTGGAGGCCAAATCGCCCAGAGCCAGAAGGAGACAAACAAATGGCCTGCACGTGTGTGAAAGAATGGGGAATGGTGTAAGAACTGTGATTACTGTCAACATTAGCAGCATTAGCAGTGACAGTAATGATCTATTCTAACAGAAGCTGGCATGCTCACGAACCATGTCTTTGGCAATGTATAACGGCCAAGGGTCACCGTGTCATTAAGCAGATTTGAAAAGCTTAAATGCGGTTTGGCTCAAAATTGGTAAAATTATATCATGGCTCTTTACAGAAATGGCTGCAATTTAAGGTGTTTATTCTGTTGTTGCTAATAGAAACACACAAGTGCGTTTTTTTCTGCTACAGTATATAATCTGTTCCATTGATAATCCATAGATGCTGTGACAACCATAGATAATCATTCAATATTTTAAGTACTGATAAAAACAGTGTGTTTTTGGGGAGTAAACCTATGCAGACACCAGGAGAACACTCAAATTCAAACTCTGCTGTTAGAATATGAGGACAAGTTCCTCAGATTGCCGCTATTTCTAATTCTTGAAATTCCCTGGTATTACCCGTGACTATAGCCCAAGATCGACAAGGGCGACAGTAGCTCCGTTGGTAGAGCATTGGCCTTTGGACCTGAAGGTCGTGGGTTCGAGCCCACCGTAAGACCTACTTCACGACTCCCACTGATGACTGCTGTCGTTGTGTCTTTGGGCAAGACACTTAACCCTACTTTGCCCAAAGCCCCAACTGAAAGATCTCAGCTCCTGTGGACTCACCACCTGCAGGAGGATCAGTGAGGGGCTGGTGCTCTGTGGACTGGGTGCAGCTCTGACTGCCGCCCCCCCGACCCAGAAATGGATTAAGGGGAAGAAAATGGATGTATGGATGGATGGATATAGCCCAAGATCACTACAGCATTTAATTAACAGGGAAAGTAAGAAAATCAAACAATCAAGTCATCATCAGTCAAAAAAGACAAGCAGATTGTCCAATTTTCATTTCAAAATTCACAAAATTGCCCTGTAATAAGACATGACACCAAACTGTGTGTGAAATGTCATCTCTTCTTCAACCTTAGCATGCACTCTAACCTACTTTCCATTGCTCAGAACAAAATGCACATAATGAGATGAAGGCCTTGTGTTGTGGTGGCTGCCTGAGAGGGTGGGGCGTGTGGGTGGTGCCAAACAGGTAGCAGACTTCAGATATGGTTCAGATCATTGTCCCTTTGATGCTGTTTCCTCCCTGGAGATGAGGACAGCCCCCAGAAGCAGCCCACCTCTGCAACGAGGAGCCACGGTCACAAGATAAGAGCCCGCATCAGACCATCTTTGCTCCGAGTTTGTCCCTTCAGCCGCTGTGGACGACCACAAACAAGATGATTTTAGCTTCAATTTTACTAGAACTGTTTTGTTTCCACACACACTTATTATGTTATGCAATACGTAACTTTCTGGAGATGGGAAAACAACCTGCCTGTTTTCATGTACGGTATATGACCATTTTTTTGTACACGTATGACCATTTTTTGTCTTATATACTTAATGTAAATGACAGGGAAGTCATTCTCGCACTCTCGCACATTTTACTTGCATACACCAGTTGGTTTTTTTATGTACAGATGTGAAACGTTGCGAGAGTTGATGTACAATGTGCTAAGTTATCCGTTTTCTACACATTTTATTGAAATGGTGTGTTGACCTGGGATAAAAGTGGGAATGGTTGGCGTGTTGTTTGGCCCCGTACCCGTTTTATATCACAGGAAGATAGGAATGTGTCAAAACAAAATTCCAACTTTCAAAACAAAGTCTTCCAAACGTCACCGTCTGACCTGGACCCCAAGGAATCACAATATACTGTAACGGTCTTAAGTTTAACATCAATCTGGAGTAATTTAAACATTTTATTTACAAGGACCACTTAACTACGTGACTCGTGTGTAGTCTCATGACCTTCTTCACCTGAAACATGTACAGGTTGATTTTATTTCTGTCTAAATTAACGCAATATTTAGTCAATGTTTACAGCATGGTCCCTCTGACGCCAGCCTGTGAAAGGGCGCCCCTGGGGTTTTTGATAGAAATTCTTGTGTTTTGGCACAAAATAAATTGAGCTTCTGGAACCTCCTCTTTTGGCATATATACTAGATTATGTATACATTACAACGTGTATAGTATGGTTTTATACTACCTTACTACCAGCCAAAGAAACAAAATCTTCATGAAAAAAACGAATCTTAAACATACACTACTGACACAGCAGCCTCTCTAAATGAATGTTATGGGTCAATGGATGGATGGTCGGAGGCTTCGATGAGTGTTTTGGGATCTTCTGTCATCGCTGAGTGTGGAGTGAATGGAAATATATGATTTACCAAAATGATAACTTAAGTTACATTCCAATATCAACAACAAATGGTAAAGTGCTTTGTGTGAGTTTGGTTTGTAAAATGCACTGTATAAATAACGAATTCTTGCTTACTTACAAAGTGATAAAACATTATTTTTGTCTTTGTCAATTTGGTAACACTGAATACTTACTGACTTTGACTTATACCTTGTAACTCGGGGGCAGTGGGGGCTCTGACATCTCAGTTGTAGGAGAATAATTACTCAAACATGCTTTAAATGTGTGTAAACGATCAGGGAAAACAACACTAAAATGGTCAAATGCGCTGTGAAAAGACCCTTTTGCATGCTATGTCCCCTTTAATTACGACACCAGAGCCTATCTGCAGAATGCCGTGTCGTGACCCTTTGCCGCCGTGGAGAAGCAGGCTTGCAAACAAAGCCAGTTTAAGTAGTAAACATTCACATTTGCTTATTTCGTGCACTATTTGCACAGATGCGTTCCACTTTCGCTGCATTGGCCAAATCTAATTACTGTTCCCACATATGTCACACGCAAACACATGATGCAAATAACACCAGGCTGATGTAACGATTGCCGCCTCACAAACCTATTTCCTGTCGTCAAATGACCCGCAATTTAGAGCCACCGTTGCTGTGTAATTAAAAACACTCGCTAAAAACTGTGTAAAATGTGAAGTAACGAAGCGGGATAGCAGAAGAGCATATGGTTCAAATGGTTTTCATGTTAGCGTCCAAGGCACTCATTTGTATAGAGTTTGTCTGCAGGCTAAACAGATGTAGCATGCCACCATAAGCATCGGATTCAATGTTGTTTTCCAGGCAGAAAAGTAAATGGAAAGAACTGAAAATGAGTCTGAATCATTCACGGAGAAGGGTATTTTCCTTTTCTAACGATTTGGCTGTTGACAAGAGGCTTAACCTTAAATAAGACAAAAGTGTAAACCAAGAATCAATGGCACCCATGGTTCATTTTTGCATATTTGGTACGATCTCTACATTGATCATACATTTGTAAATAGTTCTTTCCAACTGGACCAAGTCATGTTAAAGGTGTTTAAGGGAAAATGGGAGGATTTTCTTCTTCCGAGTGGATCGTCTAGACCAGGGGTGTCCAAACTTTTTAGTAGGAGGGCCACTTTGGTTCACTAGATTTGTCCAGGGGCCGACAACATTCTGAAACGGCTTTTCAGGCTTTGGGCTTTAACATTGGGTGTGATGTGTGAATATTTCTCAACACTGCATCTACACTGGTGCCCTTTTGGGAGAAAATTGAAAATAAAGGACTGTATAAACAAATAAAGTGAATGCCTGAATTCCAAAGGTCCAGGGCTTTACAACGAGGTGCAACGTGACTGTATTGATGGAGCTGAAGTTGGCTGGGTGACTGTGAAAGTGCCTCAATGCCTGATTTGTATTAGCAAGGCAGAGGACCACATGAGATGAGCCGCATTTGGCCCCTGGGCCTGAATTTGGACATGCCGGATCTTGACTATTGGTATTATGCGAGACACGTTTTAACAGGCGTTCCCTCTAAAAAATGTATATATACCTAAGCAGAATATAATAATACTTTCTCTTTATTCATTATTATTTCATATATTTTCAACATCCAAAATGATTTCACATTCTAAATCATGCAATGCCAAAGATATTGTCGAGATCATGTTTAAAGCCGGGGTATGTAACTTTCAAATGATAAAAAATGGTCCTTGCTGACGCCATGAGCTCAGGCCATTGATTTGAATGGGCTGCCATCTTGGATCGCAGAGGGCTTGAGTAAAACTCGCATAATTGGCAAAATAGGTAACTGCCCCACTGTAACTAGTTCCTTGCTCTCAAAACAGTTTAGCTCTAATACTAGTTTCCACATTCATGTATTTTTTGTCATGTCTTTTGATCAGCTTTTCTCAAACAAAAGCAAAAATGCGAGGACCACTCTCACTAGCCAATCAGCTCTCAGCCTAAAGTGTCAATTAGTGACTCACAGGGCTTTTTCTTACAAGTAAATGATAAAGACAGCTTGTTTGTCTGATTTGTTGCTTTTGTTACCTCTTTGGATTTCAGAAAAAGTTAGTTTGGCCTCAGCTTTAAGGGCCAAAATTAAGTAATGCAACAATGTACAGTATGTTATCATATGTTTTAGATGATCCAGTATTCAGCACATTTTTCTTACTCAGTTACAGTTACGGTTTTCTCGATAAATGTTTTGCCGCAGTTAGCTTTAGCTATAGGTCTTGGTAAATCCAGCAGATAAAGGCAGTCCATTACCCGAGTAAATAGACCTATGGCTTTTCCTGGATACAAACAGTAAAGTAGATTATCTTCCCCAGCTCGGGTCTCTAGTGGACCCTGAGCACTATGTCAATATGAATACAAAGCTATTGACTGAGACATACATGAAGCAATTGTACGGAGCCCCACTGAGCCACGGGGACAATTTAACTGGTTTGGTTTTATGGTGCACGTCACCTATTTATGTTACAATGCAAATATGTATTTATGGACACATTTTTGACCAATGGCTCCAATCTGTTTTTTTTATTGTTGCATTTTTTGTGTTCCAATTATTTGATTCTCTAATGTGTTGTCAGCGGACCGAGCATTTAGAAGACGCATGTGTGATTCGGGGTATACAAAAATGCATATGTGTTTTTTATGTTGAATTTCTCAATCCAAGGTAGAATTTTCTCATCTCTTGTGAAACCATGTTGCTTGTCCCATTAGAAAATTGAAAAACAATTTTGAAATGTATTATGCTTGGCACGAATATGGCATGATGTATGTCGCATAAAGATTATGAAAATAAAATGTTATATCTAGTTCCTGGTGGTGGTAGAGGCTGAAGTGATGGAGAGAATGTACAACTGTTGAGTTTGTGATTTGGAGGAGGAGGGTTGTGGCACTGGCTGAAGATGTTGCAAAGCACTGTTTTTTTAAAGAAGCCTACATTCTACATTGTAATAGGACTGGCACAGGAGAAACCGAAAATTACAGTCTGGACCTTTTGCTTATAGTCAAATGTAAATATTTGCATTGTGAACCAAAAGTAGAAAGACAATTTTTTTTGTATCATTCTAGCCATTTTTATGTAATATACCGGCCAATCAGAACAAAGCTAACTATACATCTCTGAGGAAACTGGGATCTTTGTTTTCTAATGACTGCAATATGCTGTAGCTATAAGAGTTTGCTGTAAAAGTGGCAGCCTGCAGACACGCAGCAGAATCATTTGGTTAATGTGATCTGAGTCCTGCTGTGATGCAACACCCTATCAGACGTGTCCCCGGCCATTGCACATATTGCACTATTGTCACTGATGTGCTGAGGGCTATACAGACGTTTATATGGGCTGTGGTTATTACTTTCAAATATACCACTGCTGCTACTACATTATATGAAATCTATCTCGCTAGCAGATGGCTTTCTACAACCCAAGCAATATGTTGCGTTGCTGACCCTGTCGACTTCAAGATGTAATAACTGTCAAAGAAATAAGGGAGTGAACCAAAAAGCAATCTCTGCACACGCTGATAATATCACACTATGAGGGATGCAGAAAGGACCTGGTCGGTTGGAAAGAACGCACTGTATTGCAAGGGCGTCTAGGCAGATGGCGTCGGGGTAATCAGGCTTTTACATTGTATTGATCAAAGTATACAGAGTAGATAAACATGGTGCAATCCAGCTGTAAGGGCTCTCAATATGTTTCAGGCAATATGGTCAGCGGCTGGGGGTGCAGGCAACTCTGGAGAACTAACGCAACAGGCACAGAGGAGTTAAGTCATTGATTGGAAGGATTTGTATATACATGTTATTGACACATTATGAAAAATTGACTTTGAGCTTTTAACCACGTTACGACATAGTTCCCTCATCCAAAAAAGACTTGCAGTTTTTAGATCCATCCATGCAATTATCAGATTTGTTTTGAATTATAGTTTTATTTATTCCAACACAGATACAATGCAAATTCAAAACAGATATGAAAAACATACATGGTACAAGAAAGACAAGAATACATAGAATACAAACAGGGACAATGAACAATGTTTTGTGTAGACGTGTGTGTGTGTGTGTGCATGTGCCTGAATCTGAGCGTATGTGTCCGTGTCCGTGTGTGTGTGTGTGTGTGTGTGTGTGTGTGTGTGTGTGTGTGTGTGTGTGTGTGTGTGTGTGCGCGTGTGCATGCGTGTGTGTGCGTGTGTGTGTGTGTGTGTGTGAGTGCATATGGAGGAGGCATTATCAGAAGATTCTAATATCAGACACATGCAACTAACTCAGCCCATCCTTTCTAAAAGACTCCTGTCTCCGTCCTGGAAAGTAAGACTGGATTTTGCAAAATGATTTTATTTTTACCCCCAATAAAGCGTTATTCCATGGACTTCATTACGCAGTTTAGTGACCATTACACTCTAACTGTAGACTCTGAGGCCCTCACAGAACAGCTGTGATTATACTAAGAGCAGATTACACATAGTTCACAATCTATTTAATGGTTAGGGCAAGATGTGAATATTCAACAGTCATTAAGAAGACTTCTAAGGTACTTCTAACACCCGCCTAAAGAGCATACACACACGCACACACGCACACGCACACACACACACACACACACACACACACACGCCAATGTTTCCATGTCCAGTCTTTCCTGCTCCCTCTGTTTCTGTGTTGCTTATTGTGTTTTATTACGTTATCATATGTTTGTCTCTCTTTTTTGTATTGTTGACTAAAATGTTATTAAAAAAGGAAGTGTTTTAAGGCTAGTGAAAAATACAATACGAATCTTGTGAAAACCCCACTTTTCAGTTGTTAATCTCACTTTCAGTGCTTGATTTCACTTCACTGTGGTCCGTTACTTTGCTGTGGTCTTTCAGTAAAATATCCAAAATATTGTCTTTTATGTTTATGCTCGTAACAAAATCAAACGTGCGAGAGTTCAAGCTGTACTCATACTTTCGAAAAAACCACTGTATACTGCTGTGAGTGTCTTCTTCCAAGTGATAAAAAAGCTGATATTTTTCATCATCACACTGACCTCATCACTTCAGTCGGGTTTAGTTTGGACTTATCCACTGAAGCAGAAACACTGCAGCGTCCCAGAGCGGCAGGTTGACTGGAGGTCAGTGGAAGTGGCCGGGCGGATGATCGGTCCCCTGGGTCTGCCTACTTCCTGCTCAGAGTGAATGACAGCCTGTTTTTACGATTGCGTTGCTTGTTTGATTGGACTGACCCATAGTAAGAATGTATAATAGCCATTTTTGATCTGTCAAGGTTGGCCAAGAAATCTGGAAACTAAATAATCAGTCTACAGTCTTACATTTCAGAAAGTTTCATTGTTTTGTTTTTGTTCATTCAAGACGTTTAGGGGAAATGAACGTGTCTCATGTTTCTCTTTGTACTTGTTTACTTTGTGGTTTATATCTATCCACTATATCAGTATTCCCCAACCTTTTTGAGCCATGGCACACCTTTCTCATTGTAAATGTTCAAACGGCACAGCACTAGTTCAAACCGATACAAAACTGTGAAGCCATCATTAAAATCACAAAGTCATTCTTATCAAAATGTGTGTCAACTTTATTTGTATAGCACATTTGCAACAACACCAGCTGCCCAAAGTGCTTCACAGGCACGAAAGATAGAAATGAAAGAAAAGAGCATAAAATACATACACATACAAAGTAAAATGGTAACACTCAATTGATGTTAAAAGCCAAGGCGTAAAAATGTGTCTTTAGACTAGACTTTAAGGTCCAGGGCTCAAATCCCGGTCGGAACAGGGCCTTTCTGAGTGGAGTTTGCATGTTCTCCCCGTGTCTGCGTAGGTTTCCTCCGGGTGCTCCGGTTTCCCCTACCACTAAAAACATGCACAATAGGCATGAATGTAAATGAGAGAGTGAATGGATGGTGTTGATTGGAGCTGATGGTCCAGTGTGTTCAGCGACTCGCCTCCATCATCACCGTGTGTGGAATGATTGGAACAATATCTGAACTCTGAACATTGTAAAGTGCTTTGGGTGACCTTGGTCTGTAAAATGCGCTATATAAATAAACATTACTTACTTACTTACTTACAGTACTTAAAAAACTTCCAATGAAGGAGCTGCTCTAATGAACAGAGGTAGACTATTCCACAGTTTGCAGGCAGCAACAGAAAAGGCTCGGTCTCCACGAGTTTTGAGACGAGACCGGGGGACGTTCAACAACAGCTGGTTTTCAGACCACACTGATCTGACAAGAGCATACAGAGATAACAGCTTCAACAGATAGATATGTGTAGATTAAAAAAAATACAAAAGTTTTTCTAATCTGCTACATGTTTTTCTTTTCACATTATTTTGACCATGTAGGTGGGATTCCAAAGGCACTAAAAACACTATCTCAAGGCACACCAACATGCCACGACCCACTGGTTGAAAAACGCCGCTCTATATTCTGTCTTCATAGGCCTGTTTCCACTGAATTACTATTGCTTTGCTTTAGCTTCCAATCCATCTGCATCTTTCTTAGATCGAGGGAGCCCAATCAATCAGAATGCATTGAGCCCAAAATCAAATCAATGTATTTTTGTACGGGCTATAATCATAACAGCAGTAGTGTCTAGGGCCATCTGAAGTCAATGATGAATAAACATGTATTAGAGATGACATTTGTGCAGCGGGCTTGTGTTGAGGATGGGTGAACTGTCAGGCTCAGCTGCCTAAATGTGGCACAGTACATTTTGTTCTTTTGCTTTGTGTGTTTCTGTGACCCACTTTGAAGTCTCTCCCAAAATCACTCGGCAACATGCTCTTAATAAACAGAATATTTGACGCAAAGACAAACCCAAGAACGATTGTTGTAAATATAAAAACAGACATATGTAGCAGTATCTGTCATTTTCCAGCTTCCAGCTTTCCTCTGACGGATTTCACTCTTGATAAAATTGTTTGATGCAGAATGTTTTGTGTGTTTAAAATGTATTAAAGGTCGTAAAAAATGAGTATATTGATTTTAATTAATAAGATGTGCTTTGAATGAATCGATTAGTTCAGAGCCTAAACATCATATGCTATCAGTGTAAATTAGATAATCACAGGCGCAGGTTTTCCAATGTTTACATAATTACTAATGAAAAACTGAACAACTAAAGATGAATCAAGTACGATAATATAAGAATTATTGAAAAAAAGGTCAATAAGTTGTTAGAGGGCGACAGTGGCTCAGTTGGTGGAGCATTGGCCTTTGAGCCTGAAGGCCATGAGTAGGGCAAGACACCCCACTTTGCCTGAAGCCCCCGCTGAAAGATCAAGGCTGTGATGTCACCGATAGAGCAGCCATCCTCCTGTGGACTGTCACCGCCTGCCCGACCCAGAAATGGACAAAGGGGAGAAACAAAAATGGATCGATGGAAGTTGCAATACATTTTCATCATTACCGACCTAAATGTGTTAGTATTGTCTGTTTGGAATGTGTTGTAATACAATTTAGCAAAGATCCATACAATAAATGAATTACACTAAAAACGCACTGTCATTTAGGCTGCAGTTATCCATGTGCCAAATAGGACTATTTTAGGATTATATCTTGACCTTGACAAATCAAGACCAAAACAATTACTTTATATTAGAGGTTATTATCTTTTTCATTAGGTCATGCATAAACCTTAAATATGAAATGTTTCAATTCCCTCCTGAATGTAATTTTAGGATAAGCAAACGTCTCCCTTTTACAACTTCCCACAAGAGTTCCTTCTCCATACACCGCCTAATTATAATGATGATTGCAGACCGAAGCCTAAAAGAAGTCATAATTATGCTTTATGTGATTGCTATTTGTGTGAGCGCGATGGGCCGCTGCGGCTGAAACCGGATTTCAATACATTCTAACATCATCAGATAGCCTTCACAAATCAAACACGTGCTTCTCTAAATGAATGAGATCTGGCCCCTATTTTTGTCCTTCGTCAGAAATCAATTATTTA
Organism: Knipowitschia caucasica; assembly: GCA_964034765.1. Lineage (NCBI taxonomy): Eukaryota > Metazoa > Chordata > Actinopteri > Gobiiformes > Gobiidae > Knipowitschia > Knipowitschia caucasica. The sequence continues at coordinate 11,933,957 of OZ035839.1, forward strand.
AATTGCTGTCTATTAAATAATTAGATAACTGTCATTAAACACAGACTCAGGCAGAGCTGTAATCTACAGAAACAAACAAACATGTATAACATGTATTTTAAAACATATTCTAATTGGATATGTGTTGGATTGTCCAGTCAGAAAGACCTATTTGTATGAGTTGGTGCTGTATCAAAACAGAATAGAGGAAAATAGTGGTACCTCCTACATGTGAATCCTGATCCTGTGATGGGACACCTCTGGGAACACCAGGTGCCACTGTGAGAGTGTTGTGTGTGTGCCGAGTATGAGTCTGGAGTGTGAGTGAAGGCCTGGCCGCTGAGATTTGTCATTCTGGCCAATCTTTTGTATTACTATCAACACATCAGTGTTGGCTAAATCTAACCGGTCCCCCAATGATCATTCTAACCTATGTTTTGTTCAGAATAATTTGGTTTTTGACCAACTGATTGGTTGATTTAACCAAAATATTTGTGGAACACACAACTACCGACTAGATTGTTAATACAATCAAAAAGAAGATTGGTGGAATTGAACCAAAATGCATTTAGAATAGGTTGTATGATGTTCTCCAGTGGAATGGCTTTATTTTAGTCAAAATTATAGACCTGCTTAGACATAGGTTACTCCTGCTTTCCCAAATGAGTCCTTTTTTGGCATGTGTTTGAGTCCTAGTTGAAGTATATAGTATATTTAGCTGTGGTGAAGTCCTTCCATGTTATATATAAAAACACGGGTCCTCTGAGAGCTTTGAAGCATACAGCCATAGTTTCCTCTTGGCTTTATTTAAAAACAAGCTGATATCCTGAAGCATATCGAGGTCAGAATGTGGCACATGCTCAGGCCCTAAAATAACTTTCTCTTGTTGTAAATGAAGGGGCATCGCAGCTGTGGACCATTACCAACGCACGCTGCATGTGGCCCACGAGAGAGCCACCATCTCTGGAATGCAAGGATGTAATTCACCACTGCCTAAAAAAACTGTAAGTCAACTGAGCATGCCTGATGTTAGCTGTGTGTAGGATGGACACATGAGTAATGAACTGTAGTGTGGCGACTTGTGTAGAGACCCAAAACATTTACCTACATCATCTATTTACTGTAACCTCTAACCCTCGCTCTCAAAATAGTTTGGTTCGATTTCTTATGCCAAAATTCAGAAATTGTGACAACCAGCAACCAAAGGGCAAACCAGGAGTGCCTCTGGTCTTTCAAATGGATCAGGCTTTCAAATGTGCCACCGCAACAGACATACATTATAAAGAACTTATTATACGGCTCCTCACAGCAGCAGTAGAACGCTCCATTGATTTGAATGTAATTTTAAAACGTTCTACCGGTCATTAATATCTATAACGAACCTCTCAAAACAATAAAGACCGCTGGCCATGGCAACGCACTCTCTGCTTGTCTTTCAAATGCGTGGAAAACTCCGCAAGTAGTTCCAGCCACTCCGGAACTAGCCACGCTCAATCAACACACTTAAATGTTAATCAGAGAATACTTATACATATACATTCTTCACACACGTGCACGGAAATATTCAGAATTTTCTGGTCTTGTCTTCATGGCAAAAAATAAGTACCTCGCCATGTCGGTACTTATTTTCCGATAATGACCTGCGTAATATACGTTATCCCTTACTTAATGAGGTGAATACTTATTGGTGCTAGAGCAGTGTTTTGGAAATGATGGAAATTGACTACTATTTTACTCAGAATAACCAATCCTACCAATATTGCTACAACCAATCACTGCCCTGAAACCCGTCAGCTCAACTTTATATATAAAAAACATAGCTTTCAGAGTGCCTCCTTCTCTATTTTTTCAGTGTACCAGTTACAGTATCAGTTAGTAAATCTCTAACCTACATATTGGTTCATTTAACAAATATCAGCTTGACCAACCTGCCAGTAGTTGTAGTTTTTCCAACCAATGTGTTTTTAGAATGCAGATTCAAACTCGCAGCTCTAAACAATCGCTTGGTTTAAACTACATTGAAATTAACATTGTTTTCTTACTGGAGAAATGTTGTCCTTGATGCCATTTCGAAATGATTACATGGTATAATTTGTTATTTCAAGATCAACATTTCGATGTAAAGCTGAAACAGACATATTGTATCTTTTTCTGCAGTCAAACGCACTGTCACCTTTGTGTGTATTCTTGGCCAGATTGATTTACTCCCACATATTTCTGCACAATTACGCATTTTTTGAAGAACTGAAACATGCTGCTGCTCTGTCTGGCGGCTCTGTGTCTGGGAAAAAAAGCATTTGTTCTTTTAACAGTAGAAGACAGCGGAGTAGAACGACTCCATTTTGTGGTTTTTAAACTAAACTCCAAACTCCAGGCTTGTCACGATCTCCCGCTGCCTTCCTCCTCTCATCTTTTCAGAGACATTCGTTGAAAGATCCTACTCCACACGTGTCTCTGTTTCTCACCACTGTGGGCTGTGGGTATAGTTGAATTGTGTTCAAACTATTGTGCAAAGAAGTCATATCATAAAGTTGGCACCAAGAATTGATTTTAGCATTATAATATCCTGTCCATGTTATGTTTTCAATGGGAAAAAGTACCCATAACGTTGCATGAACTTTATTCTGAACTTTATTCCTCTTTATACTCAGTGGATGCAAAAACATAACCTTTTGTTGCTGCCATTAATCACTCCCCATCAAAAGTATACCGCTTAAAAGATAATGTAAGATTTGTTTATTTATTTATTTATTGTGTTTATTGTGTTTATTTGAACATCGAATACATTTATAAGAAAAAAAGACGAAAAAACAAAACAAAGAAAATAAAGAAAACATATTTCACTTATTTAGAATGCATTCTTTACAACCGTCATAGAAAAAGCAGTAGTTTAATTCACATATTTATCCATTAAAAAATATACAGGATTTGTTTAACCAAGAATTATAGATTGATAAGATAACACATTGAAAATATGTTTCACCTAAACATAAAACTTACCCATGTGCATGCAATGGGGGTCTCCAACCTGTTGCTTGGAAGCTATCAGTAGCTTGCCAACTGCTTTCAGTTAGCTCCCCAAAGGAATCAAGACTTAAACACATGATCCTGAATGATTCACTTTTGAGTCATTACGTATCTATTTTAACAATAAATCTTTTCTTTAATGCAAGGATACTGTCTATGGTATATTATGCATGTGTGTTCTCCATGAGTGGCTGTTGTCATTATATAGACTACAACTGTATTTCGACTGCTGAAAGAAGTAGCTCCCTGACAATTCTGTTTCATAAAAGTAGCTCTCTAGTGGAAAAGGTTGGATACCGCTTGTATGCAACAATACCATTTACACATTGTTTTTATACACAGTGTTGGAGCAGTAGTTATGGCAGTAGTAGTAGCAGTAGTTGTCGTAACGATAATAGCTCTGACAGTAGCAGCAGTCGTAGTAGTAGTAGTAGTAGCAGTAATTGCAGAAGTAGTAGTAGTAGCTGTAATTGCAGTAGGAGTAATAGTAGGTGGCTGTAGCTGTAAGTGAAGTAGTAGCAGGAGAAGTAGCAGTAGCAGTAGTTGTAGTTGAAGTAGTAGTAGTAGTAGTAGCAGTAGCAGTAGTAATACATGTAATAATATAATTATACTTCGGTTTTTATACAACGCTTTTCAAAAACTCAAAGACACTTAAAGTAGTAGTAGCAGCAGTAGTTGCAGTAGTAGCAGTAGCAGTAGCAGTGGTAGCAGTAGCAGTGGTAGCAGTAGTAGGAGTAGTACTTGCAGTAGTAGTAGTTGCAGTAGTAGTAGAAGTACTTGCAGTAGTAGTGGAAGTACTTGCAGTAGTAGTGGAAGTAGTTGCAGTAGTAGTAGTTGCAGTAGTAGTAGAAGTACTTGCAGTAGTCGCAGTAGCAGCAGAAGTCCCACAGCTTCAGGTCCTTGTAAGTAGACTAGTGCAGTGTGAAGAACAGATCACTTTCCAAAGGGTAAGTGAGCCATTAGAGGCTGGTGAGTCAGAGCTGAGGGACCGGGGGGTGACCACGTGTCCTCGCTGACCCCGGACGTCCTGCACACTTTACAAATACTACACACGTACACATAGTTACAGCCATATATATTCTACACTGAAAAAATATGCAAAATAGATACTTGAAGAAGGCTTTCTATAATGCGCTTTCGTCGGCTAATTTTCATTCGGCCAAGAGCAGAAGTGGTTTTTCCATCTGATAAAGCTAATCTGAAGACGTGAGAGGCAAAACAAAAAACAAAATGCGTTTGATTTTGTTATGTAATTTGTAAATTTCTATAAGAGTGGGAAAGGAGTTTATAATATTTTTTTTTCTTCATCTTACTCCTATATATTACTGTCGTATTTGCTGGAATATTTTTACATTTTGTCGCATTACCATGAAAAAAGTGAACAAAATTACATGAATGAATGAATGAATGAAATTTAAAAAATGTATATTAATACTAGTAACTGTTTTGTGGGGGTAAAAATGTGATTACCAGCCTTTAGCGGATGCCTGAATACTGTTCATGTAAGCACTAATGTATGTACAGTGCAGGAAGCTTCAGCAGACCTTGTTGTCCCCATAGGGAAATTTGTTCTGTCTACTTGACCCATCCATCGTGTGCCTCCGGGGCCACTGTCACCTGTGCTGCACCGAGGGACCACTCTCACTGCGAAACTACGGGGGATCAGCCTGTTCTGTGCATCGCTTTAGTGGGGAGAGGAAAGTTCAATGAAAACCTGCAGTCCTTGTTTAGTAAGTAAGTAAGTAATGTTTATCTATATTGCGCATTTTACAGCTCAAGGTCACCCAAAGCGCTTTAAAATTGTTCAGAGTTCAGATATTTTTCCATTCCCTCCACACGGTGAGGACGGAAGCAGGTCGGAAGCAATTCATTTTACTGTAAGTACAAGCAGGCGAATGTATGTGATATGTTTAAAGAAGACAAAGTATGCCTCTTCCTGCTGTGTATGCTGTGGGAAAGTTTATTTAGACCAGTGTTTCACCACCGGGAGGACAGGAAAGGGTCAAAACAGACTTGTGTTTTTCAAAACATGTCATGTCATGTCGTTGTCTTCCCCTTTATTATTCCATTTCTGGGTCGGAGGGGGGGGGGGGCAATCAGAGCTGCCACCCAAGTCTCATAGCACCAGTCCCTCGCTGATCCTCCTGCAGGTGTAGGGGTCCACAGGATGATGGCTTTCCCGTCATTGATAAGATGGCCTTGGTCTTTCAGCGGGGGCTTTAGGTAATGTGGGGTTAAATGTCTCCCTCAAGGACACAACAACAGCAAACATCAGTGGGAGCAGGTGACATGGGTCGTGGTGAGCTCGAACCCATGACCATCTTGATTATTACACACTGTCCCATCCAAATAAATTCATTAAAATAAAAAAGAGAGATTAGTAGCAACAACAGTACTAGAAGTAGCAATAAGATAAGATATTACTTTATTCCTCCCACGGTGTCGAAATTTCAGTGTCTAGTACTGGAGCTACTAACTCACAGCCTTGAGTTGATCATTTTGTTGTAGCAGCAGTAAAATAATGACAGTGATCTAGTTACAGGTCGCAGCAGTAGCAGCAGTAGCAGCAGTAGAAGCCTTGTAGGTTGAAAATGAGTGATATCAACAGATAAGTTTATGACAGACGGTTTTGAAATTGGAAGCATGTCTTTCATAATGATCTGCTCATTGTCTCATACATCCTCACTTAGTCCCAAATCAAAACACAGCCCTTGTACTCACAATAATAGACATAACAATCAGACATGTCTCCTCTGGTGCTTTGATTCTCTAATGTGTGGGAAACATAAAGCCATTGTTTGAGCAGTGGGCGTTGCATGGATCCTATAGAAGATTTCTGCTCTGAAACTGTGGGAGTAACGTCACATTGCAGAACTGTGAACCACCAGCGTTGTCTGTGAAAAATGCATTTATTTTACTGTCGGGTGGGTTTATCGGAGCAGTGAGCAAAAGCCAGAATACTTCCAACAGCGCAAGTATGCCAGCGTAGAAAGCACTGCAAAAAATATTCACAAGATTTTTTTTTCAATTTTTTTTTTTTTCTCGGGTTAGTCTGATGAAATTTAATTATCTAGTTTTAATGAAACAATTATGGTAAGTATACTTAGAAAGTCATACATTGGAATACCAACATTCATTACTGATTTGCATGATTATACTTGTTTGTGGATTATTTACCAGTGAAACTCAAAGTCTAACAAAGAATAACATTTTTCTGGGAGTAACTAAGATCACTCTCTCTCTACAGTATTTGGCTTCTAAATCTTGATTTATTTTCTGTACCAGGACAGTGTGCTTTAATGAACGACAGTTGCTGTAAATCGAGCCTTCGATTTCTGTTTTCCACAGTCCCACAGTTGCTCTGAACGCTAGCTTAAGGAGAACATGCAAACTCCACACAGAAAAGCTGCACACCTGATGTATAAAAGCTTTTGTTTGGATTGGGGTGTCATTATGTGTAGTGGTTCTTTTAGCACCCCCAATGTACTTAATTTAGATATAATTCAGTTGAAGAAGTAGGAAATAAACTTCTAATCTTATATTTTTAGTGCTGACAGGGATTCAATGAAAAAAGTTCTGGATAGATCACATGGAAGACCACTCACAGTCCAATCTCTCATCATTCATGAAAAGAATAGAAAACCAAGCATTATTTTAGTGGTAAATTGGACATGCGTTAAAATCCACACTATGGACCACTCTGTGTGTTTTTTCTATACATAGAAACAGAACAAAGAAAAATGACAGTGTCTTTTCAAATATATCGAAATATCTGAACTATTGTGAACAACAGCAAAATAAATGATCCAAGTCTGCAAACTAAATGGTGTTTCAACTCGGCCTTTCCTTTTTTGCAGTGTGATTTGAGGTTACATTGAAGTCGTCCGTCAGTGTCTTGTGTCCAGCTGCATTCTGCTATCCGCCCTCATTTCTACATGGGATTTCACAATTCAGCTGTCACAGTGGTAATCCGGGAAGAACAATGAATAATGAAGCCCTTCCATCCTCCACTTTATAATTCATCACAAGGAAAACAACTGCACTGAAGTGATTTGTTCTTTCTCCGAGGCCCAAAGGAAAAAAACACAAGCTTTAATTCAAAATGAGGAATAAGGCAGGTTTCTTGTGGCTGTCGCGTACAGTCATAATCAAATATATACTAATGGTGTTGGACTGAAATGACACATGCAATACTTCTCTCTTGTCGTCGATCATTGTGTGCTGCTCTATAAAACGGAGCAAAAATGACAACGTGGTGAGTGTAGAAATGACTTTCGGGAAATGTCTCACAGCAACAAGGGCGTCTAGCACGGCATGTCAGTAGGTGTAGTGATTCTTTTGGCACCCCCTCTGTATTTCCTGGTTCCCTCTGCTTTGTTAGAATCACTCATTTTGTTCTGTGTGGGCCTCAGACTGTTTCTCTGGATGTGTCAGATATTGATAATGATTAAAAACGAATTCAACATAAGACAGACAATCTAATTTTAGTACTGAAATGGCTTCAAGTGGTTTAATCCTGTGCTAGCCTGGATCTTTCTGTGTTGAGTTTGCATGTTTGTCTCATGTGGACAGACTGAGTGCTGACGTCACCAAAAGTGATAGTTTTAAAGCGGAAAACTCGAACAGGCTATTTAAGCGGGAATGTTTTTAGCTCCAGCCGAGCTGCCAAGCCGCCTCAGTCTATCCCCACTCGCGCTACTCTGCGACAGAAGGCTCCTGATTGATAATTTGTTAATGCACATATCTGGATTTACCGAGAAAATATCACATTAACTCAAGGGTCAAAGAGAGCACTAAACCATGGATCATCAAAACCCCAAAATGGTGACTGTGACACAAACGGTTACAGAGCCTAAAGCAGCTTACTTTTCAATGTTGGTCTATAGGAGCCAGAGCGAGTTGGAGCAAAATTTCTACAGCCAATCAACTCTCTCTCACCCCAAAGTGTCAAATAGTCACTCACAAGACTCTTTTTAAGTATACCAAATATAACATGTTTTCTAACCAGAAAAAATGGTTTGACCCACAACACACACAACAATCACCCACATCCTTATCAGAACAGTGTATACACTCTTAAGTGAATGTAAGAAGACAAGACAGATAAGCATTTCTCGACAAAACACATTGATGTCTGATTGTAGTTGTAATTCTTAACACTAGACCATGCTCAGGCTGCATTTCCACGCTCGTCCATATGCTAATCCACCTGCTATCCACTCCTCCCTACCATGAACCATATGATCCGGAGATGTTGCCAAGTTTATGCATCGCCAACTGCTCCTGACAGGTCGCCCCAGTGGCATTGATGGATGGTCGCGTGAAAAATTAGCAAATAGAGCAATTAAGAGCGTGCGATTATGTTAATATGAGCGTGCGCAGCTATGGCAGAAAGGAATCTTTGAAAGAATATATGTATAAATCCAACATGGCAAGCTGTAAACAGAATGGACGGTTAAGTCGCTTTGAGCTCATAGTTTTGTCGTTTTGTGCATAAATTGCGTGTCAGCACTCACTCCAAACACCTGAAGGCAGCGAAATTAAAGTGAAGGTTTGCGTTGGTGCTAAACAACCTATTTGCCAGTTCCATAAAAAAGAAAAAAAAATGTCTATGCAGATTTTTTTTTGCTTTACACTTACACTTTTGAAACATATGTAAATGAACGCTCATGCATATTGCTATAGGTGCACTTCTTTGTGTTGAAGACGGAATCCTCTTTGCTGCTTTGAGTGACACCTGCAGAGGAAATGTATCTGTTTCTCAGCATGTACAGTAGCTATAGCTCGGCCCGCCTCCCCCCAACTCACCCCCCACCTCACCCCCCACCTCAACCACCCCCCTTCATGTGAACATTACAGGGGCATATTAGATCCGGGGGAGTGGCCACATGCCCAGTCTGCATAAATACTTCGAGTACAGCAACCATCTGGGTGGCTTCGATGTGAGAGAAGACGTCAGAGGGCCGGGGGCCCTTATATTCACACAGTGTTTGGGAAGAAGCTCTAGAGTGGGTTGCCACTGAAGGGACGTGAGCAGTGAGCATACTTTTGTGACATATTTTCACGCGTGCAGAATATTAAGAAGAAGAACTGCAAAATCCTTTTTAAGTTTCATTTCAAATGTTCAAGCAATGGACAAATAAAGAGGATGAAAAATCTTTTAATCTATGTTTAGAGCTTTAGTTGGCAAGTTTCAACCTAAAACATGATTTGCTTTTTGAATACCTTGTTACGGTTCAAAAAGGTTAGGATATACTTTTTTATGTCCCTGTAAGGAAATGTGTCATCTGCATTTTACCCAGCCCTTAATGCCACTGGGGAAACCTGTCAGAAGCAGTCAATATCTACAGTATCTCCAGGTTGCCAAGACGACTTTCGGGAGAGGATTCCATATTATGCATGAGGAACCGTGGAGGAACCCACTGAGACATTGCGGTTCGCCTTCATGCTTCACAGAAGGCAGGTCCTGGGTTTGATTCATGGACCAAGAAAGGACTTTTTGAGAGGAATTTGCGTGTTCTCTCTGTGTCTGGGTAGGTTTCCTCCGGGTTTCCCCTATATAATATGTATACTAGGAATGAGTGTAATGAGTGAATGGATGGCAATGGTGAGAGGATATGGTGTCTCCCTTCTGTCACCATAGAATAGAAATGGAACGAAACAGATTCCTTTTTTTATATGTGTGGAACAAGAAAGTGGACGGGCACTTTGTACTTTAATTGTTCTTTGATTTTTTTTGTAGCAGAATATTCCCTGTTGCCACATGTCATTTTCTTCCCCGTTATTATTCCATTTCTGGGCCACCCCCCGACAATGCTCAAAGCACCAGTCCCTCGTTGATCCTCCTGCAGGTGGTGGGTCCTCAGGATGATGGCTTCTCCTTCTTGGTCTTTCAGCAGGGGCTTCAGGCAAAGCGCGGTTAAGAGTCTTGCCCAGAGACACAATGACAGCAGATATCAGTGGGAGCAGATGAGATGGGTCGTGGTTTGTTGCCACATTTACCAGAACATGCAGCATTTCATTCTTGCTCCTTTTTATGCTAAGTCACTGTTTTTTGTACTTAAGTCTTGCATCTTTATCATGCTAAAAGTTGGAGATTTTAGACTTCTTTCCTTATTATGCTAAAGAGAGAGATTTTATACTGCTTCTTTTTTTATGGTTATGCTAGAGTTAGAGATTTTCTTTTAGTATAGTTATTTCATTTATTTTAGTATAGACCCGGCAACGGATGAAGCGGAAGAAAATGGATGGATGGATGTAGTTTTCGTTCATTTATCTTGTGCTGTGTGCTCCCCGTTCCTACTGTTCTGTAACTGGCGCTGCAACACTGAAATTTCCCCACTGTGGGATGAATAAAGGATCTCTTCGCTGAAAGAAAAAAAATCCAAGATGGCAACCAACTTCTCCACAGCTGCACAACGCCCTCTAGCCTCACATGCGTCCTCCCCCTCCTTCTCGTCCCCCTCCTCCTCCTGCGTGCGCTCTGGGTCACTGTGCTCCTCTCTCCTCTCTCCTGCTCTCAGCACACAGGCGCAGTGTGGACTGGGTTGAATGGACTAGTCTCCCCCCAGCAGCAGAAGCGGCAGCCACGTAAGAAGAGGAAGCGAGGATGTCCTGCTGAACCACCGGGATAGGCCTGGGGAAAGTTGGGCTGGCTTTTTCCCTTCACAATAACCTTCCCTGATCCCTCGTAACAAGAAGAACTGACATGCGCGACATCTTCCACTTCCATTTCCACGCGCAAATATAGCAGGGGACACAAAGAACCACTGCGTATCCTCCTGCTGCTGCTACTGCTGCTGCTGCTGCTTTTCCACTAGAAGACAATAGCCGTGCATGGATACTCGATCCTCCGGGACAAGGCCGTGCACTGACCTAGTACTAGTTTAGCAGGAGGCTAGCTTTGCACCTGCTGGCACAGTTTGTCTGTCATTGAAAGCGTCATTATCCTGAAAAGGGGAGAGAGAAAAAGAGGGACTCCCGAGACCGAGTTTGCCCGTGCGTAATGGTCGTACCCACAATCTGCATTATTGTTTCGATTTTTTGAAACGTGCCATTAAAAATCGCTAATAACAATATTAATAATAGTAATAATAAGCTAAAGATTTGTGCTTCATTCATTGTGAAAACCCGACTTTTTTGTAGCTAAAGAATTCCCGTCGTTGAGCTGTAGATTTTTGCAGCGGGTCTGTAAAGCACAGTCAACGCGCGTAGATCATTTTTTTAATCTTCCACGTTAAGTCAATCACAAAGGAATGACGTTTTGCACATAGAATTACGACTATTTTTTTTGTGTGAATGACTTCGCTTGCCAATGTGCACACGCATTGAGGGAAGCCTGTAGTTCATTCATTTATTGACTTGTTTATTTGGAAGTTTGGCTCGCTTTGTTGCATTACATCATTAGAGAGCACTGTGGAAAGCCAGGCAGGAAGGCAAGCAATTTTGTGGAGCTATTTCACCATTCCCCATGAACATACGGCGGTCGAATCCTATCAACATTTCACGTTATGGGAGATCGAGACATAAAACGCACGATTTTGAAGAGCTGTCTTGTCTAAGGACTACAGAAAGCTTCAGTCCAAATCTAGGATCGCCAAGTCCACCCGAAACCCCGGACTCTTCCCACTGTATTTCCCGGATTGGGGACTACCTATTGTTGGAGCCATTGGAGGGAGACCACGTTTTTAGGGCCGCCCACCTCCACAGCGGGGAAGAGCTCGTATGTAAAGTGAGTAGAAAATTTGAGAAATCTGTCACACTGTCTTATGCAACCTGCAAAACTTAGGGATATACGTGGCGTTTGGAGAGCTGGCTGCAGGAGCTCCAGTGGCTACAACGCACTAGACGCGCACAGTGTATACTAGTAGAGTCTATATTGGTACTTGTATGCAATATTTAGGTAGTTTACTCCCCTTAGACTTTGCACTGTGGCGTGGGGACAGGACTCCATTGCAAAATTGTGTCTAAAATGTTGAACAGTTGCAACATATAGTGTGGACAGAATTGTAAATGCAGGCAAAATGCATTCAAACTTACATTTTTCATACAATATAGACATGCATTAGGGTGTGTACTTTTTCAATGGCGGTGTCTTCATTCTTACCACTTATTAAGAGAATGGTAGCTTGGGGGTATTTCTATATTTCTGCTGTAGTTTTAGAGCTGGATTGGGCTTTTACCCCAGCTACAGTGTGTGAGATTATAAAAAAAAAAACAAGATCAAGCAACATTTGTGATATTATTGTTTTGTTGTCTGGGGAAAAAAAACACTGGTTTTAATGGGACTTCCTTGAACATATCTCTGCACACATCACATTATGTCCTTTTGACTCACTTGATAACGCCACAATCTCTTCACCTCTGACCCTGCATGTCTCACCTTTTCCACTGTAAGGAATATGCAAAACAGGCCCGAACTGGAATTCAACCGGGTCTACTTGGGTTTCATAAGCTGAGTGTCTACCCCGGTGTGCTTTTTAATAATTACTCAAATTGTAAATAGAGAGCTTGGCACTCAAGAGCCCAGTGGAAAAAGTGAATGGAGCTTGGTTTGGGTTGCATGATGTAACGTTGACAAAGGAGTGAGTAACCCGCACCGCCTCCCCGTGCTATTCTGGTTTACACATTACTCCTATTGCAGTGGCTGTAATGGACTTTCCGTATGTCGAAGCCGGATACTATATTTGAATCTTTATGGAGGAAGCAAAATGGATTATCTTTTACTTTGCAATGCACAAAACAGAGCATAGATGCAGGTTCTATGCATTCAAGCCAATATCAGCAACTTCAAATGTATTTAATTTGGGAAAAAAGTGCATATTTTTGACCATGTGTTCCTGTAGTATCATATTAAGAAAACAAAAAACAATATGTTGAATAATTCTAGTCCTCCTTCTTGGCATAATCGCCTTCAGTAAGTTTCGCTGGAGGAGAATAGTTAGACCAACAGCCAGGATTGTAGTATGTTCTGACCAAATTTTCATCCAATCGCGTAGCTGTGTGGGCGGGTCCAATCAGGTCTCTTGCTTTTGAACGTTCTGAAACTTCAATCGAAACGAGATACTAATTTCAGAAGGTCTTGATTCTAAAATTTGACTTTTGGGTATGAGTTTACATGGCCATTGTATCTAAATTGGTATATTGAGGAGCAAGTTTGTGACAATAATTTCCATAAATCTTATTGGGCATGTGAATTTAGCATTTACAAGTTCTTTGGCATCAATAACCCCAGTACCACTGAGTGCATTGTGTATTTTAAATACACAATGCACTCACCTAAATGATAATGGAATAGTCCAAGGGTATGTCTTTGTTTAATCATGCATCCAAATGAGTAATAACACCATTTATTTCAAACTTTTATTTCATGCAACTTAAAACAATAAAACAAGTTACCAAATATACAATTTTTTTAACAGAAGTTGAATTCCAAACTCCTTAAGCCAGTGATACAATTCCGATTCCAAGTTCTGCACATTTAAACCCCATACAATTGGTACAACCCATCCTACTGCGCCCATGGATAATAACTGGATAGGGTATACTAGCGACAGTAGCTCAGTTGGTAGAGCATTGGCCTTAAGGCCAGAAGGTTGTGGGTTCAATTCCCACCTCTACACCTTCTCCACCGACTCCCACTGATGACTGCTGTCGTTGTGTCCTTGGGCAAGACACTTAACCCCACTTTGCCCAAAGCCCCCACTGAAAGATCAAGGCTATGCTCACACTCAGAGAGCAGCCGTCCTCCTGTGGACTCACCACCTGCAGAGGGTCAGTGAGGGGCTGGTGCTGTGAGACTTGGGTGGCATCTCTGACTGCCACCCCTGACCCAGAAATGGATTAAAGGGTAGAAAATGGATGGATGGATGGATGGGTATTACTAGCTTACAGCTGTCCCACCTACAGACACAGGGGGCGCCCATGGTACTGCAAACTAAATTCACTTGGGCTACACAGAAATAAGTCCCATAGATCTCAATGTAAATTAAAACGGCTCGTCCTCAGCTGACAGAGAACCTACAGCTTTCATAAATATCGGATTTTGTGGGGATTTTAGTGTCCCTTGTCATCCTGAACTTTTTTTCTTCTTAAATCCTTCGGTTTTCTTTAAATCCACACTTTACTGCCACAAACTCTGCTCCTTCCCTTCCTGCTCTGACTCCGCTCTGCTGCTGCTCTGATGAACAGCTCTGATTGGTCAGAGCGCAGCTGAGCCCCTCTGTGCGCGTGCATGAAAGCCACACACGCACGTTTGGCGCAACGCATCATGGGAACTCGTCCACTGCGCAGAACCGGGAGGACCAGACGATGCCCAAATATAGGCAAATTCTGCTAATCTCCCGGTCTTCGTGAAGTCCCATGCGCTACTGAGCACAAGCCATTCATTTGAATAGGGCGCCATCTTGGATCACCGGGGCTTGATTGCGCCTAATTTGAATTCCAATATTGCCAAGCTCTGTAGAATTGAGTAAACAATGCAATTTTCTCGGGCCAATAAATCTCATTAATTTCCATGTGTTTTGTAGTACTCGTATCTCGCTGCATAATGGACTACCAATTCCATTTATAAATTAACATCCCTAAGCAATTTGCATAGACTCCAATACCGATCAATGCAGAGTCTTGCTTTGGGCTTGGATTGAAATGTATCTTGACATATTGACAATTTCCACCTTGATTTTATGTTCACTTGTATCCCACTTTTCACCCAATCGTTTCAGTGTAGAAAAGATTGATCCACTAAAATTCTCCGTGACCCATTAACCCAACTTGACAAGTCTGTATGGGTATCTCGGTTGTTTATTATTTCTGCTTTGCAATGGTCGATTTCATGCACATTTATAAAGGGAAAAGTCTAATTTTATCGATTAAAACAGAAATAAAGCATCAGAACAGCCTTTTGTATTGACTGTACAGTGCCTCACCTGAAGTCAACTGGAGGTTACCATGGAAACAAAAAGCTGTTCAGCCTTCAGTGTGACTGCTTTAATCTCCTGCAAGGTGTGGAACTTCTGTCCATTCTCCAGAGAACTTATCGATTTGAAAATTATGCTAGAAAATCTATATCTGTGCCATTCCAGAATATTCACTTGTTTCACTCGTTGAGATTATTGTGCAGATTTGGCTGATAATTAAAGTAATGCACAATATCACATATTATTCTGTGCGCAAAGATCAAATCACAGCTATAGTTTTGTCATTGTGTTTTAATCCTGCAAATATATGCATAACATATCTTTAAACCCAAACCAGATACAGATATTAACTATACATTATTCTTTTCCCTTTTGATCAGAATCAGAATCTTTTGCCTTCCAATACCAATAAAATACTACAGAATAAATTGAGAAGATGGAGAACAGGTGAAAAACTAGTGCTAACTGTGCATTTAGTCTGCTTATGTTCAATAACTACTTTATCATGCAACTATATTTTATCATGCACACATACAGTAGGACTGGACCATGGATCTATAATAACTGGATAGAGTATTACTAGCTTATAGCTGTCCCACCCACATGCACAGGGGGCGCCCGTGGTACTGCAGACTAAATTCACGTGGGCTACCCAGAAAAAAGTCCCATAGAACTCAATGTAAATTAAAACAGCTTGACCTCAGCTGACAGAGAACCTACAGCTTTCATAAAGATCGGATTTTGTGGAGATTTTGGTGTCCCTTGTCATCCTTTTTTTCTTCTTAAATCCTTCGGTTTTCTTTAAATCCACACTTTACTGCCACAAACTCTGCTCCTTTCCTTCCCGCTCTGGCTCTCATGAGCAGCTCTGATTGGTCAGAGCGCAGCCGAGCCCCTCTGTGCAAGTGCATGAGAGCTCATGTGAGACCCACACACGCGTATTTGGCGCGACGCATCATGGAAGATAATCCACTGCGCAGAACCGGGAGGACCAGACGATGCCCAAATATAGGCGAGTTCAGCTAATCTCCCGGTCCCCGTGAAGTCCCATGCGCTACTGAGCACAAGCCATTCATTTGAATAGGGCGCCATCTTGGATCACCGGGGCTTGGACTGGACATAGTGTGGAAGAAGCCGATTTCAACATAAGCTAGCTCGAGCTAAGATTGTTAGCAATAGCAACAATTTAAGGCATCTGATTGGTCAATCCTGTATGGCTCTTATCTGGTAAAGACAATATCAAAATAGAAACACGCAGAGAACACTAAACCACAGATCTTTTTACGCCCAAAAAGGGGTAAGTGTGACACAAAAGGTTACAAGGCTTTAGTTTTCACTGTAAGTCAATATGAGCTGGGGTAAGTTGGAGCAAAACATTGTTCATTATCACTTCCCTATTGGGCTTCATCGAGCTCGTGGATTAGCGTTGTCCATCCCTACACAGTCTATGATTCCAAGTTGCTCAAACACACTGCAAAGATGTGAAAAACAAAGCTATTTAATGACGCATGTATTTAATCTTCCTTCGAGTCTGTTTACTTTCTCTCTGTACATGTTTTTGGTAAACGCGTTCCTTTGGCAAATCTTGTTTTGAGTCAACAAACACCACAAGTCAATATGAGTGCTTCTTTCCAAAAACACTAAGTAATTCTGTCAGTTCGTCAATAAAAATTCTTACGGTGTAGTAGACGTCGTAACATACTAGACATGTTTGTAACGATTTTATTGATATTTGCAGTCTAATATATGTCAATAATTGTAAAAAAAAAAAAAAAAAGAAGAAGAAAAATATACACTGTAATCGTATCTCTAAAATTCCGGCCTCTCGGGTGACAAAATATTCCACCTCTTACTTTACCCCACAAATTAAATGGAAAATATTTTGGTCTCCGCCGCACGTTTCATTTCCCCTCTAACTCTGACCTCAAGACGACCACGTAATACGATGATTACCTCCATAAATCACGGTCCAGCCACAGATTTGGGGTCAACAAGGATTCGGGAAGGCTATTGGATTCCACTTTTCTGCCCAAAATGTGTCCAGGGATACTTGAGCGGATGCTTTCTATTCAATTAAACTGATCTAATAAGTGATAATTTAAACGGAAAGAAACCCGGACATTTCAAGTAGAGTGGCTGCTGCTATACTCGCCAATAATTTTCAACGGGCGTCAGTTGAAACCTCAACCTAAAGGTTTTTGATTGGTCTCGCTCAAACAGTAACAACATCATACAAACAGCAGCGGCTCTACTTCAAGCTCCTCTGTCTTGTGTGACCGATATCTCTACGACAGCATCCAACCTCTTAGCGTGATCTTGTCTTTTTCGGTCATGACTCAAAGCAACGACCAACATGAATGTACTTCTGGCCTTTTGACCTGGCTCCTCTTCACCACAACAGTTCGATACAGAGCCTTTAGCAATCGTTGGCTTTTGAAAATAATAGAATTTCCTGCAGTGTTGAAACGATATGACATATAGTAAAATGAATAGCATTTAGAAAGTTTTGATTTATATTCATACTAGTGCTGTCCAACGATTAAAATATTTAATCGCGATTAATCGCATGAATTTCATCGTTAACTTGCGATTAATCGCAAATTAGTCACCCATTTGCGTGCTGTGTGCAATTTCTTTTTTTATTGAAAACAATGTGTAGTGTTATATTACACACTAACATTTGATGCAAAATCATCAATAAATGGATGACAAAATAAATAATTGGTAACAAAAAGCCCCTTCAATGTGTGTGTGTGTGTGTGTGGAGTGTGTGTGTTTATGGGTGTGGGTGTGTGTGTGTGTGTGGGTGTGTGTGTGTATGTGTGGGTATAGACCATAGACTGTATAGAAACATCACGGTGTCATTATGATGATGATAAACAATTTTTTTGTAAATTTGTTCATGTAAATACTCTATAGTGTTTCTCTGTTTACTTTCGGTATATCTATGACTGTATACTGTTTGCTTGTATTGCCTTTTTTATTAACCCCTCCCCCCCATCTCCCACTTCATGTCCCCCCCCCCCCTCCTATGTGCCCTTCTGGGTTTCTTCTTTGGCCCCCTGTATCTCCAACTACATATTGTTTGTAATCTCTGTCTACAATGTATCTTAACTAGTCCTTTTCTTTGTGTCTATTTTTTTTTCTGTATATGTGTTTGTCTGCAATAAAAAGTAAAAAAAAAAAAAAAAAAAAATTTTTAATAATTATAAAAAAAATTAATGGCGATAAAAAAAATGACGCCGTTAATATTGATTTGCGTTAACGCGTTAATAACGCGATATTTTGGACAACACTAATTCATACATTTTATATTTTGTCTTGTTCGTCACTATTTTAGGTAGAAATTTGAGCAAGTATTTATATCTATTGCTAGTTTTAGTACTCATTACGGGATACGTTTCGACCCTAGTACCCCTTTGGACAACCCTAGTGGGAATAGATGTTATGGGTGGACCTAAATATCTTCTTACTATGGACTATGTAAAGTCAAATCTCCCTTATTTGTTTGACTTGTGTTTTTTTCCTCAAAATTATATATATAAAAAAAGAATAATCCAACACAAATGGAGCCTCCTGTGTTGAGTTATCATGTTCTCCTGGTGTCTGCGTAGGTTTCCTCCGTGTGCTCCGTGTGAGGAGAGTATGGAAAAATATTGGTACTCTACACCACTGTAAAGAGCTTTGGGGTGACCTTGGTCTGTGAAATGCACTGTATACTGTGCCTTATGGGACATGGGGTTGTTAGGTGTTTTGTGTTACCTTGAGTAGGAAAAGCACTCCTCTTCTTGAAAATGTGAGACGGGCTTCTTCTCTGACAATGTTTAAATCCAGGTTTTAAAAAAAATCTATTTAGCTGTGCATACATCCATCCATCCATCCATTTTCTTCCCCTTAATCCATTTCTGGGTCGGGGGGGTGGCAGTCAGAGCTGCACCCAGTACACTTAGCACCAGCCCCTCACTGATGCTCCTGCAGGTGGTGAGTCCACAGGAGCTGAGATCTTTCAGTTGGGCCTTTGGGCAAAGTGTGGTTAAGTGTCTTGCCCAAGGACACAACGACAGCAGTAATCAGTGGGAGTCCTGAAGTAGGTCTTACGGTGGGCTCGAACCCACGACCTTCAGGCCCAAAGGCCAATGCTCTACCAACTGAGCTACTGTCGCTGTGCATACAACTGAGGGAATATTTTTTTTTCTTTAAATATACTGTGAATTTAAATACTTTATACTAGTTACTGTGATGTACTTTATGATGTACTGTATTTTTTATTCACTGGGATTTTTTTATGATTTTAATGCCTTGTGTGACTGTTTCTATCTTGTTTTATTTGTATTTTATTTTTTTTCAGTACTTTTATTTGCCTTGTGTATAAATGAATTGTGCTATACTTATATAGCTTATAGCTTATACTGCTATACGATCGACTGACTGATACCTACTTTAACCTTCTCCTTCTTGCTCTCCCCTTTTTGTCTGCAGGTCTTCGACGTCGCTCGCTACCAGGAGTCTCTGGCGGCCTACTTCGCCCTGGGACAGCACCAGCACATAAACCAGATCCTGGAGATCCTGCTCGGGGAGACTCGGGCCTATGTGTTCTTCGAGCGGAGCCACGGGGACATGCACTCTTTCGTCCGCACCTGCAAGAAGCTGGCGGAGGACGAGGCGGCGCGACTCTTCCATCAGATAGTGTCCGCTGTAGCACACTGCCACGACAATGGACTGGTCCTACGAGACCTCAAACTGCGCAAGTTTGTCTTCAAAAACGAGGACAGGTGAGAAGAGAGAGCGTCTAGACCAGGGGTGGCCAACCAGTCAGACTAAGAGCCAATTTTTTTTACTGTGTTACAGCAAAGAGCCACATCATACAAATGTGCACTACATAAACATCACCCCAACCCTTACACACGCACGCACACGCGCACGTACTGTACGCACACGAGCAGACACGCGCACACACATGCAATCTGTCTGAGCAGAGAGAGGTGTGCTCTGCTCAGACAGATTTATTGTAAATGTCATCAACATGATAATGACAGAAATTGACTCGTACAGCACTAAAGGGCTGGACTCGACTCTCCCCGGTTTGCGGGCGCTTCC
Source organism: Knipowitschia caucasica (assembly GCA_964034765.1). Lineage (NCBI taxonomy): Eukaryota > Metazoa > Chordata > Actinopteri > Gobiiformes > Gobiidae > Knipowitschia > Knipowitschia caucasica. Next base: position 11,953,978 of record OZ035839.1, read on the forward strand.
ACCGCTCGCTTCAACCGCTCCCCGGTACTTTTTATTTATGGTTTGGCCCTGGTTCTAACCGGGCGAGTCGATACCAGAACAATTTCACGTCAGCGAACATCAATTATGATTCCGAAATGAATGCTTTCAATCTCTAACCAAGAAAAAAAAATCAAGTTTCAACCCAGTGTTCAGCAGAAACACAACTGTCTTTAGTAAAAGATATAGATTTGACACATAACACCAACACCACTTTAGCTGATTTAGAACCACAGACACATGCTCAGTATAAGACCAGATAGTTTCGCATTTGATTGAAGACAGACACTCACCAGGCAGGCTTATCTCCTGGTGTAATGCTAGTTGTTGTTAGCTGGTTTTAGCATGTTAGCCGGTGTTAGCCGATGTCCGTAAATGTAATCCATTTGGTCAAACCACCTCCAGACTTTTCGGGTCTGCCTCTACTTCTGCTGCTGCGATCTTTCATTTCACGGTTGTCACTTTTAAGCTTTTTAACTTTTCTCTGCATTGTCATGTTTGTGGGAATCATTCTGCTCCGTCCTTAGTGCTAGCTCCACAAACACCTTCTGGTTTCTGGTGGAACCATCGAGCTCACGCTGGTGTCCTCTCCTCAAACTGAGGAAGGTGTTGCCCTCATCCAGCGACCAAGGAATTGTTTTCCGTACGGACGTCATGGTTCGAGGCAACGTGTTGTTTGTTATGATATTTGCTACAGCTGAGGTAGCAGCTGCAGAGTGATTGACAGCGCATCTGACCAACCAGAATTGACGTTCGCCGACGTCAGATTGTTTTGGTGGCCTGGCTAGTGGAGTGAAGTCGGCCTTTACTATTGGTCAGAACTACATATGGAATGAAAGGCAGCGCCACCAACGAGGCGTTTTTGACGCTTGTCGAGTGAAAGCCCGAGAGCCGCACGGAACCAGCCAAAGAGCCGCATGCGGCTCACGAGCCGCGGGTTGGCCACCCCTGGTCTAGACGGTCTGTACAGGTGGACTGGACCATTTTAGAGATTATAGGGGGGTAATAAAGTCAAATTAACTGTAGTATTCTAATGGGAAACACATTTTAATGAAAAAAGAGTGACCATAATAGTGCACTACCTACAGTACCTAGCAAAATATATAACCTAGTAATCAAGTGTAATCTTAATTTTAGGAGTTTTTCACTGGATTTAGATTAAGATTAAGAGATTGTCCCACAGTGGGGAATTTCAGTGTTGCATCACAAGTTATGGAACAGTAGGAAAGAGGAGCACACGGCACAAGTTAAGTGAACAATAGTTATAAAAATGAAAATTAAACAAAATCTCTAACTCTAGCATCAATACAAGTATAACATCTCTATCTTGAAAATAATAATAAAATAAGTGTAAAAGTAACATTTACCAACGACATGCAGCGTTAGGCTTCTCTACGTGACCCCTTGTCAAATATTGTTTTAAGACTAAGTTTTCTAAAGTTAGGGTAGCCTTTTAAACCATTCAGACCTAAGTATGGTACAGTGGTAAGATAAAACCTTTCAATAAATGTATTGGTGCCCAAAGGAAAGCAGAAATGTACAATAGTTGGAGCCTGTGGATTAAATGTTATTATTTACAATAAAGTAACTAAGAGAAAAGTGTCAACAACACACACAATTTGTTTTTTCATTTAATACATGTGTTTTTCTGATACTTTGTTGACAAATCAGACCACAACATGCTTTATTTACTGTGTTCTCTTTTGCATTCTTGTAAGAAAGGGCCATGCGAGTCTTTAACGCTTTGGGCCGAGAGCTGAAAAAGCAGATCTAAAGATGAGACCGAGGCCAAAAATCCACGCGTGTGAAAACTAGTGAAAGAACCTTACAGTTTTCAGTGAGAAACTAGTTGGATGGATTTTTTTTACATACGAAATAAGATTTTCTTGTGGTTTAAAAGTTAGGTACCCCAGCTTAAAGGTATATAGGATTTTCCAAAATGTTAGGAAAGAACCGGCCTCTCCACCTTTTGAACAAAACTCTCCGGTCTTATTTGACAAGCATGCATGACCAGAGTGATTGACAATTAGGAGGGCCAATAGTCTTGATGATCCACCTTTTTAATACCTTTTAATATAACTTGTATCAAGTTGGAGATGTCCACTAACCTTTGAAAGAAAATGTTTTCCCAGATGATTTTGATAGTGGTTCGATTCACAAACCCCCCGTATTGTTCTATCTGAACCTTTCTACTGCATATAATTTATGAATATTGTCACTATACTTCCAGACACCTTTTTATGAGAAAATAATGAAGATCAGAGGTGATATGTACTGACAAAAGTTTTTTTCATATGGGGTGCCTCAAGAGTTGGAGAAATTGGCTCTAAAACTAAATCTGACTATAGTTACCATAGTTACCAGGAAATAAATCCAAGCTGCTCTCCACTACAATTGAATAAGCTATAGAAATTCTGTGATATCACATGAAGATTAACACAACTTATTCAACAAAACTCACTATTCCCCTTTTTTTTAACTATTTATGTTTGTGCCTGGAGCTATTCAAAAATAAAAAGCAGGCAAAGCTTTACCAGTGCAATAGACTTTAGATGCAAATGCTTCTTGGCCTTTTGCGGTCAGAGCAGCTTCACTACGGGCTCGTATCTCTGTGGCTCTCAAAAGTACGTCGCATTAACGGCACTTCCTGTCTACATGTGTGTGTGTTTTGTAAGCCATAGGCGATGTTGACGTGTGTACCCCTGTCCCATCACCTGACGCTTCCGTTCTCCCATTGCACACAACACCCCCCCCTTCTCCCTCCGGAACACAGGAAATGCAAGCCGCTGTGATCCCCTCCAGCTATTTTTTGCACACAGCATTCAATATACTCCTCTTAACATGACAAATTGATTATTGTCTGCGAGGTCAGACCTTCGCAAACGCTCTCCTTTCGCCGCAAGGGAAAGGGAAGTGGTTATCGTTTAAATGCGGTCCCTGTTCAGATAGAAAAACATTTATACAAAGATTTTCCATTGTGAAAGCCTGAACTGGGGATGGGAGCTGGGCACAACTTTGAATTGTGGGAGTTTACTGCCCCCTGGTGGTGGGAAGTGAGGGCTGTGGTTTTGGGCTGCACAATTCTAAATGGGGGGAAAGCATTGCATTTATGAATTTGTAATAGCTTATTCAAAAGTGTGGAATTTTCTGTCATTTCTCCGTATCATGTTCTCATTTCAAGTTTCATTTCTCAACCAGTATTATTTTGTTGAAGTCAAATAAAAAGTACACAAACAGAAAAAATAAATAAATACATTTACAGTCTTTCCCTTTTAGATCTGTAACTTGTTTGTTTTGTAAATGGTCTTGGAAAGTGTATAAAAAGACCCCGTTTAAAGAAATACCAAATTGAGATTTTTCAGATCACGTTTGCGACAATTTTGATTTGCGATTCATGAAGCTAGGATAACGTTCAAAATGCACGTGGAAAATTCAAATTTTGGGGGAAAACAAAGTTATAATTTTTAAAGAAAATAACGTATTCTAAATGATTGTACAAGTGAATCGATTAATCACAACTAATCGATTATTGAAATACTTGTCAACTAATTTAGTAATCGATTAATTTGTTTTTGATGCTTACCTGGACCAAATCTGCAATTGTACATGTTCAGAGGTTTTATGACTTGGATAGAGCTATAGGGACTAGAGGATGGAACGAGTATTTCTACAATTATATTATCTTTAGTCTCTATGATGCTGGTCTTTAGGGGTGTTGGTGTTTGATTAACAAGACAATCTTATTATTTTTATTTTTTTTAAATCGCACCAAATTGATTCCATGTTACATTCCGTCTACAAACATCAACTTCCTCTTTGCTATACGTTTTAACTGTGCACCTCTGGACAGACTCATACACAAACCTATAAGACCTCTGAAAACCTAGAGCGTATGACTCGGCTAATACGTCATCACTTTTTTTTCTTGGCATAATTCATTCACAAACTAATTGAAAATGAAATGCAAGCTGTCACGTAGATCCAAGCACAAAGGCCCACCATTGTTGGAGTAACAGAATAGCCCCAGCAATTTAAGACAAATCAATGGGCTAGTTGCGATGATGCTATTCACTTGTGGCAGCCCGAGTTCCAAACAATAAGTCCACAGGGATAGCCTCGCCTTGGCTCTGGGTGATGTCACCGTTTGGCTGGGCGAGGAATGGAAACAGAAGATGAGCCGGTTCAGTCGTTCAGGGCGGCTCCGGTGACCGCGGCTTCTGTCCGTCGCCGCCACCGTGAGCCCCCTCGGCTTCAATAATGGATTGTGGGTAAAGGCAGGAGTGTGTTGGGTCACCTCTGCTGCCCAGGCCGCTCAGTCACATACTGTATGCTCAGGAGTCTTCTTTCAGCTGCTCCCTCCTTTCTCCCTCTCCTCCTCATCCTGCCTCTCCTTACTCTGCCATCCTCGCCTCTTCTCTCTACCTGCCCTCCTCCAACCCCTCTCTCTCATACCTCTCCTTCCTCTCCTCTCCTCCCTCTTCCCTTCTCCCTCTCCCCATTCCTGTTCTCCCTCGCTCCTCTCCTTCCTCTCTCCTTCTCCTCATTCCTCTTCTTCCGCTCTCCTCCCTCTCCTCTCCCTGTCCTCCTCCTTTCTCTCTCTCCTGCAGCTCTTTCCTCTTCATCCTTGCTCCCTCTCCTCTTTTCTCCCCGTCCTCCTCCTTATACTCTGCCTCCTCCATCCTCTTCTTCCTCTGTCTCTCTCACCTCCCCTCCTCCATCTCCTTCTCCACATGGGTGACGTTGCTTTTGAGCCTGGCAGAGCTCCATGATTGGACAGTGAGCTATAGAGAGGAGGAGAGAGCTGGCACACTTCTCTGTGCTGCATGATGACTGATTGAAAAGATTCTCATTTTTGGACATCCAAATCAAAGCATTTTTTGGGGTTTTTGCTTGAATCAGATTTTGTGAAAGGATTGGCCCAATTATTGTAACTGTTTTACCCAGAAAAAAACCGGGGGACATCCTAATTTCCAGAAAACTTTCTGGACAAACCATATGTTGTATTTTTTTTTTTAAGTAAGAGTCAAATCAAACAAGAATTTCCCAAACACTATAATATTTTTGTGTGGGGAAGGACTCAATACATTTAAAACAAGAACAGAACTGAGACTCGCCACGTTAGAATCAAGGAAAAATCTGTTAAAACAAAAAGTAAACCTGGGAAAAAAACAGTAAATAAGATATGTATGCATTTTGAAATCTTGGAATGTGGGCCCTGCTCTGCGTCCTTGTGTTTCACGTTATTGGACAAATTCCAGGCAGAAAATATTGAATAAATAAATTGTTGTAATAGCACACATACCTTACATCAGCGTATAGTTTCCCGAGCAAAGAAAGTTTTTGCAGCACACACAATCCTGCTGTTAGTAATTGCTATTTTGCTCAAGTCTATCTGATATTCGTCATTATTCATTAGCTCCTTAATTATATTCCAATAACATTTGCCAGACTTTTAATGAGTGTATTATCTTTTGTACAGCTTGTGCATCTTAATGTGTTCTGTGTTGTGGCAAACTTTATTCTAGGTTAGACTAATCAAAGACCAAAGCACTACTTTAAACTTTTAAAAACGTTTTAAACAAAAATATAGCTTTGATGATCTATTTCTAAATGTGTAGGAGGAAGATTGGCTTTAACTATACAAAAGGTTAAAAATGATTAATATCGTGGTTAACAGGTCTAATGTGTATTGAAATCTTTTAAATATATTTCCGTTTAAAAAAAAAAGAAAAGAAAACTTGTAAATATAAAGTATTGCCTTTTTGTTTCTGCTCAGGTTTATCTAAAAACATTGCGGTTTGAGACTGTAAGCAGAATAGTGCGGATATTTTTTATTAATCGAGATTTCAAATGTACGAGGGCATTTGTCAGACAAGAATTATGCTGGAAAATGGTCAAAATGAGAATCTATGGTTAAAATCTGCTAATTTTGATTTTTGTTGTTGCTTTAAAGCTGGGTTACCTAACTTTGAAAGCAAAAAGAGAGTACCAGCTCTTCCTCCGGGATAAACACAGTATGTTGTGAAAATGAAGTAATTTTGCTACATATTACTAGCTTTTTGGAGCTTTTGTTACATCCCATTTTATTTCACAGATTGATTGCCCCGAAACTTCTCTGCTTAACTACAGCCTTAAGATAATAACATGTTATTTTAAAGTGCTTTGTGACTCTGGTCTGTGAAAGGCGCTATATAAATAACGATTGATTGATTGCTTACTTACTTCATCTACAATCAAATACAGCGGACATAAGTATAAACAGCCATATACTTTGATCTTTACTTTGAACATAATGTTTTTTAAAAGTTTTGAAATGCACCAGAATGGTTAAAAGAAATATGCATTTGAGACTTTTACTTTGATTTTCTTTTTTAAATATACTTGTTTCACTATATTTTTTCTACTGAAGATGAGTTTTTTCCCCCTCAAAATAGAAAATTACCGGCTGTAAACACATAACACGTGATTTGAAAATGACGTAATTTCACAAGACAAATGAATGGGCAATTATTTTGTTTAAAGAGGCAGAAAACAGCTCTAAGCGTGATGTCATAGTGGTGTGACGTCATGCAAGCGCTTTTAGACGCAAGTTACGTGTTTGTAGCAGAAGCTTCTGATATTAGCATGGATGGATCTAAAAACCCCTCCACAACTTTGCATAATAACTTAGCCATTATCTATGATTGTCATCTGATCGTCGATTCGAGCTTTCCACAGACAGAAACTCAAGGGAAAGACGGGACATCATTCGGGTCCGTGAGCGGTTTGGTTTTTGTTTGGGAAGTATTTGTCTGACGGTGTTCTCGCCCAGGCTTTTATCTCAGTGAAAGGGAATGTCAAACTTCAGCCCTGAGCGCTTCATGCTCTACTTCTCTCTGATCGCCAAAAGGGAGGGATCTGCCACACGTTACACCCATCACAACATTACAAGATTTGAACTTCTGATTCTTCCAAAGGTTTTCAACTTTTTGTGTGGGTTTGGGTTTTAATTATCGTATAAGCCAACTATATCACCACCTTAAACGTTAAATTTTTACTTATTCATTAATTCCATGTTGACTAATGGCAGAGTTTTTATTCGGACAATGCAAAATTGAATAAAAAAATAACAATAAAAAAACCTATGTGTGTACAATGTATGTACAATTTGTTCCCTCTAGGAATAAAAAAAGACCATGTCCAAAAGGGAGCAGGAAGAAGTATAATACTAATGTAACCCCGCTTCTTTTCTCCTTTAAAAAAAAAAAAAAAACATTCCGACTTCCCTTTAACTTAATAGATCAAGATTATCCAAAAAGATAAGCTAAAAACGACACAAGGAAGTAATCAAAGCTGTATATAAACAAAAATTACAATGCTTCTGTTTGATATCCACAAAATGAATTTAAATAATTGACATGACAATTAAAAAATGAAAAACCTCACTTTGAAACCACAAAAAATAAAGATGGATTTCTTTACATTGTTACCAGCAATATATGTGAAAAACCATTCACTTCAAAATATATAAATTAAACTATAAATAGATTTGGGAGAGTGGGAGAATTGAACAATCGTGAATCAGGACACAACCAAACTTCAAAAACCACTCCTTAAAAGTCTCCTCAAACTCCGACTCCCTCCATCTTGTTTCCTAGTCGTTATAATCCAAGTAAAGCATCATTAAATGTCCTTTTTCACAATGCTCAAAGCACTTTTTAATCCACACTAGCACTCGTTTGTGATCACAGAGCACGCTTCAGCAGCAAGGCGGAATGATTAATTTCCTTTTGAAATGTTTTTCCTCTTTGCTCTAAAAGCCCCTTCTCCTTTTGATGCTCTGGCTCTAAAGTGCAAATTGTCGCTGTATTTAGGAGTCCTTAGGGAAGGCCCGTCACCCGTATTGCAATGAAACTCTCTCACAGACTTTTGTGCAAAGCGTGGCTGCATTTGAATTGAGCAAGATTAGCCCTTTCCTTGTGCTTCCTTGTGTTTCAAAAGTAGTCTTTCGTGAGAATGGGCAGCTCCAGTTTTGGCCAAGTGACATTTCAGATCAAGCTGTTTTTTCGTCCACTTTGGTATATATATAGAAGAAAATGTACGGTGAAACTAGTATCAAGGGTTAGCAACACTATCAGCCTGCCCTTTCCCTATGCTGCCACCAGAAAATTTGTAGAATTTGTTTTCCCCAAATTGTAATATTACCTGTGACATGAGATTGCAAAGACCGTCATTTCACTTGAAAAATTTCCAAAACTAATTTATAGGCTAAAGTCTGAGTGTGATAGATACTTTTTTGATCCCCCTTATGGAGAAATGTAGGTGTCCAGTAGCAGCAAAAAAAAAGATTATTCTTTTAAAGCTAACAATAGTAATAATAAGCAACAGCCCTTCAGGTTTCAGCAGCAGAGGTGGAGTAGCCTCTGGGTGGAGCACAACGGGTCACAAGGTGGAGTAGCTGCTTGGTTCGGACCATTTCCTCTGCTCTAGTCCAAAATAAAAGGCTGAATGCTTAATTAGCATGATTTCATGGTGGTTCAATGACAAAATACTATTACAAGAGCTGTTAGACAGTTTCAGATTTGTCCCAGAAGTTCCTGATAATGGCATGGATGGATCTAAAAACAACTCCAGGGGACAATGTTGTAACACCTGTTAAAAGCTCCTGTAACTAATTTCCTTCCTTTTTTTTGTGCCGCAGAAACCTGGTGAAGCTGGAGAGCCTGGAGGACACCTACATCCTGGACGGGCTCGACGACTCGCTCTCCGACAAGCACGGATGCCCCGCCTACGTCAGCCCCGAGATCCTCAACGCCAACGGCAGCTACTCGGGCAAGGCCGCGGACGTGTGGAGCCTGGGCGTCATGCTGTACACCATCCTCGTGGGCCGGTACCCCTTCCACGACATCGAGCCCGGCTCCCTGTTCAGCAAGATCCGCCGCGGGCATTTCAACATCCCGGAAACTCTCACTCCCAAGGCCAAATGCTTGATACGCTCCATCCTCCGCCGCGAGCCCAACGAGCGGCTGACTTCCAGGGAGATCTTGGCGCACCCTTGGTTTATCGCGTGCGGTGGACCGGGAGTTAGGGGCGAGAAGGATACGGAGCAAACGGTGCCTGACGTCAACATGGAAGAGGAGCTGGAGCAGTTTTTTTGCTGATTTCCAACTCTGCAAAACAAGCACAACTGGACTTCGCCAAGGCCAGAGCGCGCGCAGCCACGGCCAAATCTAGTAGTGTAGAGATAGCTGGGCATTTGTCACTCTTCTACAAAAAAAAAGGTTTTTCCATCTCGTTTCCGGTCCATTCTCTTGTGGAAAACCTCGGGACAAATGTGTTCGAATTGGTGTGTGCACCTCCGCCTGCCATCGGTGCGTGAGCGTGCCAGGAAATGCAAAGTCGCAAACAATGTAGCAATTGTTCTTTTTTGGGATGTGTTTGGTTAAACGTAGTGCTCTTAAAAAGGTAGATCCATTGGCCATTTCCGACACTATGGAAAGCGTGGAGGGACAAAAGACGGGAGAAACAAAAGAGAAATACAGCCGACCAACTGCAGCACCTTTTCCATTCAAGTTTTCTTTTAGTGTCCGCCGACCATCAATATGGCTGATCGCATTATTTCATTAACTTATATTTTGATGTTTTTTTCTTAAAATCATTAACATAATTATGTTCCTTTTCACCTCATCTGTTTGTTTTCAGTTATCAGTGCTACGTCAGTCATAAAGTCTGCCTTCATCACTCCCAGAGCTCACTTTTCCTGTTACCCCCAAACGTCATGCACTTACTGTGTTTGTGAATGGACAGTTCAACCTCTATGAAATTAGCTTCCTCTTATTTAAATTAATTCTTCAGTTGTAGAAACAAAAGAGCAAACATTTATTTAAATTGTAACAGTGATATATAAATATATAAAATAATAAATATATATATTTAAATATAAGTACATTGCAGGGTTTTCTTTCTTCAGAGATTCCTTTTCATGTATAATGTAGGCAATATCTCGACACAGGACAGGCCCGTTCTGTCTGAAGTTTAGTATCAGATGGTCTGTTCTGGCCCAGGGCCTTTAGTCTGCCTGCACAGGTCCTGTGGACGCTCAGATACAGAGTACAGTGGACATGTTTGTCGTATCAATGTTCTTGAGTTGTGTTTTTATCTAGTCATGGCATGACCCCATGGATGCTATAGCCTGCCTCGCAGGGGAGGGAGGGAGGGGGGTGCTTGTTTTCTAAGAAGTTCCACGTGAACATGTTCAATTTGCTACTTTCTGAGTTGCTTTTCAATAATCCAACTATTGCTTTACTGGTTTTGTAGACTGAGCTCCGTTCTTTAAGTTGGTGCTGATTTGGTGCTATGTTTAGTCCTTTAGTTTCATGGAGGGAGGTGCATGGTGGACATCCTGCCTCACATGTTCTGATTGTATTGTAACAGATTCTTGTGTTTTGTCCAAATTTATTCAGTAAATAAATTGTGAACTGCTACTTTCACTGGGCCTCTGTCTTCTTTACACAAAACACATACTGTTAATGGACTTTATATCAGTTGCTTCACAAGTCTAATTTCTTTCTCCTGATGTGGAAATGATTATTGTTAGTCTCCACTTCTGCATCTGAATGATCCTCACACATCACTGCTAAAGGATCTCTTTATCTTATCTTAATCAAACCCAGATGCCCAAATGATCTTCCTGCTAAGTCATTGTCCCATTTATACCAAAGTTTCCATCTGGTACTAAATTCCCCAATTTGAGCATGTTCACTCAACACACAATCATTGGATTCCAAATGACCAGACTTCAATTCTATAAACTTATAATCATTAGTGCTTTAGTAATTACGGAAAACACATAAAATATTCAAATATATAAACCACATTCTTCGTGGATGAGGTGCAAGATTAAATGTTTGTACAAGTAGAAGTAGCTGTCTGACTAGTTCAATTTATAGATTTTTGAAGAGGCTCCGCAAACAATTTAGAAATCTGTAACGGTTACAAAATATTGTCTCCAGTATTTACTTGGTTGGATTAAAAGTGCTGCACAAAATAGAAAAATTACAATGAAAATACTGACAGTGGCTCATTTGGTAGAGAGGGGACAATTAACTGAAAGATCAAGGCTCTCATCGACGGAGCTGTTGAGGGAAACAAAAACATCACATCACAGATTAAACCCCAGTGATTGTTTGGAGGGATTATAAACTCACTATAAGTGTTCTTTCAAATGAAAAAATCTCCAAATTTACAGGTGTCTAAAGCGAACAAAGCCTGACCTCTAGTGGCGACTGTGCGAACCGCTGTTCTTGATGTGGAGAGAAAATTCCATTCATTTTTACATTGACTTAAATTTATAGTTTGATACTTTAAAATTACAATAATAGTACACACCTTTAACTGAAACTTTGGTTAGTATATTGTTAATCTCTAAAATGATCAACGTGTCCTACATGAATGTTCTTCCACTTACACTTGACTTGGAGTTGGTTATAGCTCCATCCATCTTAATTTGTGATACAAAATGTCATGTTCTGTGCCTCTTCTGTATAAGTCCTCTATTTTCAAACTCATCAGACTGATGTCATGGACAGTGTCTCTAGTAAATCATTAGATCATTGATCATGTCTAGAGCACTCTTTCAAAACCAGCACGGGAAGGAAACCTTGAACAACAAACACTGTGGTACAGGAGGCTCCAGGTGAGAGAAGTTCGACCTGACCCAGAGCACTTAGCCCTTTTTTGTCATTCATCAAAGATTTACATAGACTTGGACTACATTCCTGCACTCCAGGGTGAGCTCTAACGAAACAAGATTACATACATTGACCGCAGAGTTAAAAAGAAAAACAAGTACTCCAAGTAGCAAGTGGAGAGCGAATAAACCCTCCTATCCCTGTTTCATCAACAAATTCAAATTATATTATAACTCCTTAAGAAATATAAATCTAACAGAAATACCTCCTATTTGATTTCTAAGTATCTTTTGTTTTAACTATTCTATTGCTCAGTTTAACTGTATAATGTAAACTGTAACTGTAGGTTATTTTTCTATTGAAGTGCCTTTGCCCGCTATAGCTTGGTTATTTGAGTCCTCTGCTTGTGTTTGTTTGTGTATATGTTCCACTGTTCTTAAGAAAACCTGATTGAGTTTCACTTATTATTTGAGAGATGCCATCTTTAAGCCTATTTTCAATAACATGAGCTAACAATATATAATCTACGTTGAGTAGTGTTTTTGGTCATAGATTATCAAGATATTTATTGTCTGATATGAGACCCTGTTTCATCGTGGTCATTAAAGTTCGATCTTTGACACATTCCTGTATGGCAGAAAAGAGTAAGTCCTTTATGTGCTCCCAAAAATGCTTATAAATGTCTGATGAAAGGCCACCTTGACCTGGAAACTTCAGGAAGGGACAATTGTTTGACTGCAATATCAAGTTCAAGCATCTCAATATCCGAGTCACACAATTTTTCAAAGTCTGAAGGATGGTGAATGTGGTGTATGATGTTTTACAAAAGCACAGAGTCTGACTGCATCAGCACAGGAGTATTAATCTCTGTAGAATCTATAAACTTCAGTGATCTAGTTAGGGTCGGTGCATTCATTATCGTTTATCATAAGAGTGGTAATGAGATTTCTTTCCTGTCTCCTTTTCTCAAGACCACAAAAATATGCAGTATTGCGTTCCCCTTCCTCTATCAATTTTGCTTTAGATCGTATGAAGGCTCCCCGAGCTCTTCTGGTACTGAGTTCATCAAATTTAGTCTTTAGAGTGATGTAAACAGCTTTGTCAGAGTCCAACATAGGAGTTCTTTTGCAGTAGTCCTCCAGATCCTGCACTAGTTTAAGCTCTTGTTCTCTCATAAATCTGCTCCTCTGTTTGCCAAATTGTATGGAACTTTATATTTAAAGAAATCCCATCTGCTGCAATAATTACCAATAGACACATATTTTATATCTGACTTTAAATCTTCATCATAGTACAGATGTCTTTACATTTAAGATAATCAGAGTTAAATTTCCAGTTGACATTTTCATTTTGTTCATTCTATTGTGGGAGCACTAGATATTTTAACATCAGATACAAAGTCAGTCAGCTGTGGAGCTGCTGCAGTCATAAGTCTATCCTAGATCTACTGGAACCATTAGGTTTAATCCAGGAGTATTGTCAAAGATTTGGAATTATATTTCTCCACACATAAGTCACACAGAAGTCCAGTAATGTAATGGGTATCTGTAAATTTAGTGGGATATCTGTCAAGATATTCGTCACTTGCTAAATTAAAGTCTCCTCCAAATAAAATAAAGTAGGGAACAATCTTTTATAGTTATAACATTTTGTAATGGAGCCCTATTTTGAGTGTTGTTGCTGTAACCACAACTGTTTGATATAATTATACAAATGTCATCTACTTTATCACTACAGTCAACCAATGACCATGTTCATCAGCTTTATATGATATTACCATGGATCTATTATAATAATAATAATAACAATAATGCATCAGTTTTATATAGCGCTTTTTTGGACACTCAAAGACGCTTCACATGTGTCATTATTCATTCACTCCATACACGGTGGTGATAAACTACTACTGTAGCCACAGCTGCCCTGGGGCACACTGACAGAAGCGAGGCAACCAGTATGCGCCATCGGCCCCTCCGACCACCACCAACCATTCACGCACACACCAGACTCATTCTAGACAATGGGGGTGAAGTTTCTTTCCTAAGGACACAACAGCAGTTTGGCACTTTACAGCCGCAGCCGCCCCACTGTGGCTGGTGTTCCCAGAGGTTAAGTGTCTTGCCAAGGACACAACGACAGTAGTCAGTGGGAGTCGATGGTGAAAGTCTTGAGCGGGGCTTGAACCCACGACCTTCTGGCTCAAAGGCCAACGCTCTACCAACTGAGCTACTGCCGCCGGATAATTACGGATATGCATTACCCAGGCACATGTTGAGATCCATAGTTGAGACAAATACCAACTTCAGCAGATCTGTTGGTCCCGTGACTGAATTGTGTTGTCCAGTAGGTGGCATCAAAGGCACATGAGTGAGGTTCTTGAAGAAGGACACAGTGACATTGAAAAGTTTTTACAATGTAAAAATATAGCTCTCCTCTTTACATTGTATTGTAGCCCCCTTGTATTAAGTGAAACTAAATTAAAAATTATCAAAACGTCCATCAGCTGGATAACCTCGCAGCTATAAAAACAAAAGCAAAAGTAAACTTTTAAGTAGAAATGTTTTTTAAAGTGTGAATGAATGTATCCATGAGGCCCGCGGAAAAAAGCCTTCTCCCCTGCTTAACGTGCTTGGCTGATGCAGGGCTGATGCAGGGTTGATGCAGGGCTGATGCCGGGCTGATGCCGGGCTGATGCAGGGCTGATGCAGGGCTGATGCAGGGCTGATGCAGGGCTGATGCCGGGCTGATGCCGGGCTGATGCAGGGCTGATGCAGGGCTGATGCAGGGCTACAGCGCTGCTCTCGCTTCTCTGTCCTCCTTTGATGAGATCCGCCATGATCTTCCAGAAACCATCTCTGTGGTTTCGCCTTGTGAATTGAATAATGATGTATCTCACCCTACTGTCTGTCTTTGGCCCAATTCGGGGCGCTGTATCCACGACATGCTCCATGTCTTGTGCCCATCACGATTTGTTTAAGTAGAGTAATGCAGCCTCGCGGAAATTCAATTTGGAAGACGTCAGCAAAGCCACCCCTTCCAGGCCGGCCTCGCAGCCCCAGCCTATCGCACAGCAAACGGCCATTTCCAACCAACCTACGCCGGCCAGGCCAGCCGCTTAAAAGCGGAGAAACTCCCACTTTACGGCCTTCTCGAAGCCTTGCATTCTGGTGTGATTGTATTCCAACCAATGCCCAGGGAATTTGTGAGAACTCCTGAACAACTCATCAACTAATCTAATTTAATTTTTCACAAAATACATGAACGTGTGTTTGTTAAAGATATATTTAAAATGAATAAGTTGAGGTAAATGTTGTGGTGCATATCATTGGTCATGTTCTCTCTGTTGTATTGCAGGGAACATGGAGGACTCCTGTATAGAAAGTTATTCGCTGATTGACATTGTCTTTAGTGGGTTTAAAAAGGTGAAATATGACAATAAATACGCAATCTCAGAATAGAAACTCTGGCTTTGCATTCTGTACAGGTGCAGTGTTCTACATGCAACTCATCTCACAATAGAGAAATTTGCAACATTATTCTGTTTGTGTATAATTGTGTAGCAAGATAAAAAAAAAACATAATATATTTAACAGCACTGATGATGGCGTGTTCTGTTTCAGCGGGTGGGGATGCAAATTTTGACAAGGGGTGCACTCCTTGTATTAAAGCTGCACTAACTGACTTTATTTTCGTATTAATTACGAAAATGCTATCCATGTCCATGTAGTGCATTGGGATATACGTCCTTTTGAAGAATAATTAGCGCAGATTTGTGCTGGCGTGACATTATATTTTAGATCGAGTTTTGATGAAACAAGGAAGAGAATGTGTTTCGGGTCGCAGATTGTGACCAATCACAGCGGACCACTGGCCCCCACTTTCGTGAGAAATCTACAGGTCTCCGTTAGCATAGACGGCTGAGTTAGCACAACAAGCCGAGGAGCTAACCTGAAGCTTCGTGTCTTCATCACCGGTTACTGCTTACTTAGCGAAACAGCCATCCAAAAGAAAGTCCCATTCCTCCGTGCTTCCCGGTTCTATCGTTTTATGGTCACGCCATCCACGTGCAAATCCATATCCATGTATTATCCACATTGGGAGACACTAGCTCCGTCCCAACACTGTGTGTGTGTGGGGGGAGATAGCTTCGTGGGTGCGGGGAGGGGAGCAGAAAGAGAGAGGCCAGCGAGTCCACGGCTTCAAAATCCCAAAGTCAGTTAGTGCAGCTTTAAGTACATTTATCAAAATAACCTCCATTTTGTAACCTTTCATTAAATCTAATCAATCATAAATATGTCGGCCTTTTTAATATACAAGCACTCAAGTTGGTTTTGCCGTGTGGGGATGCACATTTTCGACAAGGGGGCACGGCTCGACAGAAGACCGACCGTACCTTAAATATGCTTTCATATATGTTATGCTGGTTCAGCACTTGATGCGGACCTTCCCACCGTGGACTGGACCAGGACTTCCGTTTAATGACTTTCACAAACACCCAATCTCCAACTCGAACAGGTGGCTTCTGTGCACAAAACGGTTGACTCGGAACATTATTTGTTTCTTGACAAGTTCTAGTCAATAATGTTTTTCTCATATAGTCAGCCAACGTGGGGTTATCACCAGGAGACAACTGGTTGTTTGGCTGTAAATCTGGAAGTGTATATGGCCTACCATATAATATTTCAAATGGTGTCAAGGCACTACCTTGAGTGGGTGTGATATGCATACTAAGTGTTACTAACTCTATGCATTCAGGCCATTGTCTGTTTGTCTCTTCCATGCATTTCCTCAACTTAGCTTTAATAGTGCCGTTATTTCTTTCAACTAAACCTGCACTTTGTGGATGGTAGCTACAATGTCTTTTTAGATTTATGTTGAGATTTTTTCCCACTTTATCTATTACATCATTTACAAAATGTGTTCCGTTGTCACTTCTGATAATTCTTGGCAAACCGAAGGTCACCACAATTCTTTTGCATATTGCTTTAGCTACTGTCAAAGCATCCGGAGAGTGACAAGGAAACAATTCTACCCATTTGGAAAATGCATCAATAATCACGAGGCAATATTCCAAATTGTTCACTTTATTTAACTGGATAAAGTCCATGTGGATTTCTTCAAAAGGATGTGTGGGTTTAGGAAATACCGCCCTTTTTGGTCTCATATTTCCTTGTGAATTGTGTTTTATACAGATTACACATTGATTACAAAAATGTTTTGAGTATAAACTGTACCCATATGTTGTATAATATTTGTTCACTAATCCACACATACTTGCAGAAGAAACATGGGTTACTCCGTGGCTCACTAAAGCCGCCCATTTAAACATTGATCTAGGTAGAACTGGCTTTTCGTTTGGACCCATGTACAAACTCCCATTGAATGTTGCTCCCTCTTTAAGCCATTTTTCTTTTTCTGCTTTTGGCGCTTGTTGTTGCATTTCTTTTAAAAAGTCATCAGAATCTAGTATTTCTTCACTAAGCAGTAAACCTGCTACTTCTTTTGCAGCTTTATCGGCTGTGTTATTTCCTGTTGAGACTTTGTCTGTCCCTCTTGTGTGAGCTTCACATTTGCATACAGCAAGCTGTTGTGGTAACATTATTGCTTTGTGTAAATTCTTTAATAATGTTGCATATTTTACTTCTTTCCCCGCAGAAGTTTTATAACCACGATGTTTCCATTGTTGACAAAACAAATGAACTGCTGCGAATGCATATTGGCTATCGGTATACACCGTCACTTTCTTATCTTTATACAATTCACAAGCTCTCGTTAAGGCTACTAATTCTGCTGCTTGTGCAGATAAGTTACTTGGAAGTGATTTTGCTTCAATTGTTTTGTCCACAGTGGTCACAGCGTATCCTACATGGTTCCTCCCAAATTCATCTTTCCCTGCTGAGCCATCAACAAACACAGTACTTCCTACAGAGAGTGGCATGTCCTTTATATCTGGCCTTGGACGGAAGTCTTTATATGCTTCCTGAACACAATCATGTGCAGTGCCATCTCCTTCTGTAGGAATTAGAGTTGATGGATTTAATGTATTACATCTTTCTATTGTCACATGTGGTTGTGACAGCAGAAGTGTCATGCAGGAAAGGTGACGGGCTGGTGACAGGAATGTCATGCTTGTTTGCAAAAGTAGCATTGACACAGCATGTGGTACTTTCAGGATCAATGAGTGAAACAGAATGACTTCAGCAGATGCCTGCACAGCCAATGCTGCAGCCAAAACCGCCTGGACACACACTGGAGTCGCTCTGGCCACTGGATTGAGCCTTGAAGAGTAAAAAGCAATTGGTCTTTGTTTTGAACCCCATTTTTGAGTTAATACTGATGTCATAAATCAATTTTTACAGTCAACTGTCTGTTAAAAAGGCTTAGAATAGTCCGGCAAAGCTAAAACTGTTGAGCTAGCTATAATTCCTTTAATTTTACTAAAGGTTGTGACTGCTTCATCAGTCCAATGAATGTTTTCTTAAGGTGACATTGGCTTATCAAAAATTAAATTTTGTAATGGCCTTACTAATTCTGCATAATTTGCTACCCATAGCCGACAGTAATTACATAGCCCCAAAAATGACATCATCTGTTTTTTAGTTTGGGGTCTAGGTGCAGCTAAAATAGAAGCTTTCCTTTCCCCATGGATTAACCTTCCGTTTTTGGTTAATGTATGACCTAGGTATTTAACTTCTGTCTTCCATAACTGTAATTTATTTTTGCTGACTTTATTGCCAGTTTTAGCCAAATATTTCAGTCTGTCTTTGATGCCACCAAAATGTCATCCACATAGCTCAAAATTTGGCTTCCCTCTGGTGGATTAAACTCAGCAAGACAATTTTTTATTGCATCAGAGAAAATTGTAGGTGATTCAGCAAACCCTTGGCTTAATCTTGTGAAAACATATCTTTCCCCTTCAAAAGTAAATGCAAACCAATATTGACTGTCTTTATGCACTGGAATTGACCAGAATGCATTGCTGAGATCAATCACAGAGAAGATTTTAGCTTCTGATCATAATTGATTTAGCAGTGTGTATGGATCAGGGACATTTGGTGCTCTCTGAATAACGGCTTCATTCACAGCTCGCAGATCTTGAACCATTCTCCAGGCTGTGGATGGAGGTGCCTTTTTTACTGGGAAAATTGGTGTGTTACAAGGAGATTCTGAGCATTTTTTAATTATTCCTTTTTTAATTAAATCCTGTATTACAGGTTTTATTCCTTCTACTGCATCAGGTTTTAAAGGATATTGTTTTATCCTGGGCCTGTACTCAGTTTTCGCTCTGATCTCCACTGGTAACATTCCCTTCATTAACCCAACATCTGTGGGCCCTTTTGACCACACCTCATCTGGAACTTGCTCAAGCTCCTCCTCTTCTTCTTGTGTGAGAGTCATTTGTCATGCAAGATCCTGGTCAGTCAGATGTACAGCTGGCATACATACTACTGTCCAGTTTATCTTTTGTTTTCTCCAACCAGTTGTTTTACTCAAGTATACTCCTACTTCTTTATCTTGTTCCCAATCTCTAATTGATTCCACTTGACCAACAAAGGCATTGTTATCACTCCACATTGCCTCTGGGTTTTTGGATATAGAGATATGTGGATTCTGCAAATCCCCCATAAGCTGTTTTACTGCATCTGTCACTCCTACAGTGCAAAAACTTGTTTTGTCTCTCCAGTAAATGTCTCTAATTTGAACCCGCTGTGGGCCCAATTTTTGTACTAGTTTATCATAAACTGGATCACCTCCTGGAGTTGTTTTGCGTCTCAAAGTGACATGTAACTCATCATTTTGTTTGACAAAGGCACTTGGAATTAATGCCTGTTTTGCCCTTTTTACAATTTCTTTCCCTGTTTTTCCAGGGTCACTTGCTGGCATGTCCAAAGTCCAACAAAACAATAAAGATGTTTCCCCTTCTAGGACATGGATATCGGTGCTGTTACAACGCCTAGCCTCCATATTTCCATTTTTATTTGGAAAAATTCCCATTTTTAAAGCAACCATTGCATCGCGTCCCAGTAGGTTATAAGGGCATAGCGGTGAGAGGAGCACCCTCAGCATGGCTTCATCACATGTTTCTGGATTTGTTATTGTAATCAACTGACTCAAATGTTGTGTTTGGACTGACCCATTTGCTGATCTCACTGTGATTGAGTTTTTAGAAATGGTTATTTTGCTCACATCTCTAACCTCTGTTTTATCAGCTCCAGTATCACAAAGGAACACATAGGGTCTTTCTTCAATGTGCAGTGTTACTTCTGGTTTACTCACATGGTAGATATCTAGTTGAGTGAGATCTAGGAACTCATCACATTGTTTTGCCAAATCAGAATCATATCCATTTTCATTTTTAATGTTGGAAGTCATTTTTACATTTAGAATTTTCTCTGTATCATTTTGCTCTTTATCATCATTACTTTTTGTCAACATTTTAGTTTTGTTTTGACTTCCTAGTCATGCATTGTGATGTTTTTGTTTTCTATCCCTTTTTCCCACGTATTCCCCTTTTTCCTCATCTGAACTTGCTTCACATTCTCTGGCCCAATGCCCTTTATTTTTGCATATGAAACAATAATCATTGTTTTTGTACTCCCTTTTAGTCCTCATCTGCCCCCTCCCTCTACTCTGACCTCTGCCCCTATTCTGCCATGTGCCTCTACTCTGGCCTTGTGCTCTCTGATAACACATTTCTCCTAAATCTTGCAAGAAAGTGTCCACTGATTTTGCTTGATCTTCTCTTTCTTTATTTCTCTTTTTGTTTCTTGCAACAACTTCAGCATGGATCGCATGTGTAATGCAGCTCGCGGAAATTCAATTTAGAAGACGTCAGCCAATAGCTACCCCCTCCAGGCCGGCTCGCATCCCCAGCCTATCGCACAGCAAACGCCCCCTTCCAATCATCTGTGCCGGCCAGGCCAGCCGCTTAAAAGCGGAGAAACTCCCACTTCACGGCCTCTCGAAGCCTTGCAAAGAATCGTTCTGGAGGAATCACCTTCGTCTACTCACGCTACTCGTGCGTGTCCCTGGTGTCCTCTGTCTGGCTGCTTGTGGTCTGCTCCTCCTCCGCGTCCCTGCACCTGCTGTGGTTCGCGTGTCTCCACTGCTCTCCTCCTCTGCGGGCTGCTCCGCGGGGCCCCTCCGCGGGTTCTGTGCTGCTCGTTCCTCGTGGTCTGCTGCCGCGCGCAGACGGTCTGGCGGTGCCGTGCTAGTCCCTGCCTCCGTTGGCGGTGCCGCGTTGTCCCGTTGCTTTCCCAAGTCTCCTGGCATGTGAGTACAGTGAGTGTGCTGACCGCGGACGGATTAATCCCGGAGTCTGGGCTGCAGGCGGTGGTTTTTGCCCCGCGCACTGGACTGCAGGCGTCAGTTTTGCCCCGTGCTTGGTCTGCAGGCTCCGTTTTCACATGTGTTTGAGCTAACTGAGGGGCAATGCATATTAAATGGAATCAATCTCTATCGTCTGGGGATATAAGAGGAGCAATGTGCATTAATTCAGATTCATGTTCTGCCACTTGCAGTAAAACCACGTCGAAAAAAAAAAATAAAAAAATATATATATATATCTGCAAGACTACCCCATTGTGCTCCAGACGGCACACACCAGAGCTCTTGCCACGGCACCATCTTTACAGCATTAATCTCATTACTCGCAGGTCACTATTGTCAAATGATTGTATTAAATTCGTCTATCTGCGGGAGGAAGGAGGGGCCATGCATTTAAATAGCTAGGTCACTGGTATTCAATTGGGTAACTAAACTGCAGTTGTTGCATTTGAAAGTGCAGCAAAAAGAAAAAGGGCCCAATGTGAATCTGCAATGGGCGTGAAGTGGTGTTGGAGCTAATGAACGCGTGGAACAGTGATCGTTCATGCGTATCTGCCATAACCAAAGCAGCAAGATGGCTCCAGGGGACGTCTGTTATTCGCATGGGAATGTTTCGGATTCGGGTTGATTTATTTCCTCAGGCTGTTAAACAACCGTGGGCATGGTTCTCTGACCGCCGCTGCTGCCGGTCCCTGCTGCCGTTCCTACTGATGCCTGATCCCGCTGCTGCCTGTTCCTGCTGCCGCTCCTGCTGCTGTCTGTCCCCGCATCCTGCTCCTGCTGCTCCTACTACTACACGTGCCGCTGCTGCTGTTCCTGCCGCTGCCGCTCCTGCTGCTGCCTGTTCCTGCTGCTGCTCCTGCTGCTGTCTGTCCCCGCTGCCTGCTCCTGCTGCTCCTACTACTACATGTGCCGCTGCTGCTGCTGTTCCTGCCGCTGCCGCTCCGCGGGCTCCCAGGCTGCACCTGTCTCTCGGCTCTTTCAGACACGTATGTAACCTGGCTCACGGAGACAAGCGGCGCACGCTGGCGTGACACGTCTGTTTGTTCGTATGAATCGCATCATGGTGCTGCTGCTCCTGCTAATGCTGCTTCTGCAGCTTCATACTGCTACCGCTACTGCTGCTACTGCTGCCGCTGCTGCTTCATACCGCTACTGCTGCCGTGCTGCTGCTGCTTCATTTACTTTGACATCTCTCTTCACTTCGCATCTCTTTTACTGAAACACTAAACAGCTACAACAATATTCTACTGCTGTGGCTTTGATACAGGATCACTGCTGTTATTATCTACGGACGCTGCAGCTGCTGCTGCTGCTACTGCTGCTGCTGCTTCTTACTGCTACTGCTGCTGCTGCTGCTGCTTCATACTGCTACTGCTGCTACTGCTGCTGCTTCATACTGCTACTGCTGCTACTACTGCTGCTGCTGCTTCATTTACTTTGCCATCTCTCTTCACTTGCATCTCTTTTTCTGAAACACTAAACAGCTACAACAACATTCTACTGCTGCGGCTTTGATACAGGATTATTACTGTTATTTTCTATAGATGCTGCTACTGCTGCTGCTGCTGCTGCTGCTGCTGCTGCTGCTGCTGCCGCGGCTCGATACAGGATTATTGCTGTTATTATCTGAGGTTACTGCTGCTGCCGCTACTGCTACTGCTACTGCTGCAACCCACTCTCTCAGAAGCTTATCCTGCTTCTAATGGACGCAGCCCGGCTGAGTATGCCGCGCTGCGCTGGACTCGCACCTATGCTCCCAGGGTCGCTTCGGCGGTCAGGCTTCATCTCTCTACTTAATCTTCTGATTCTATCAGATGCAGCTGGCCGAGTAGCTGCGCTGAGCCGTCTATCGGACTCCTAATCAAAGGCATCCATACCTGTATTCTTCACTCTTCTGATCGCAGGCTCCCCATCGTGCTGCCCATCCTGCAGCGGCTCTGAGCGGCACTGAACTCCGGCTCATCTTCCAAGTACATGTCTGCCCTCCTCGCAGCATCTTCCTGCTCTCCTTCTATGGCTTCTCTGCATAAGCGTTTCACTACTGCTCACTCAACCTTCATGCGGTCCGAGACACGGCTTTTCCCGACCATCCTACTATCCTGATTATCTACTCTCCAACCCAAGATTCTAAGCGTAAGGGCGCCTGCAACTTCAATGGCCCTCTCCGATGTGTCTCTGCTCCTACAGGTCTCCGCTTCTACACGGACGCTGCCCCTTCCGTGGGTTTTGGGGGGTTCTTCCAGGACCATTGGGTTGCCGGGCCGTGGCCGCTACCTTCCACCGGAGCATCTCCTCTGCCCTACACGAGATATTCCCAGTGGTCGTGGCCTGCGCGCTGTGGAATCACACGTGGCAGAGAAAGAGGATCTCTGTCACGTGTGATAATCTCGACGTAGTGGAAGCATTACACAAAGGTCGCTCTTTTTCACCCAACATAATGTCCCCTGACCATTTCAACCTCCGTCTCAAACATTCAAAGACCAAGGCGCCTGCAACATAATAATAGCTCGCTCCGACACATCTCTCTCCAGACAACCTTCCCATGACAGCAACCTGGTTCAGAGCTCAACTAAGATCCCTACTGCTCCTCTGCAATTGTCTCCCCAGCTCCATACAGCCCACTCCTTCAGGATAGGCGCTGCCACGCGCGCGGCCTTGCTGGGGCTCCCCCACACCTCTCTGCAACAGCTGGGGTGCTGGTCCTCTTCGGCTTTCTCCGCCTACATCAGGCCAGACGCGTCCGCTATCTTGGCTGCACAACGTCTACTGGCTTCCTCGTAAGCTCCCAGCAAAGCAATACGAAGCAAAGTAAGTGAAGCAATAAGTTCTGGTGGCGGCACGCACTTTTCTCAAACACTCTCCGCTGCCGCAGCGTCTGACGGAACGTGATGCGAGCGCTCACGTTCCAAGCGCTCAAAAATAACTCTGCTGCAGCGTCCGGTTGATCACAGTATATAGCGATAGCGGTCACAGCATATAGCGATAGCGGTCACAGCATATAGCGATAGCGGTCACAGCATATACATAGTTCCCACAGACCAATGAATGTCACATGACCTCCTCGGAGACGCCATCTTTGATGGCACGCTGCTGTGTTTGTGCATTCCATTAAACAGAAGAATGAGAATAAATGTAGATATTCAAACGCAAATTGGAAAAAAAGGGCAACTTTTGAGCAAATAATTGTATATTAATACAATGGCACCACAGTTTAACGTGCTACGGACATGTTTTACATATTTGATCAAATTATGCAGCAAAAATTAACAAGCAATGCAAACATTTCTCAAAAACTTTAGATTTAATACCAGTTGGAGCTCCATTTAATTATTTTAATTATATTAACAATTAATTTAATTAATGCTAATGCCACACGGACACTCTGGATTGCTGTTATTGTTTATTTCCGCGTTTTTGACCGTATGTTTTGGTGAATGGTGGGCAACTGATTTTTCCAGGCGTAAAGAGCAGTTTATTTTATGACACAGATCTTTTTACAGAAGCAATACTGTTTGTGAACATTGTTTTAGCCCACCATAGAACTATTATTATCTATTTAATACATTTACGTTGCCCTCGAGAGCCTCGGACGCGACACCGATCTTCCTCATAATAAAGTAATCTAACGCTAAATAATGAAACTCTCAAGTTACCAGGTATCCGCATACACAAGTTAGTACTGAGTAAATTACGTCTGTCAACACATTATGAGATACGATACGCACCTGACACAAAGTGCTCCGAGCATATTCTTGCGTGTTTTGAGGGAGTTTCTTGCCTGTTTATCTTCGCAAGCCATAACCTCCGTGGTTGTTCTGACAAAAGCTTAGTCTTCTCACATTCATGAAGTCTAATGATGGGTATACTGTAAAATCCAAGTTTAACGGAACCTCCGGCACGATTTGAACATCCATTGACCCAGCAGGAGATGACCATTTTCAACTTTATCACGACATTAACACGTTTCAGCTTCTTTTTCTATTGTTTTGCCCACAGAATGCCAACACAAATGTCGCCGGGTCGGCAAATCCCCGTATGTAGTGACGTCATGTGGGAACTATGTATAGCAAAAAATGGTTAGTACATGGCGGTCACAGCATAGCGATAGCGGTCACAGCATAGCGAAAGCGGTCACAGCATAGCGATAGCGGTCACAGCATAGCGAAAGCGGTCACAGCATAGCGATAGCGGTCACAGCATAGCGATAGCGGTCACAACGTCTGTCCCCTGCAAACCAGGCTGCAAAACTCCATCAACACACAGCCTTTTGGGGATTGTGCGCGCTCTATCGCAGGAGCCTCTCCGACTGAAGGCCGCACCGGGGCCTAGGGCGCCAAACCACCTCTCAATAACATACTCAAAAGCATTCTCGTTTTCTCGTCTCTCCAAATTGAAATGAAATCAGGCAGTGTCGCAGTAGGCAATCCAACATAATTTTTCTTTATCCATTCAGAGATTTCTGGTCTTAAATTGCCAACATCCCTTGTTTAAACTGCTGGTCCCAAATGACACGTTCAGCTGCATTACTGTCCCTTAACCCACTGTGTTTTCTAAAGGCCGTTTCAAACCGCACTCTAAAATCTACCACTGTCTCATCCTCCTTTTGTCTCACCTGAGCAAACTTCCCGTAGTCAGGTAAAGTGTTGAACATTTCTTTGATTTGATTATGTAGAGTATTTAATCTATTATCAATAAGCGGGTCAGCTGCAGGAAGAGACACAGGTGGGTTTGCATTATCATTGGGGTTATAGTGCTGTCTGCATCTTGCCCAGTCAACTCCCATTTTTGTCATGTAAATGTCCCTAATTTCAATTCCGTTAAGTCTGTACATGTCCACTAGTTGTCTCATACCATCACAAAAACCATCTGGGTCTTCTCTATGGCTCGGGACACTTTCTGTGGCTTTTATTATGTCTGCTTTCGTCCAAGTACGAAACACATACATTGTAGGCAGACCTCCTAACACTTGTGGATCATGAGTGGGATTGGGCACTTCTATCATTGGAAATGCATCTGCACCTCTCTCTGAGAAGTCAAACCTTGGACTGAAAAGGCTCCCAAAACTTTTGCTCCAAGACACGTTCATTGGATGCCGTGATCTAGTAGCAACAGGTGTTTGCACATCACAGACTTGTGGTTGTGCTGCTGCTTCTAGCTCTGCATGTGGATACAAATTATCCTGTAGTTTTACGGGATGATCTGAGAATGGATTTGTCGTCTGTTGCAGTGGGGTATATTGAGGTGGTGCTGCTGTGTGGTTATGAGCCTGTGCTACAGCCTGCTCTATCTGCACTTGTCTGGGTTGTACTTGCTGCTGTTGTACTGGATTCTGTGGCTGCTGCACAGGGCGTCTCCCTGCTTGCACCAAGTTATCTTCTTCTGATGTGAAGGCAACTAAGCTCGTCCTACTCTTCTTTTCTTTTATTTGCTTATCTCTACACTTTGCAGCTGCTAGCCACAACTCTGCCATTTCATCACCAGTATTTCACACTCTTTCAGGGTTAGTTTACCCTCAAAACCATATTTCTTTTTCCAGGTTTTCAAATATTTTACTGATTCAGGATATTTCTCCTCCATAAATTTAGGGTCTCCGGTCAGAACTATTGCTTTAGTACAGGACGTACCCATATTTACTTTTTAGTTATTATTCCGATATCTTCTTCAACTTTTATTTATTAACTATTGCTTATACAACAGTGGATATTAATTACACATTTGTAAACGATCTTAGTGGAATGCCTCACGGGCCAAATTACTTCCTCGAGAAACAAGCTTCTAGATGAAAACCTAATGTTTCATCCGGTTTCTCCTGGGTGTTTAATCACAAGGAATGTAATTGTTTTAGACCACTTTCACGATTACTTAAAACATAATGAGATGCAATCCGACTCTACTTCACCAAGTCGACAACTTTTTGTTATCACCGTTAGGTTTCCGGTTGTCCGGTGCTTCAAGTATTGAATTGATCTCCTTTCACACACACATTCACACAGACGTCTTTAATTCAAAATGAACCCCGTTCACTTTTAACTGCAGTAAAAAGTAGTCCCCGACTTACTCTTAATAATAACCCCGTTATTATACAGTCTATGATAGTCCCCGACTATCTAAAGATAAACTCCGTTATCCCGGCCCAGACTGTCTGCACTAGTCCCCGACTATTTAAAAAGGATAATCCCCGTTATCCCAGGCCTTTTTTAATTTGAATCCCCGACTCAAAAAGTAAAACCAACTTGCCTGTTTTGGCGACGTAAGGAAACCGTGGCTTTTATGCCTTCAATCCAAATTTCAAAGTTGATCAAACCCACACGGAGACGGTCGCTGCAGTTGTTCCTCCACCTGCAACCTCCAGGCCTCGCTGCTGTTGTCAGATCTCCAGTTGGAATGATGTTCAGCTCCAAAAAAAAGATGTTTTGACATCCGGCGCAAGAAGGACCAAAAAATGTTATGCTGGTTCAGCCAGATTTTCCTTAAACAGTCGCCCAATGAAAGGAAGGAAATTACAAACTTAGATAGAGGGCGGCACGGTGGCTGAGTGGATAGCACTCTCGCCTCTCAGCAAGAAGGTCCTGGGTTCGAATCCCGGTCGGACCAGGGCCTTTCTGAGTGGAGTTTGCATGTTCTCCCCGTGTCTGCGTAGGTTTCCTCCGGGTACTCCGGTTTCCCCTACCACTAAAAACATGTCCAATAGTTCTGGCATGCGCCTCCTATACTGGCGACCCCGCTCCTATCTCTGTGTGGAGTGAGAGACAAATGCCCAAAAATTAACAATTGTAAACCGCTTTGAGACTCAGATCTGCAGTGAAAAGGCGGTATATAAATAAAAACTTACTTACTTACTAGATAGATATAAAAGAAGGTTTAATATCAATCAAATCAATCAAATTTATTTATAAAGCACAATTCATACAGTGTAACCCAAAGTGCTTCACAAGCAAAAAAAAAATAAAAAAAAAACTCCATAAAAACAGTGTATATGCATATAAAATATTGTAATAAAAAGTTAAAAGTTACGAACATTTAAAAAATAAATACTTCAGATTAGTCATATGCATACCTGAATAAGACAGTTTTCAGCCTGGACTTAAACATTGCCAGGGTCGAGGCCTGTCTCACAAGCTCAGGGAGACTGTTCCAAATTCTGGCTGCATAAATTTGAAATGCCGCCTCCCCATGTCCAGTCCTGACCCTAGGCACCAGCAGGAGGCCAGTCCCTGTGCTCCGCAGTGTCCTAGCCGGCTCATATGGCGTTAACATTTCTCAAATATACTGTGGTGCGAGGCCATGAAGAGACTTATACACAAGTAGAGCTGCTTTAAAATCAACTCTCTGAGCCACAGGAAGCCAGTGCAGAGACTTAAGAACTGGACTAATGTGGTCGTACTTCCTGGTTCCAGTCAGGACTCGAGCCGCTGCATTTTGGATGTACTGCAGAATACATATAAAAGACAGGCAGAGAGAGAGAAGCCCGGGTCTGCTGCGGACGAGAGCCAAAACACAAATGAAGCTCAAGCGGATGTTCAGACTGAAAGACCGAGTGCCTGCCAATCTCACAGCACTGCCAGCCTCGAGCCTCAGCCAATCAAACAGCTCTGCCAGCCTCGAGCCTCAGCCAATCACACAGCCCGGCCAGCCCCCTGCCAACACCCTGGCACCAAGCGGGCAGTTTAAAAGGCAGCCACTTCCTGACAAACAGCGCTTCCTGAAAGCTCTAAACACCCGCCACCTCCCCAGCAACCCCCTCGGCTCCTGCTTTGGCTCTGGCTCTGGCTCCGGTTCTGGCCCTGGCTTCTGTTCCGGCTCTGCTCCACCTACGCCCCATTTTTTACACCATGCTTCTAGCCACCACCAGTGATTGACCCCGGGGGATCTGAGATCATCTCAGCTGCAATCGATCTCATAGCTGCACTGCCGGGGTCAATGCGCCAAACAAATAAATCATTTTAAATGTATTTATCGTGTCTTTGGTCTCTTCAGATTGAAAAGACAGACCCTGAAAGTTAGGCCTTGCCTCTTATACCAAAGGATTTAAAACACATGTGACAATATGGTGACAATATGACCTATTGAACTCTAGGTTAGAAAACAATATCCTCTCATCCATCAGAAGAAGTGTCTTCTTGTCTCAACACAGATGTTTCCTGGCTTCATGCTTGTTTACTCTGCTCTTGTTTACTTATGCTCTTTCACTCTTGCCTGGGGGGCTGGGAGAATTCTGCATTCTCGCCACCCTTAATGCATTAGCTGGTTAACTTGACTAGACTAATCTACACACATTTATTAACATGATAATACACATAACATTTCTTGACATATAATACAAATAATAATTGTATTACACAATAGTTAACATTCTCACATGGGATTCTGTTATTACAAATATATTCAATTATTAAATATAAATATAACCGTAAACCAAACACAACATCTGCATTTTTACTCATTTCGATTGCAATTTCTTCTTGCCCCGATAAGCTTTACCATGGGGTGAGTGTACAATGCAGGAGGTGAGTTTGAATTGGAAATAAACGTTGTATACAGAGGAAATGTGGATTAACCTGTTGGCCTGAAAATCCTGCTGTGGCTCTAATCTTCTGATTTAATCCAATCCGTGCGGGGCTTAATATTAGCAGCCCAGGTTGAGAGAGCAGACCCATTTCCTCCCAAGCAAATTCAACAAATGGAATATTTATGCTTTCAACTATTCCTGCATATTGGGATTTAAAATGTTTGTCGTCGTCCAATTCTGATTGACTTTTTGTGTGGAAAAGCTGCTTTGTGGTGGATGGCATGCATAATCGTATGTTTTTTTAGAAACAGGAAAGAACTGTGAGATTACATATTTTTCATCCCCATTTGTCATCTGAAGCTGTACGTGTGTAATCGTGTAATACTTCCGTTCTTCGCATGTGAGCCCGTGTGTCAGCTCAGGGTCATGTGACATCACATGAAATTTTGCTCTCTGTGGTAAAAATAATAATAAAAAAAAGTTTGACTTCCTGTCCTGTCTTGATTGTCTGCCCCACCTTGATGTGTTTCACCCATGAATCAATTATAATAACTGGATTGGGTATTACTAACTATATTATTAATATCCATCCCACCTACGGGCACAGCGTGTGCCAATGGTACTGCAGACTAAATTCTCACGGGCTACAAGTCCCATAGAACTCAATGAAAACTAAAACAGCTCGACCTCAGCTGACAGAGAACCTACAGCTTTCATAAAGGTCGTATTTTGTGGGGATTTTAGTGTAAGTGGGTAAGTAAGTAAGTAATGTTTATTGATATTGCGCATTTTACAGACCGAGGTCACCCAAAGCGCTTTACAATGTAATAAGTGACAGGTGCTGAAAGCCCGTTGTGGCGAAGTGTACAACTGTCTGGAGTAATCTTAGTATTTTACACACCTGAAGTACAAGCACGGAGTGCGTTGCCAAAGGGCAGCGGCCATTATTGGTTTGAGAGGTCTGACAAAGAGTTTGTCAGAAAAAAGAAGAACCTCTTTTTTCTAACAAACTCCAGATTATCACTTTAAGGTCAAACAGAGTTCAATACGTTTTGGGAAGCAAAGAAGAAAGACTTTAGGGAAGAGCTATGAAACAAGAGGTAATTGCACTGATTCCCATAAATGGTAAAGACTATCCATCCATCCATCCATTTTCTACCCTTTAATCCATTTCTGGGTCAGGGGGGTGGCAGTCAGAGATGCCACCCAAGTCTCATAGCACCAGCCCCTCACTGACCCTCTGCAGGTGGTGAGTCCACAGGAGTGGACTCAGGACTAAAGGTATTTAAACCATCTAAGGCCAATAACTCTACTCATTTTCGATTATAAACTTTTTGCTCATGAAAAAAGAATGTTTTAGGCAATCCATTAGCTATAATTCAACTTGCAGATGATATCACCTTAAAGATTCCTTAAAGATAAAACACAAATCCTAACAGCTCTACTAGTAGATAATATTTTTTCTAAAACCTCTGGCCTACATCTAAATATTGATAAAAGCAAATTAATGGCAATTCATGACCATCCTGACATATCCTGGTATATTATATCAGAACAAGTTAAATACTTAGGAATTGTCATTTGAAAAAACGTAGATGCACGTAAGAAAAACCACTTTGATAATACTATTAAAAAGAGTAAGACTATTTTAAATACAGTATATGGCTACAGAGAGATCTGTCCATATTTGGTAGATTGTTGCTCTCTAAAATGGAAGGTCTCTCCAGAGTTATTTATCCTGCTTATTCTATGAATATATCTCTGAATGTTAAAACAAATCAACCTGAACAACTTTAATTATTTTCGGAAGAATTACATTGTCAAGTCCTTAGAGGAAGGCGTCTTAAATGCTATAGATTTTGATCCAATGAATGATGCTTTAAGATTAAGATGGTTACAACATTTGATAACTCACCTGATAACTATATTGTTTCAACTCCCTGCAAAGTAGTATTCAATTTCTTTTACAATGTGACTTTGAACTATCTAAACGGCCCATAAAACTGTCAAAATATCATGAACAGGTTCTACAATACTGGAAATTAGTATATAAACATAACTTTACACCTCATAACACACCAATATGGAACACTCGATATATCCTGAAATAAGTCTTTTTACCTCAAAGACTGGAATGACAAAGGGATCTGGTCAGTGATGCTTTTGTGGATGATCAAGGAAATGTACTCAATTTTGAAGAGTTCAATAATAAATACAATATGACTTGTACAATCCAACAATTTTCAGAGGCAATACATTCAATTCCTCAAGTTATTTTCTGCACTTTAAAATGATCTTTACTATAGCAACACCTGCCCAATCTCTTAGTCCAGGAGCACCCCCTTGGGGACAAGAGATGTAACAGCAAATTCTGTAGAACTGCTCTTACTAATACAGTTTTTCTCTATTGCTTAAACACATTTCATGATACTGCCCACCCCCTTTTCTCAAAACTCTAAACACAAACCACTTTTCTAATGCTACGTACACACAACCTCACAGTCTCTTTTCAAAACCAACACATCACACCAAAACAGTTGCTCATATTCTCAAAAGCAAACTTTTACACCAAAATACCTCTCAAGGCCTGCAAAAATGTGAACACTATGAGCAACATTAACCACATTACACCAAAACAATTGATAACACAATTTTCAGAGTGTGAGACTGTAGTTATATCACAATTCAATGCAAAAATAAGTAACTCCAGGATCCAGACACACAATAGATACAACAGTACAGTAACAATGACACACAATAGATACAACAGTACAGTAACAATGACACACAATAGATACAACAGTACAGTAACAATGACACACAACAGATACAACAGTACAGTAAGAAAACACAATGTTCAGGGTGTGATTTTTTTATTACAGTATGTTGTGCTGTACGTTGTACAGTATGTTGTAAAGTATGTCATACAGTATGTTGTACTGTACGTTGTACAGTATGTTGTAAAGTATGTCATACAGTATGTTGTACTGTACGTTGTACAGTATGTTGTACTGTATGTTGTACAGTATGTTGTACTGTATTTGTACAGTATGGTGTACAGTATGTAGTACTGTATGTTGTACAGCATGTTGTACAGTATGTTGTACAGTATATTGTACTGTATTTGTACAGTATGGTGTACAGTATGTAGTACTGTATGTTGTACTGTATGTCGTACTGTATTTTGTTCTGTATGTCATATGTTGTACAGTATGTTGCACAGTATGTTGTACAGTATTGACACTGAAATCATTGGGCGGCATCACGTCATTGGGCTGGGTCGGGCCACAGGACCTCATCAACATCACAGGCAATATTGTCCATAGCCAAACAACGCTCCTCTCTCTCTTTGACCTGCTCCACTCTCTTTGACCTTCTCCTCTCTCTTTGACCTGCTCCACTCTCTTTGACCTTCTCCTCTCTCTTTGACCTGCTCCTCTCTCTTTGACCTGCTCCTCTCTCTTTGACCTTCTCCTCTCTCTTTGACCTGCTCCTCTCTCTTTGACCTGCTCCTCTCTCTTTGACCTTCTCCTCTCTCTCTTTGACCTGCTCCTCTCCCTTTGACCTGCTCCTCTCCCTCTTTGATCTGCTCCTCTCTCTTTGACCTTCTCCTCTCTCTTTGACCTGCTCCTCTCTCTTTGACCTGCTCCTCTCTCTTTGACCTTCTCATCTCTCTCTTTGACCTGCTCCTCTCCCTTTGACCTGCTCCTCTCCCTCTTTGATCTGCTCCTCTCCCTTTGACCTGCTCCTCTCTCTTTGACCTTCTCCTCTCTCTTTGACCTGCTCCACTCTCTTTGACCTTCTCCTCTCTCTTTGACCTGCTCCTCTCTCTTTGACCTTCTCCTCTCTCTTTGACCTGCTCCTCTCTCTTTGACCTTCTCCTCTCTCTTTGACCTGCTCCTCTCTCTCTTTGACCTGCTCCTCTCCCTTTGACCTGCTCCTCTCCCTCTTTGATCTGCTCCTCTCCCTTTGACTTGCTCCTCTCCCTTTGACCTGCTCCTCTCTCTCTTTGACCAACTCCTCTCCCTTTGACTTGCTCCTCTCCCTTTGACTTGCTGCTCTCCCTTTGACCTGCTCCTCTCTCTCTCTGACCTGCTCCTTTCTCTCTTTGACCTGCTCTCTTTGTGTTTTCCCTGGATTGTTATTTACTATCATCAAATTATAATTTTTGGCATTCTTGCACTTGGGGTCCTTCTTTCATCTCACCCCATCCACGAGACAAAACATATCCCCAATGTTTGCCAGAAGAATTTTGTGAATCTAATCGTTACAATTTATGATCTCTTTTTCTACATTTCTTTCTGAGAGCCGGCGCCTGGACCAATCATTGACTTTAGTTACACACGTTAATTGCATGTTTTCTTTTTTAATCCCTAGTTTATTCATTTATGGCTGAGATGCAGTGTGATGGTAGAAGTGCCTAAACCAAGTGATAAAGACGTCTCAATGAGGTAGATTTCTTTTCCAAACATAATTCAGGTAGCTTTAGTTTCTACCAAATGTCTGAGGAAACCATTGAAGGAATAAGGCTTGTGTCTTGATTCAGGGGAGATCTTTGGGGACCTCCATGCTGCTTGTTCCAACTCCAAGAACTCCATGTACTATCCCAAACATGGACCATTGCTATATGAAGAAAACTGCTTATTACTGCATACAATGAGCCATATTGGTGAATTATGCATAGGCTCAAAGTTCAGAACTAGGTCGAGGTTTGATTGCTGTTCTAAATAACTTTAATCTCTTCTTGCTGTTTTAGGACCCTGCTGTGTTTTCTTATCGTCGTTTTGGGAAAAATTAAACCGAGTTCTTCAGCCTTGGGGCAAAATTAAGTCGCGTTAATTCAGCGGCGCATTTGATATTGCTTTCCGGACCGACTCTACATCACGTCTTGCAGAAGGATTTTTCTCATCCATTGTTGCGTTGTGTAAGGCTAAGTATTTTGCAATTCAATGAACTTGCTTTCGATTTTATGCGACCCGGGGGAACAATAGCCGTGTCTGGACGAGCCGGAGTTTTCCTGCGTGTTCCCAAGCCTCTCCAATTAAGGTTAATACCAAGCTTGTGCAACGATCAGAGCAGAAACACGGCTCTTATCTAATGCCCTGGCTGTGTTATATTTTTTGTCCGAGTCATATAGGATGCAAGGCTGCTTGTCTGAGGAGGTCCCCAGGGTGCTGCTGTACCAGGCACGTGTGGGACCCTTGGGTGCTCTGGCAGTGAAATAACACTTCCCAGCTATAAAAGTACGGGAAAGACTTTATTTTTGGCTTGTAGGGGTATATGAGGTGAGTGCTCAAAGAGAGATACTGTAGATGCGAGTGTGTACAGTGGTGCTTGAAAGTTTTCATAACCAGCCAGAAAGATTTCATTGTTTAAGCCATATGTTGGAAATAAACATTTTCAAATGTTAACATACACAAACTTCTCTGGGGAGATTTCAAACGTGCAGTGCATGCAAGGTAGCCCAGGAATTTACAGGAACTGGATGCCAAGAAGTTTTGCCAAGCAGCTTTACCATCAGAGAGGATAAGAACCATCAACGAAGAGGCAGCCTTGGTGTTTCAGCAGGGGCTTCAGCCTAAGTGGGGTTAAGTGTCTTAATAATAATAATGCATCGTTTTTTTGGACAATCAACGACGCTTCACATGTGTCATTATTCATTCACTCCATACACGGTGGTGATAAACTACTACTGTAGCCACAGTTGCCCTGGGGCACACTGACAGAAGCGAGGCAACCAGTATGCGCCATCGGCCCCTCCGACCACCACCAACCATTAATACACACACCATACTCATTCTAGACAATGGGGGTGAAGTGTTTTGCCTAAGGACACAACGGCAGTTTGGCACTTTACAGCCGCAGCCGCCCCACTGTGGCTGGTGTTCCCAGAGGTTAAGTGTCTTGCCAAGAACACAACGACAGTAGTTTTTTTCTTAATCTTACTTTTAGACGTACTCTGTTTTATCATTCATTGTGCTGTAGTGATTTTAAACTTGAATAATTCACTTTTTTGAGTTTTAGTATCCCCAGGGTCTCTCTGGAGGAACCTTCTGCACTGGGAGCGGTGGTCTGCTGTGGCTGTGGGGGTCTGGTTCTTGGACCTGGAGGAGGTCTGTAGCCTTGGGTTCATCTCTCCTCTGGGTCCTGTGGCCTTCCCATGTGACTGCTGACGGCTCTCTGCTCCTGGTGCAGACAACTCCTCTGCTGTTTTAGTTGGTGCCCAGCCTTATGTTTTTCATGGTATCACCTTGTGTGTGTGTGTGTGTGTGTGTGTGTGTGTGTGTGTGTGTGTGTGTGTGTGTGTGTGTGTGTGTGTGTGTGTGTGTGTGTGTGTGTGTGTGTGTGTTTGAGAGAGAGGTGAATGGGTCATGGGCATGTTCCTTATTTTTAACCAAACTGTAAAGAACTGTGTTTGGACTGATTTGTGTGAAAAACGCTTTATAGAATGTGATTGATTGATTGACTGTCATTGTGTCGCCAAGATGGCAAAGGGCTGTCTGAAAAGGTAATCCACTTAAATGACATGTCTTCCTCGTTTATTTTTCAATGTTTTACCACAGTCTTTGTTGAGTTCAAATCTGTTGTTAGCCCGTGGACATACACTAGATGGAGCTCATTGACCAAGAGGGAATCCATAATGTAATCTGCTACAGCAGTGTCTCCCAAAGTGGGGTCCGCGGACCCCTGGTGGGCCGCGAGGGTACTGCAGGGGGGCCGCGGGAGGTCATAAAAAAAATAAAAAAATAATATAATTATTTAATGTTAAATGTATAATGTTTTGTTTGTAATATTAAAATATTTGTGTTCATTATTTGACTTGAATAATCCACTGTAATCATTTTTGTATTACAATGTTTGTAGCAGAGGCTATTTCCCCAAAATAAAATAACCAGAAGAGCCTATTCTTAATGTTGTCTTCTTGGTTATTATTTTGGGGGGCCACACAGACCCGACAGATTTTTAAGGGGGCCTCGGTGTTACTGAGTTTGGGAATGGCTGTGCTACAGGACTGAAATGGCACTGATGAAGTAAAATGAAAGTATTAAAGTAAAAAAAAATTGTTTTCAAAATGATGGTTACAGTACAAACAAATAAATACAGCTAATATAAAACTTAGTAAAATGCATGTCATTATTTATATGTGGTGATCCTTAGTTCTAACAAAATGTCTATTGTGAAAAAGTGCTTTCACAATTCATTTTATTTTTTGTTTTGACCAAATAGTCTTGTTTTGGGTCAGTTCTCATCTTGTATCTCAATATTTGCACGGCTGCAAACTCTCTTACATAAAGCTGAGGTCTATAGCTCTCAAAATAGTTACACTTCATAGTGGTAAAAGTGCAAATTGGATTCTTTTGGATTTGTATCTAAATCTATCACTGCGCTGCACAGTTGTAAAGAATGTTTACTTTTATTCACCTAAAATTTCAGAAAAAATACCAAAAAACCATTACATTTAGAACTGCATTTCAGAATGCAGTCAAAAACTGTTGGCCTGTGTGCCAATAGATCCATGCTGTGTGCCAAGGCTAACTCCACTTCTGAGGTGTGCCCCCAACTGGATATTTAAGGTAGTGCGCCTAAGCCAAAACCTCCCATAATAATAATTAGACCAAATTATATGACTATATTAAAGATGGCCATACCTGCATGCAAAAGCCCGATTCCTTTCAGACCTCTGAAACTAAGTCGAGCAGGGCCTGGTTAGTACTGTGATGGGAGACCTCCAGATGGGAACACCAGGTGCCACAGTTGGGAGGCTGTGGCTGTAAAGTACCAAGAATGAGTCCGGTGTGTGTGTGAATGGTTGATGGGGGAGGTATAAAGTGCAATATACCTTTATGTATACATCTATAGATAAATCTTTGATATCTATAGCATCCTCAGCCAAGGCTGAGGATGTGTGTGACCTTTTGCACTCTACTGTAAGTAACCTACAGACTCTGCACCCCCAAGCTCTGTTTTTGATCACTGGGGATTTCAATCACGCGAACCCCCAAACTGTGCTTCCCACATTTACCCAGTACATCAACTTTCCCACAAGAGACAATAGAACTTTGGACCTCTTCTTTGCAAATGCCACAGGGGCATACAAACCAACTGCCCTCCCCCCCCTCGGCTGCTCTGACCATAACATCGTGCACCTGAGGCCTGTGTATACGCCCATTGTACACCGAGAACCAGCCACTCCTCGGCTGGTCCAGAGGTGGACTGTGGAGTGTGAAGACAGGCTGAGGGACTGTTTTAACTGCACTTTGTGGGACGAACTGTGCGACCACGGGGACGACATCAATGCCATCACGGAATGCATAACTGATTACATAAACTTCTGCTGTGAAATCGCTGTGCCTTCCAAGATGGTACGATGCTTCTCCAACAATAAGCCGTGGATGAACATTGAGATTAAGGCCCTGCTGAAGGAGAAGAAGAGGGCCTTTCTATCAAAGGACAAACAGGCACTGAAGGAGGTACAACGGAGACTGAGGCTGAGCATCAGGACTGCAAAGGCCCGCTACAAGAACAGGATGGAGGAACAGCTGAGCCAACAGAATGTGGCAGGGGTTTGGAGGAGCCTGAAGACCATCTCGGGCTTCAAAACACCCCCTGTCCAGCCTGTGGGGGACCCCCAGTGGGTTAATGATCTAAACCAATTTTTCCTGCGGTTTGATCAGAGACCCACCCCTCCCCCAGCTCAGCCGCATGTCCTAGCCGCCTCAGCAGTGGACAATAGCCCAGTCGTTCACACCTCTGTCAGTGCTCCACGGCCCCCCCCCTCAGACACAGATACTCACCCAGCCCCCCAGCCCTCCCCTTTCTTTTACACCTGCTCAAGTGAGAGGTGTGATGAAGAAAATCAAGACCAGGAAGGCGGCGGGACCAGACCATGTGAGCGCCAGGCTCCTCAGCTCCTGTGCAGACGAACTGTGCGGAGTTATGGGGCACGTCTTCAACATGAGCCTCCGCCTGAGGTCGGTACCACAGATCTGGAAGACCTCCTGTGTGGTACCAGTGCCCAAGAAACCACGGGCCAAAGACCTCAGCGATTTCAGGCCAGTGGCTCTAACATCCCACTGCATGAAGACACTGGAGAGACTGGTCCTGGGACATCTCCGCTCCACTCTGAGCCCAGCGATGGACCCGCTGCAGTTCGCCTACAGGCCGGGCATCGGAGTAGAGGACGCCATCATCTCCCTCCTCCATCGCTCGCTGTCCCACCTTGAGAAACCCGGCACCGCTGTGAGGATTATGTTCTTCGACTTCTCCAGCGCCTTCAACACCATCCAGCCGAGGCTTCTCAGGGACAAGCTGGAGACAGCCAGTGTGGACTACGACCTGTCTGAGTGGATCCTGGACTACCTCACAGACAGACCCCAGTTTGTGAGAACCAGGGACTACGTGTCTGAGGTCCTGACCTGCAGTGTGGGGGCCCCCCAGGGGACAGTCCTCGCACCGTTCCTCTTCACCCTCTACACTGCGGACTTCAGACACAACACGGACGGTTGTGTTCTACAGAAGTTCTCAGACGACTCTGCCATCATCGGACTCAGCTCCGAGGACGATGACGCAGAGTACAGAGGAGTTATACAGGACTTTGTGGACTTGTGTCAGCGGAACCACCTCCTCATCAACGCGGGGAAGACCAAGGAGATGGTGGTGGATTTCCGCAGACGTCACTCTGCCGCTCCAGCCCCAGTGAACATCCAGGGAAAGGGAATTGAGAGAGTGGACTCTTACAAGTACCTGGGTGTTCATCTGAACCACAAACTGGACTGGACTCATAACACAGACGCCCTCTTCAAGAAGGGCCAGAGCCGCCTCTACCTGCTGAGGAGGCTCAGGTCTTTTGGAGTGCAGGGGCCACTCCTGAAGACCTTCTATGACTCTGTGGTGGCATGAGCCATCTTGTACGGTGTGGTCTGCTGGAACAGCAGTATCACAGAGAGGGACAGGAAGAAGCTGGACAAGGTCATCCGGAAGTCCAGCTCAGTCCTGGGCTGTTCCTTGGACACAGTGCAGCAGGTGGGGGACAGGAGGGTCCTGAGCAAACTAACATCTATGCTGGACCATGACTGTCACCCCCTGCAGGACACTCTCTCTGCTCTGGAGAGCAGCTTCAGTGACAGACTAATTCACCCTCGATGTGTGAAGGAGAGGTTTTGCAGGTCTTTCCTTCCTGCTGCTGTCAGACTGTACAACGAGAATGTGTAACAGGAACTGCTGAGTCTGCACAAGTGTTTCTGATAATTCACTAGTAACTTTGTCACTAGTCACTTTACCTGTTATCAGTACTACTACAGTACTACATATCTGATATTTACTGTTATCAGTACTACTGTATTATTTCATATCTGATAATTCTGCCTTCCACCGTCACTTTACCTGTTGATATCTTACTGTATTATTCATATCCATCTGATAATTCTCCCATTCAAGTCACTTTACCTGTTGATATTATTTCTGATGTTTATTCTGCTCATATTCTCATATTCTCCGCTGCTAATGTATAATATAGACATCTGTAAATACTCCGAACCAAGTGCAATTGTAGCCCAGATTTTCTTATTTTATTTTATTTTATTTTATCTTACATTTATTGTCTATTCCATCCATCCATCCATTTTCTACCCTTTAATCCATTTCTGGGTCAGGGGGGTGGCAGTCAGAGATGCCACCCAAGTCTCAGCACCAGCCCCTCACTGACCCTCTGCAGGTGGTGAGTCCACAGGAGGACGGCTGCTCTCTGAGTGTGAGCATAGCCTTGATCTTTCATTTATTTATTGTCTATTATCTTAAATAATAGACTTTGATGTGTGCAATCTGAGTGCTCTTATTTCCTTTCTCTGCTGTAATGTGCAACGATGACACTGAAATTTCTCCACTGTGAGACTAATAAAGGTTTATCTTATCTTATCTTATCTTTTCTTATACGTACTAGTCCAAGAATATTGAAGTAATAAGTCGCAATATACTGTAATGTAATGTAAGTAATAATTTTCAATAGTGGAACAAGTTTGAAAAAAGTGCTTTTGGACAGAAGGAGTGGGGGGATGTTTTTGCAACAGAAGTTGTTGATATTAGTGTGATTGCAGCTATAGCATAAATAAATGAACATACTATATATTCTATAAGGATACTGTACGCTTCTCCTGCAGATGGACCAACAATACTGTACATCAGATCTTGTCTATTGTGCTTTGAAAACAAGTTCTGTTCCAAGTGGACTTGTTTGTGCCAGTGATTTAATAATAATAAGCAGCACATACAAGCATCTGTTGTGTGTTTCTGCCAAGGTACGATTTTTAATGAAGCCACAAAAGACCACACATTGTTCAGGTGCTAATTTCTTCTCTGAAAAACCACAAATTAAAACCGCACTATGCCACTTTTCGGATGTTGCCACGGAGATGCTGTTGTTGTGTTGGGCATGTACCTCAGTATGGAAATTAATTCCATTGACGAGGGTGTTTTTTATTGCTCCAAAAAAAAAGAAAATACATTTGTCACAGTGTGTAGGCTTGTCTTTTTGCAGATGGCTTTCTCCTGTGTAAATTAATATGTTTAATGTTCTACTGTGCAATATTCCAGGTAATAACAACACATTTGAATTACGGACACGGCAAGAAAAGTTGCTTACGTGCTTTTGTGATTAAAACTGTCATACCAAAATGTACTCATTTAAATTTGTATGAACATTTATAATTTTTCCTTACACTGATTTGTTCAATGTTTAGAACAGGGTTAGGGTCATATTCAGTCCAGGTTCAGTCCAGGTTCAGTCCAGGTTCAGTCCAGGTTAAATCCAGGTTTAGTCCAGGTTCAATCCACGGCTGATCCAGGATCCTTTGTGGATTTATTTCAATCCATCCATCCATCCCTTTAATCCATTTCTGGGTCAGGGGGGTGGCAGTCAGAGATGCCACCCAAGTCTCATAGCACCAGCCCCTCACTGACCCTCTGCAGGTGGTGAGTCCACAGGAGGACGGCTGCTCTCTGAGTGTGAGCATAGCCTTGATCTTTCAGTCGGGGCTTTGGGCAAAGTGGGGTTAAGTGTCTTGCCCAAGGACACAACGACAGCAGTTATCAGTGGGAGTCGGTGGAGAAGGTGCAGAGGTGGGAATTGAACCCACAACCTTCTGGCCCTTAAGGCCAATGCTCTACCAACTGAGCTACTGTCGCCCCTTATTTCAATCTCAGAGTTCTAACATTACAAGTAGACAATGACAACTTTGGGGAAGAGAACCTTTTGATACTAATGATTTTAACACATACAGGTGTGTCTGAAAGACTAGTGTAGATTGAGTTATGACAGCACTTTCATGATTCACGTCGATTCATGGCTCATAAAAGTGAGGAAATGGAAAGACATGTAGGATGGAACACGCATGTAGTAGGACTTCTTGATATTGTTTGCAATGTATATGTGAATAAAACAAATATAAATATGCCGTATTAGAGCTACAAAGCTAGCACACTAGAGACACTAAACACAGTACCTACC
Organism: Knipowitschia caucasica; assembly: GCA_964034765.1. Classification (NCBI taxonomy): domain Eukaryota; kingdom Metazoa; phylum Chordata; class Actinopteri; order Gobiiformes; family Gobiidae; genus Knipowitschia; species Knipowitschia caucasica. Next base: position 11,996,006 of record OZ035839.1, read on the forward strand.
TCAGATATTCAAGAAATCAAGTCCTCATTGCTATTAAGTGGCTCAACTGACTTTACTTACTCATCTGTGCAATAATAACTTTGATAATCTACCACCTTTACCAACTTAAATAATAACTACATGTGTCCACTGTTAAGATAAGATGAGATAAGATAAACCTTTATTAGTCTCACAGTGGAGAAATTTCAGTGTCATCGTTGCACATTACAGCAGAGGGAGGAAATAAGAGCACTCAGATTGCACACATCAAAGTCTATTATTTAAGGTAATAGACAATAAATTTAAGATAAAATAAAATAAAATAAGATGAGATAAACTCTGGGCTATAATTGCACTTGGTTCGGAGTATTTACAGATGTCTATATTATACATTAGCAGCGGAGAATATGAGAATATGAGCAGAATAAACATCAGAAATAATATCAACAGGTAAAGTGACTTGAATGGGAGAATTATCAGATGGATATGAATAAAACAGTAAGATATCAACAGGTAAAGTGACTGGTGAAAGGCAGAATTATCAGATATGTAATAATACAGTAGTACTATATACAGTATTACCTAGAATACACAGTACTTCATACTTGCTTCTTAGTAAGCCAAAAGTTGGGGTTTTATACTTCTGTATTATGCTAAATATAGAGATTTTATACTTGTTTCTTCTTCATGGTAGAATTAGAGATTTTTATTTTATTTTATTTAGTATAGAGTTATTGTTCATTAATCTTGTGCTGTGTGCTCCTCATTCCTACTTTTCTGTAACTGGTGATGCAACACTAAAAATTCCCCACTGTGGGACGATTAAAGGATTTATTATCCTATCTCAAAGCCGTACGTTATGCTTCTAAACTCTGATAGACTCTGGTGCAGTAAACAATCAGTAGCAACCTAGAACATTCAGTCCAGAGTACTGAATGTTGTACAGACAGCGATACAAAACATATTCCCCATTCATCAGGTGGCCTTACTGCTAGCACAGAACAACAGACTACAGTATATGATCTGTATTTGAACCAAGAGTTGAGGATTAGATAAAAACTTGTAAGTGCATTTCATATGAATTCAGATTTCTATAGCGGTATCATCTCAGAGCTAATCTTGATACGTATCATAAGGCCACGCGCACCCCTAATGGTATGCCCTAAAGTATTTTCTTGCATGACCAAATACCACAAAATATAAACGTCCCTTTAACAACATTCACTTAGCTACTTCCCACACTGCCAACACTCTTATATGCAAGTTAAAGTCCAGATCCACACGTTCATGCAAAGGTAATGATTATTAGAAATTTCCATGTTAACCATATTTATAAGTTTTGAAAAAATCCAGGCCAGACGGTTGTGAGCTCCTAAACTTGCTTATTATTAGAAAAAGTACCATTTAAGCAGCGTGTTAATATTTTTATGCTTTCATTTGACACTAAATTGTTTGTTTTTTATCAGGCACCGTCTCAATTATGTGGCCAGTAAAAGTCGTAATCAGAGGAGCGAGATGACAGGGTAAATGGGCCTTTGCTCTGCTCCTCTTTTGTCAATACGCAATTATCCTCTCGGCTGCCTCTCCCTTATACTGATAGAGCATGACTTAAAATAGCTCCTTTTTGTGGTTGGAGGATGCCCATTGTTTTCTAATTGTGACAATATAAAGCGACTTGACACATTGATCTCACATTAATGCCGTTTAAATTGTTTAGAGTGGGCATGTGGAACTGGAGCTGGAGTTATCGCTGTGTTGGATGTGGTTGGTAAGTTTTACTGAAAGACAAAGGTGCAGTGAGAAAAGTGAGGATCGCAAACAATACTTTTTTTCATGAATAAAACATTGTCCCAACAGAAAGAGTAAAAGTAAAATAATATGAACTAATACGACCTTAACATGCAGTCGATTATGTTTCAGTGAACACCAAATTGGAATTTAATAAGAATACATGGAAGTCAGTGGGTATTTATGACATTTATGCTGACAACGGAAGGGGGAAAGATGGATGATGAATAGGGTTGGGCCGATTACGGAGCCCTAAGGGACCCCCCCACAGATGATTATATGGGGTTGAGACGGTCCAGGTACACGGCCCTGTCAGTGAAGTGGGAGTGGAACCAGTGAAGGGCAGTGTCCCATAGTCCCAGACCTTTCTTGAACTACACAAAAAAAGTAAAGTAAAGTAAATGTATTTGAGTAACACTTCTCCCTGGAGCTGCCACACTGAGGTGAAGATAGCGCGGCAGATGTGAGGCTGCTGTCATACAGTCATTATAGGAAATCCATGTCCCTCACACTTGTACAGTATGTGCACTCATCAAAGAGATTTGTCCAGAACACATCGGACACATCGCCGCTAACGTTGGGAGAAAATGTCATGTTCAGATAAACTTAATCGATGAACACACTAATCAGTCTTCTTTCCCAACTTCAAGATCGGTGCTGTCATGGAAACAGAGAGAGAGCTGTAGAGTTTGGGTGTTGGCCGCTGTGTGATGTCATAAGATTTCAATATATTCAAGTGTCACAATTATCATAAATCATTTTATTTTTTAAATGTAATTTTTTTGTTGAAATACTTCAAATGTTATGGTTTCAGAAGACATGTCCGTGGAACTCCAACACTTCCAAAATCATCAAGTATTTTCAGTTTGTATTTTGTCCCATTTCAGTGTAAAACAAAACATTTTACTGTTGCTACAGAATGGGAGCATGTGTGAGATTCTGTCAGTAAAACAAAGGGACTAATATCTGTTTGAAATGGTCAGTTAGCTGCTGTCATGGTCTGGACTGTTTGATCACTTTTTGATCACTTTCACATGGTTTTATTTTGATTTATTGGTTCTTTTTGAGTGTTTGTCTGTTCAGTTGATTTCCTGTCCCGCCCTTTTGTGTTTCACCTGTGTGTATTTAATCCCTGGGCTTCTCTCCTCTTGTGTTCTTGTCCCTGTTCCTTCGTGTTTAGATTTTGGACTTCTGTAATATCCTGAATTTTGTAATTTTTAGATGTGAAAATTTTGTGTCTGCATTTGAGTTCTTTCACCTTGTAACAGCTGCAGTTTCTACATTTTTCTTTGTTTCACTTACAACCTTGGCACTTGCAGCAAAACGTTCATTGATACATCTCAAAAACACAACAATATATGTTTTCTATCTAGTTTTTTATCTCAACACAATTTTCATTATTTTGACAATACTGCAACTTCAGAATGTCACAGAACAATGTCACTTTACCTTATGTCACTTTACCTCATGTCACTTTACTTATCTACTTATTATCCTGCACTATTTAACTGTACAGTATGTATATAACTGCAGTATATAACTGCACTACTACTACGTAAGGGATAACGTATATAACCTTCAGGGCGGAAGCGGACCCCGACGCGCATTCGCCCTGGAGGTACTTATTTACCGATAATGACCTGCATAATATACGTTATCCCGCTTATTATACGGCTTTATACCAACAGAACACACAACATAAACTTCAGTCCACTTTTAGGAATGCCGAAAGGTTTATTTAATGACAGAAAATAAAATAGTTCCCAAAGGCTTTCCCGTGGCTATGCTAGCAACAGTTAGGCTGGCAACTCCGGAGTGGCCGGAACTACTTGCGGAGTTATCCACGCATTTGAAAGACAAGCAGAGAGTGCGTTGCCATGGGCAGCGGTCATTATTGTTTTGAGAGGTCCCCACACTTGTGGGGAAGTATGGAGATAAAAATATGAGAATTAGAATATAAAAAAAACATATTGAGAATGACAATAATTATGACCTAATGTATACAACAATCAATTTGTTCAGCCCTGGCTTCAATTGTTCAACGGCTGTTTTTAATTGGTACTTTTGCAGATTTACCTCAGTTCCATTTCAATCAGGAAAGACAAAAGGATCTATTAGAATTATGTTTGTTGTGCAGTTTCTCCACTGTTGAGGTGACGATGGGTTGCTGCACGAGCTGAAAGTATAGTGCACAGGTGCAGGGCTTGTAATATGTTTTTAATCACAACTGTTAATAAAATATAACGTTTACTCCAATGGAAAGTATGGAATGCTTTCTTTGTTCAATTGGTCACAAAGAGTCTCATTATACATTTCATTCGTGCCACAATGGCGGCCTTTTCTTCATAACAGTTCCATAATTAAAGTTTGCTCCCTAAGTCTCTCACACCATGCTTTTATATTCACACTTTAGAGACTGGGGGCTTGCAAAGCAGCGGTACATTCCCATATAATTACGCTGTTAATTGGAAGAAAGCCACCTACGGGAAGAGAAGTGTTACCTTGTGGTCATCTCAGCTCAAATTGGCTCGTAATTGTATTGAGTTCTGAGTCTAATAAAGTACGACCAAACTTTTAATCCGTGAACAAAATATGCAAGCGTTCAGGTTTGGCTACATGCACTATTATGAAGGGTTTTGACTCCACATTCTCATTGTATTGAAAAAAATACATGTATTTTATACAAATCTAATTTTTTGTAATAATTCAGAAACTTGCTTTTGAAAAAGATCATCGCGATTGGCTGCTAGTTTAAATATGTTTTTGTGGCATAGAAGTCCATTTACTTCTGTAATTCATAAAACTTTGAAATGTATCAAGCCTATCTTTGTTATAATGTTGATAATTGGCTCACAGCTGGAAAAAAAAACAAACAAATGAAACATGAAAATTATATATTTTAGTATATATCATGTACTAGTTTCTCATTTCAAGTATTACCAGTAGATGTTCATATGTAATCGGTAATACAAAAGTCATGTGACATCAGGTAATTGTGGTGAAAATTATAATTTTATTGTAACCATAGCATACATGTTTTGTCCTTAAAGGATCAAATTGTCCTTGTGCGACTCTTTGAAAAACAAAAATATGTTCAGTTAAGATTAATGATCTCCTCTTGCTGTTTGTTTGTTGTGTAGGCGCTCCAACTGTATTTAACATGAATGTGGATAAGATTATAGGTTTGGAATCGACCACAACTGGGCCAACTATCAAGAGATGTATTTGAAAACTCATCGTTAAATATAAAAAAATAAAAATAATTAACTATAACTTCTGCTTATATTTCAGTAAACATTATGGCTGTTTTCCTGAGATAATTGGCTTTAAAATGAAGTATAATATGCCATAGTAGCCCATCACCATCAATGCTGCAAGTTACTGTGATAATGATAATTTAAAATCATTTCAGGGACCACTAAAAATGGTCTCACGGTCCGAATTTGGCCCACAGGCCTGAGTTTGATTTGCCTGATCTACAAATCATTCTCCACCGTTGAATCATGAATGTCTCAAGTTGCTTTGGCAAACAGGCTCTTTTGCTCTGGCAACAATCTGATTCACATTGATAAAACATTTGTGCACAAAAGTCAACCATCGAGGCGCGGTGTAGCCACCTGCGGGCTCCGGCTGTGAGGCAGAGCCGGGTCACAGCGGCGTGGGACGATTTTGGAAACATATGTTGGGCACAAAGACTCACAACAGAAATCCATTCTGATCGACTGAGCAAAGCTGAGCCATAAAAGTCACAATGATGAAACACGGGCCAAGTCGCTGCACCTGAAGGCCTCTCAGAGCTCCATCTGCATTCCCAGAGCCCGGGCGTGGAGGGGAGCGTCCTGCCTTGCATACGGATGTGGGCTACAAACCTGCCAGCCGGAGATATCAATGTATGGAGTTTTTTTTTTGACATTTTCACATCTTTTGACTGGGGCAGACACATTGTTGCATTGTGTCAAAGTAAAGTGTCAGTCCAGTGTTTCTGATATGGAGGTGGCTACTTACTGCTGTGGATTTTCTACTTTTAAAACAAGGAAACGTGTAGATTATTCCATCTGCCCCTGACAAGTTGGGCAGGTGAACCCACAGAGATATACACAATTACAAAAAAACAAACTTACCTTACAAAAAAAATACAACAATGAATACAGTACATGTTTTTTTCTAAAATGGCATAGGCTACAAAAACAATTTCTACTACGATAAATGGTCATTGATGCTGACACAATAGACTTTCTACAATCCTCCGTATACTTATGCTTTGTGAACATTCCCACTGTTCTCACACCAGATTCATATTGTACATATTTTTAACAGGGACAAATCATATCAAAATCAAAATGTATTCTGACTCAAGCCCATTTTGGAATTTGCAAGTCCACACATCTGGTAATCCCAATGATTTTTTTCTAGCACAGTTGCAGTGGGAATTGAGCTTACAGTAGGATCACATGTAAAAAGTTGCTGGCCAGATGTGCCAAACCTCCACAGAGATTGTTTAGCAAAAAAAAAAAGAAAAAAGAAATAGCAGCTGCTGGATCACTACTGATGAATGCAGTTGTCCCACGAGTGTAGAAAAATACATTTGAATGAGCAGTTGCAGATGTTTCACAGATTTTAACTACCGATTTTAATTACCAATTTTAACTACAGATTTCTAACGACTTTTCTAAAACCAATCCCCAACTTATCCATGACCTCAATCAATTTTTTTTGTCTATCAAAGCATATCTACGTTGTGGTTATATTGCACCTGACATTTCCAGGAATCCTCAAAGTTCTACAGATTAAATTACAAAACAAAAATCAAAATAATAAGCTCAAACAAACCCTTAGAAAAATCATCTGTGGGACATAAGAAGCAGCTGTAATTCTGCAGATCATGTCCCCTTTTAATTAATTACCCATTGGTTTAACACTAAACTAATAGTAAGTAAGTAATGTTTATTTATATAGCTCATTTTACAGACCAAGGTCACCCAAAGCTCGTCACAGTTCAGATAGTTTTCCATTTTCCTCACATGGCGATGACAGAAGCGAGTTGCCGAACACACTGGAGCATCAAAGCCTCTGACCAAACACCATCTCACTTACATTCATACCTATTGTGCATGTTTTTAGTGGTTGGGGAAACCGGAGCACCCGGAGGAAACTTACCCATCCACTCAGCCACCGTGCCGCCATAATAGAAATATAGACACATCGCCTCTTTATTTTTGTGAAAATATTATTTCAAACTATTCAAGTCTCAACCAGCTAAAATTACAGAATACTGGGTAATCTGAACCGTATAGATTTCCCAGCTCTGCCATTATTAGAACCAATGTTACAAGCTTTGACACTGCAAAGGCCAAAACACAACTAAAGCACAATATTAAGTTTGTTTTTTGAGAAGGTGCTTGGGTTTCCTCAGTTGAAGGAGCGCGGCTTTGAGTCTGGAGAATGATATATATTAGCTGATGTAAATAATAGATAGAAAGAAATTGTTTTGTGTGTGTGTGTGTGGGTGTGTGTGTAAGATGGCTTAACTTTTTCTTATCCACAATTTGATCCAGACATCGCGGTTTTCCCTTTATAACTTTGCCGGATAAAAAAGTGAAAGGCCTATTTTCCAACCCAACATTGAAGATTATTCTGTATTTACTTTATCGCGGCTCTATCCCACTGCCTCCAGAGACCAATTAGGGATGTTTACTGACTGTATATTTGGTCACAAAAGCGAGGTACAGTAAAGAGGCCACTCCAGGTAATTGCACTGAAGTCATCGAGTGCCAATACAACAGGCTTTGATGTATGGGGGATATACAGCTCTATAAACCTGCTTCAACGCTGAAAACCCAGAGCTCATGCTTATCCATAGTGATAACGTTTATATGCGTTTAGTTTAAAATAAATCATAAAAGTGGTATCACAGAAGCAGGGAAACGGATAATTATAGATTGGGAATGGGGTTTTTTTCATGCTGGGAGTCTACTTGCTTTCGACTTCTCGCCATTAGCGTGTATATACAGTAAGGTTTTTTAATGAATATCTCATTTATAATGCATAGATTTTTACCACAATACAATAAATATAGCAGTGTTCCTCGTCAAATACAGACTTCACGTCATTTTTTGAGTCATCCCCGCTAATATCCGGAACCTTTGGCACAAACATATAACTTCGCTCCTTCTGTCTAAAAAAATCCTGTCTCAGTCCTGTATCAGTGAAGTAAGTAAAATAGTCTCATCATCCTTTTCTAATGGCCAAAAATAGTGTGTACTTATTCATTTTGGTCAGCTGGTTATGATGGCAGTCAACTACAGAGAACATGTTTTATGGATCTGTGATTAGGGCTGTATAAAGGCTTTAGGCCCCTATAAATACTATAAATATAGATTTTTTTTTCATCTGTAAAAAATAAAAAATGCATACTGTCTACCTACGGTTCTTGTTCAGCACTGGGACTGAATTCTGAGTGTGAGTTAATGAGAATTTCAAGATATATTACAATGTTCTCACTAGAGAACTGTATAGCATGTTTTTAAAAGAATAAATTGTTACAAACTAAATATTTTGATAAATTAGTATAAATTAGAAATCATGACATTATTGGCCACTATGATGTTTTCGTTTGCTCCAGCTCTAATGAGAGAAAGTGTCTTCTCTGTTTTGCCCGGAGCAGTGTGTGAAAACACCAAATGGACCAGTATTTATTTTTAAACGATGTTTTAAGAAGTGCAAATTTGTCTTCACAATCTGTAAACGGAACTCCTGATTAGAGACAGAAAAGCTCCCAGAAGAAGATTTGCCAATTTATTTATTTGGCAAGAGTCCACAATGAACATGTGACACTATACATACAACATACTGTATATAGACAAGTACATCTATTTATTTATTTTTATTTATTTATTTATTTGGTATGGACATAACAATAGCATTGGACACACCAGATACATTGTTTTTAGTGTTATAGCAAGACTGCTACTTTGCAACACCTGTCCATAAAAGGCTAGAGGCCCCTACACAAAACACAACACAAGATAAAAAAAAAAAAAAAAAATGCAATACAGTACACAATACATTATTTAAAAAGGTAAGTAATACATATTATCAATGTCGATTTCATTTCATACATGTGTGCAGCTTTGATTTGACTTTAGCCACTGTTTTACATCTACAAGAACTGTTTTACATTACGTTTACATACATTATACAAAAAGACATTTCTTTTCATGTTGCCTGTCCTTTGTCAACAGTCGGAACAAAAAAGCACAGCCTCTTCTTCATACACTGAGCGACACAGATTCACCTTTTAACCCGCTTTGCAACCTCTGAGTGAACACACAAACAAATATTGCAGTAATTTATCATTAAAACCAAACCGTTATACATCGCCAGTTGCTCATGACTTGGTCCTTGTAAAAGAATATGTTTGTAAAAGTCTATATTGCTCCACATGGATAATAAGCTCAGTCCATTATAGACCGACTCCCTGGGGTCCTGGGTGCACTGCGCTGTGGCTTTAGAAAACTGATTTTGAAGTTTGTTTTAACTTTTATTTTTGACACATAACACACCAACCTTTCCCACCGTTGTCCTGGTTTGACCCAGCACTTCAACACAGGTCTGCAGTATGAAAGCACCTATTGATGAGAACTGGACTTTTCAAAACTCACGATCAACTCATGTTCAAAACCAGCCCAGTCCAAGTTCATTAGGAGCAGAGACTTGACGAGTTCAAAAGCTCGGCCCCCAGCACAGAGTCATGTCCAAAAAATGTTTTCTTAGGGGCACTTTGACGTTGCCATTAGCAGCGCCTTGTGTGATGAAACCTACGGCCCTCAGTGGGAATATGGGCAAGATAAACACAACCGATTTACTGAATATTATGCTACTCCAATTCTCAATAACATTATTTGGTTAATAATTCATAATGGTGTTATGAACCACAGGAATTTTCCATTATCTGTCTTTTCACTTTGGTTTAATGGCTTTTCAAACTGTGATGCCAGTTTCATTCACACCATCAAAATGAAAAGTAATTCTAATTTGCACCACTACTTGCTGGCACAGATGACACTCAAGTGATCACAGTTAAGTGCATTTATGTATGAAACCTGGAAAATGGAGATGAGAGATTGTTATGTCTCTGAGGAACCACTTTTAAGTACTTTTCCTTTTCATAAATGCAACTTTGTCTCATAATGTCTTTCTGTTTATCCTATCATCATTTACGAAGCTCTATCGTTTCAACTCTGAAAATGTCATATCAAACATACCATAAAGCTCTTCATTTGAGTTTGGACAGCTGATCTACTGGAACCTGCCAAAACATGCAGACTGTACAGCTGAAATTAGTATTACTCAAAATATACAAAGTTTACTATGTCTCTCTATGATTTTCATTACAATATTCATATCCCCCATAGTCTTCAAATATAAAATCCCAATCCTGGAGGCGTTCAAGTCTGACTCATTGGACTCGAATTCATCAACAGCCTCAGTCCTGGACTACAGCCTCAATCCTGGACTACAGCCTCAGACCTGAGCTACAGCCTCAGTCCTAGACTACAGCACCAATCCTAGACTGCAGCCTCAGTCCTGGACTACAGCCTCACACCTGGACCACAACCTCAGTCCTGGACTACAGCCTCAGTCCTGGACTCCTTTATAGACTGACTGTCCTTCCCTTCCCTTGTCCTCATGGGAGTGGATCTCTCCTTCACTGTAGTTCTCCTTGAGGTTTCTCTTTTTCCCACTAGATTTTTTTTTTTTTCCCGGATGCAGGCGGGTCTCAGAATGGAAAATGCACCATCACATTTATCACATTTACTTATGTCATGTGAACTTTGGTTACAACAACATGTTTTTTTTTCTTCCTCTGGACAATGTTTGTTGTCATTTTTTAACATTCTATTGGAAAATCAATCATTTTGAAAAAGTAAAATTTATTGTCCCCACAAGTTTACCCATCCTCCTGTGCCACTAGGGCCCCTGTCAGCAGCAGTGGTTGCTTCAGTGCAGCGCATGAGGATCCATCTCTCGAGGCTCGGCTGATCAGGGCCTTCGCTGGAGAATTTCACTTTTCACTATTGAATATTGCAACAAAGAAAGAATGGCTTCGTGCAGCGAGTAAGTAGCTTATTTACAGCTTAGTTATTAGTTCTTGTATTATTCATTGGCACATGCAGTTGAGGGTCCAATTCCTCGTTAAAGATGTTGAAATATGTGAAACTTCTTTCTCATATTGACTCCTGCTGGAATGACTCACACATCAAAAGGCATTGACAATATCATATCTTGAAATATTTCTGCTTTCTTGTTTGGGGCTATTTATTCAGAAGCTGAGTTCTGCTTTTACTCTTCATGTCTTATCGCTTTCATTATTGAACTTTTAAGCCTCTGCAGAGCTACTCTACTGTAAGTGCTGAAGTCGCTTCCAGGCTTTAGCAGATACTCAGTCTGCCTTCTTTCACCACAAAATCAGCAGCAGTACAAAAGCAGTACACAAAAACACACACCCAAATATTCACATCACCATTTTTATTATTTTTAGGTTCTGTCATTACCGTGTTGTTTTTTGCTTTGCTTGGAACGGCATGGGCTCGATCGCTGGACGACTCAGCCTTTTTGAGGAGAGTTTGCTTGTTTCTCCCCGTGTCTGTGTAGGATTCCCTCCAGGTGCTCCTGTTTCACATTAAAAAGAAGTCCCCTGTCAAGAGCGCCCGGTCTCTCTGCAGAGGCGAACCCCATTTTGACCCCGTGTATCCCCAATTCTACCCTTTGGTTATGAACAAAATCTTTTTTCACTTTCCACTCGCCCGAATCCCCACACAGCAGACTATCTGGTTTTCCGGTTTGAGCTACAGTATTTTGTGTATTTTTGGGGCTGGTTAGGCCCTTTGTAAATTTCTTTATATAAGAATGGGGTAGGAGTTTATACGTCTTTTTTTTTTTTCTTCATCCTACTCCTGTTCTTTTCATGGAATGTATTACTGTTGTATTTGCTGGATTATTACGATATATTTGTTGCATTCCATGAAATAATGGAACAAAATTAATAAGTAAAAAATAAAATAATAATGCTTTAATAACAGATAATAAACACCCATTTCATATTTTTATTTGAATTGTGTATAAGGACAGGAATTTAGCATTTTTATTTATATCACGCAAAACAAAATCATTAGATGGACAAAAGCGAGTGGCTGTCCCTCCAGCAGAAAAGTTACAGCTTTAAACTAGTAATCATTTGGACAAGGCTTTCAAAAACACAACAGACCACACCAGGACAAAAGGATTACATTTTGTTATTGATTTAAAAACGTTATTTTGGGGGGAAAAGTTAGATACCCTATAGCTTTAACATATAGGGGTAAAACATCACTAATATTTACAGGTATATTGAAGGATTTTCTACTTCCGGGTGGATCATCGAGACTATTGGTCCTCCCAATTGTCAATCATTCTGGTGATACGAGCTTGTCAAATTAAGACCAGAGCCTTTTTTATGTAGCAAAGATAGAAATCAATTAGGCCTATATGATATTGTCCAGCGATTTGAAAGTTGTAAGAAATGTATTGGTGCACCAAAAAAAGAGAGATTATCCAAAAAGAAAGTGATCCAAAGTTGAACATTGTTGGGGAAGTTGTAATTATTAATGTGTTATTTTAAAGTGTGACTGTTTCTATCTTATTTTGTTCAGCACTTTGAGTTGCCTTCTGTATGATTTTTCCTATACAAATAAACTTGCCTTGCATGAATGAATATATGAATACATACATCACACAAACAAGCACATAGTAATACATTGCACTGCTTAGGAGGAGGAGTTGGTCTAGACTCTAGAGACTTCTCAGAGGTCCAGCCATCGAGAGCTCAAATCCAACCAAACCAGTTTGTCCGTCCAAAAGTATAATCTCGGTTTCAGACAAGCTGCCTGAAAGAGTTACTCACTGCCAGATCAGAGCTCATTTATGAATCTAAAACTTGAACGAGGAGAAACATCAAGTTATTTGGGAGCCTGTTCGTGTATCGTAATAATTCACCTTGGAGATACCCATGAGGAAAACGCATTAGACTTATTGATTTAAGCATGTTTATTGATTGAGCATGTTTGGCGCCCTAGGCCCGGGCGGGATGCTGTTGAGCACGGCGCTTGCTCGCGTGCATGATCGCGCGGGCCTGAGAGCATGAGCGAGCTGAGAACATGCGCGCACGCGCATGTTCAGCCAGCCGCTGTAGCAGAGGAATCTTTGAGCGACTGAGAACATGCGCGCACGCGCATGCTCAGCCAGCCGCAGCAGAGGAATCTTTGAGCGAACTGAGAACATGCGCGCACGCGCATGTTCAGCCAGCCGCAGCAGAGGAATCTTTGAGCGAACTGAGAACATGCGCGCACGCGCATGTTCAGCCAGCCGCAGCAGAGGAATCTTTGAGCGAACTGAGAACATGCGCATGTTCAGCCAGCCGCAGCAGAGGAATCTTTGAGCAAACTGAGAACATGCGCATGTTCAGCCAGCCGCAGCAGGGGAATCTTTGAGCGAGCTGAGAATATTAGCGCACGCTCATATTCAGCCAGACGCTGAAGCAAGGAATCTTTGAGCGTTTGAGGAAAGTGCGTGCCGCCACCAGAATCTTATTGCTTACTTGCTTTGCTGGGAGCTTACGAGGAAGCCGGTAGACGTTGTGCTGCCATGATAGCGGTCGCATCTGGCCTGATGTAGGTGGAGAAGCCGAAGAGGACCAGCGCCCCAGCTGTTGCAGAGGAAGAGTGGGGGAGCCCCAGCGAGGTCGCGCGCGTGGCAGCGCCTATCCTGAAGGAGTGGGCTGTATAGAGCTGGGGAGACAAATTGCAGAGGAGCAGTAGGGATCTTAGCTGAGCTCTGAACCAGGTTGCTGTTATGGGAAGGTTGACTGGAGTGAGAATTAGAGGTCCGTTAAAATCCTTTTTGCCGCGGAGGCGAGTGTAACGCATCATGGACCTGTAGGGGCAGAGAGATGTGTCGAAGCGAGCTATTATTGTGTTGCAGGCGCCTTGGTCTTTGACTGTTTGAGATGGAGGTTGAAATGGTCAGGGGACATTATGTTGGGTGAGAAGAGCGACCTTTGTTTAATGCTTCCACTACGTCGAGATGATCACGCATGACAGAGATCCTCTTTCTCTGCCACGTGTGATTCCGCAGCGCGCAGGCCACGACCACTGGGAATGACTCGTGTAGGGCAGAGGAAATGCTCCGGGGAAAGTAGCGGGCCACGGCCGGCGAACCACTGGTCCTGGAAGAATCCCCCAAAAACCCACGGAAGGGGCAGCGTCCGTGTAGAAGCGGAGACCTGTAGGGGCAGAGAGACACACCGGAGAGGGCCATTGATGTTGCAGGCGCCCTTACGCTTAGAATCTTGGGTTGGAGAGTAGATAATTAGGCCAGTAGAATAGGACGGGAAAAGCCGTGTCTCGGACCGCATAGAAGGTTGAGTGAGCAGTGGTGAAACGCTTATGCAGAGAAGCCACAGAAGGCGAGCAGAAGATGCTGCGAGGAGGGCAGACATGTACTGGAAGATGAGCCGGAGTTCAGTGCCGCTCAGAGCCGCTGCAGGATGGGCAGCATGATGGGGAGCCTGTGATCAGAAGAGTGAAGAACCAGGTATGGATGCCTTTGATTAGGAGTCCGATTGACGGCTCAGCGCAGCTACTCGGCCGGCTGCATCTGATAGAATCAGAAGATTCAGTAGAGAGATGAAGCACGACCGCCGAAGCGACCCTGGGAGCATAGGTGCGAGTCCGGCGCAGCGCGGCATACTCAGCCGGGCTGCATCCATTAGAAGCAGGATAAGCTTCTGAGAGAATGGGTTGCAGTAGCAGTAGCAGCAGCGGCAGCAGCAGTAGCCTCAGATAATAACAGCAAAAGTCCTGTATCAAGCCGCGGCAGCAGCAGCAGCAGCAGCAGCAGCGTCCTTAGAAAATAACAGTAATAGTTCTGTATCAAAGCCACAGCAGTAGAATGTTGTTGTAGCTGTTCAGGGTTTCAGTAAAAGAGATGCGAAGTGAAGAGAGATGGCAAAGTAAATGAAGCAGCAGCAGCAGTAGTAGCCGTATGAAGCAGCAGCAGTAGCAGTAGCAGTATGAAGCAGCAGCAGCAGTATGAAGCAGCAGCAGCAGTAGCAGCATCCGTAGATAATAACAGCAATAATCCTGTATCAAAGCCAGAGCAGTAGAATATTGTTGTAGCTGTTTAGTGTTTCAGTAAAAGAGATGCGAAGTGAAGAGAGATGTCAAAGTACATGAAGCAGCAGCAGCAGTAGCAGCAGCAGTAGCCGTATGAAGCAGCAGCAGTAGCAGTAGCAGTATGAAGCAGCAGCAGCAGTAGCAGTATGAAGCAGCAGCAATAATCCTGTATCAAAGCCAGAGCAGTAGAATATTGTTGTAGCTGTTTAGTGTTTCAGTAAAAGAGATGCGAAGTGAAGAGGGATGTCAAAGTACATGAAGCAGCAGCAGCAGCGCAGCAGTAGCAGCAGCAGTAACGGTAGCAGTATGAAGCAGCAGAAGCAGCATTAGCAGTAGCAGTATGAAGCAGCAGCGGTTGCAGCATCCGTAGATAATAACAGCCATAATCCTGTATCAAAGCCAGAGCAGTAGAATATTGTTGTAGCTGTTTAGTGTTTCAGTAAAAGAGATGCCAAGTGAAGAGAGATGTCAAAGTACATGAAGCAGCAGCAGCACGGCAGCAGATGCAGTATGAAGCAGCAGCGGCAGCAGTAGCAGCAGTAACGGTAGCAGCATGAAGCAGCAGCAGCTGCAGCATCCGTAGATAATAACAGCAATAATCCTGTATCAAGCCACCGCAGTAGAATATAGTTGAAGCTGTTTAGTGTTTCAGTAAAAGAGATGCGCAGTGAAGAGAGGTGTCAAAGTAAAGAAGCAGCAGCAGCACGGAAGCGGTAGCAGTATGAAGCAGCAGCGGCAGCAATAGCAGCAGTAGCGGCAGCAGAAGCAGCAGCAGCACAATGCGATTCATACGAACAACAGACGTGTCACGCCAGCGTGCGCCGCTTGTCTCCGTGAGCCAGGTTACGTACGTGTCTGAAGAGCCGAGCCGTAGAGACAGGTGCAGCCTAGGAGCCTGTGGAGCGGCAGCGGCAGGAACAGCAGCAGCGGCACATGTAGTAGTAGTAGGAGCAGCAGGAGCAGGCAGCAGGGACAGGCAGCAGCAGGAATAGGCAGCAGCGGGATCAGGCATCAGCCAGCGGCGGTCAGAGAACCATGCCCACGGTTGTTTAAGAGCCTGAGGAAATAAATCAACCCGAATCCGAAACATTCCCATGCGAGAAACAGATGTCCCCTGGAGCCATCTTGCTGCTTTGGTTATGGCAGAGACGCATGAACGATCACTGTTCCATGCGTTCATTAGCTCCAACTCCACTTCACGCCCATTGCAGATTCACATTGGGCCCTTTTTCTTTCTGCTGCACTTTCGAAATGCAACAGCTGCAGTTTAGTTACCCAGTTTAATACTAGTGACCTAGCTATTTAATGCATGGCCCCTCTTTCCTCCTGCAGATAGACGAATTTAAATACATTCATTTAACAATAGTGACTTGCGAGTAATGAGATTGATGCTGTAAAGATGGCGCCGTGGCAAGAGCTCTGTGTGTGCCGTCTGGAGCACGATGGGGTAGTCTTTGCACATTTTTTTTTTTTTTTTTTTTTTCCAACGTGGTTTTACTGCAAGTGGCAGAACATGAATCTGAATTAATGCACATTGCTCCTCTTATATCCCTCAGACATTGGAGATTGATGCCATTTAAGATGCATTGTCCCTCAGTTAGCTCAAACACGTGTAAAACTGAGCCTGCAGACCAAGCACGGGCGAAGACTGACGCCTGCAGTCAAGTGCGTAGGGCAAAAACCGGCCGCCTGCAGCCTAGACTCCGGGATTAAACTGTCCGCGGTCGGCACGCTCACTGTACTCACATGCCAGGAGACTTGGGAAAGCAACGGGACAACGCGGCACCGCCAATCGGAGGCAGGGACACGCACGGCACCGCCAGACCGTCTGCGCGCGGCAGCAGACCACGAGGAACGAGCAGCACAGAACCGCGGAGGGGCCCCGCGGAGCAGCCCGCAGAAGAGCCCGCAGAGGAGAGCAGTGGAGACACGCGAACCACAGCAGGTGCAGGGACACGGAGGAGGAGCAGACCACGAGCAGTCAGACTGAGGACAGCCGGGCCACGCGCACGAGCAACACGTGAGCAGAAGCGACCCCTCCAGAACAACGCATGCATTTGCGAACAGGTGCGTTAGCGACATGCACCTTGCAGGCTTCAGAAGTTTGCAGACTTCAGAAGATCGGGAAGTGGGCGTCTCCGGCTTTTAACTTGCTGTCCTGGTGGTTATTGGTTGACTGGGTGTGGGCGTTGCTGGTATTGATGAGTCGAGGAAGAGCAGCCTGTGGCCTGGCAGCAACAGCCGGGTCTACCACGGTGAACTTTCGCGAAAGCTCCATCTTATCACAGACTTGCCTTGTTCTTCCCCAGAGTCATTAAAGCAATACCGCCATGCAAAACGCTCTATTACTGTAATGTTATGCAATTTCACTTTCATTTTTGCCTTCTCACTATTTAAAATGTGTTGAAGCGGCATTGATTTTTCACTATTTGGACCGTGCACTTCTCATTCTAGCCACGCTGTCAGGCTTTGATTCACAGCCTGGATGCAAAGTGAATGTAATTACCAGCATTTAAGGATCAGGTATAGACTGAAATAGACCAATAGTGTTCATGTGTGTGTGTGTGTGTGTGTGTGTGTGTGTGTGTGTGTGTGTGTCTGTATGTGTTGGTAAGTATTGTAGGGTTTTGATCGATCTACTCATTGTTAGTCGTTGTGTGAAGCAATTTTTTGTCCATTAAATGTGTTTTCTATTTTCAAATGATAACCAAGAGACTGAGGCCCTTCATCTTGTCTGATGAAGGGCCTCAGTCTTCCGATCTTTCAGAGGGGGCTTCAGGCAAAGTGGGGTCAAGTATCCCATTGACATTTTTTCTTGTTGGTTTAAGTCATTACTTTTTAGAGTGTATCAATAACATTTACAAAAAATTGGCTCCACATTCCAGCTTAAATATCTTGTTTGAGCTAGTGCTAAATTGGCTTCTTCCGCATAGATGGCGTCTCTACATCTAGATACACAAGAAAACTCAACAAGATAGAACCAAAAGGCTTTCAACAACCACAGTACATTAAAAATAGTGTAGATACAATCCCTCAGTTGTGTGCAAAGCTAAACACAACTGTTATAAACCTGGATTTGAACATTGTCAGGGTCGAAGTCTGTCTCACATTTACAGGGAGACTGTTCCAGATTTTAGCTGCATCATCCTCCTTCCCATGTTTAGTCCTGACTCTGGGCTCCAGCAGGAGGCCAGTACCTGTGCTTCTCAGAGTCTGAGCTGGTTCATATAGCACTAACATGTCAAGGCCATGGAGAGCCTGGCAGAGCTGCTTTAGATTCTATTGTCTGAGTCACAAGAAGCCTGCAGTGCAGAGGCCTAAGAACTCTGAGAACTGGACAAAGCAATTTCCAAGTCTGTGACTTCCTGTTACTTACGTGGCAATAAAAATTATTCTGATTCTGTTCTCAGGTTCTTCCAGTTTCTAGTCAGCTCGAGTTACAGCATTTTGAATGTACCTGTTACTTACTGTATATTTACTTTTGTATATATACAAAAGAAACTATCCCTGATTTGATGTGGCTATTAAATTAAAAATAAGACTAGTAGGTTTCCCTTCTAAATAGCTGTAATGTGCATTCCACTCCGCTCTGATGTCCTTGTTGTTCCTGACAGTGAGCGGCAGAGGGCGCAGCAGGGCTTACTCGAGCGCAAACACAACTGA
Source organism: Knipowitschia caucasica (assembly GCA_964034765.1). NCBI lineage: Eukaryota > Metazoa > Chordata > Actinopteri > Gobiiformes > Gobiidae > Knipowitschia > Knipowitschia caucasica. The sequence goes on from OZ035839.1 coordinate 12,014,647, forward strand.
AAGGGGAGGAGCAGCATCGGGAGTAAAGTGGCCACACGGTGTGCCAGTCGCTCCGTGGCAGCAGCAGTAGCACCAGTAACAGCAGCCGGAGCGCATCTCAATAGCCGCCTTTTATTACGCACGGATCCCTCTGCGTAAAAACTCCTGGCGAGAGTCTCCTGACGCTTTCGGACCGGCGCGCAGGACTTTACCATCCCCTCGACCAGCATCCAGAGTGGGCACTCCGCTTGTGTCATTGCCTTTCTCACGCTGTACAATGCAACAGCAAGCCAGGATAACGCCAGCTGTACGCGCATAACGAAACAAGGACAGGACAAATCCCAGGGTGGTGGGGGTATGGGGGGGGAGACACCGACACGAGAGAAAAGGTAAGCGTATTCACAGTGCCAATGAACAGACAGTGCCAAATGCTCTCTCTGTATCTCTCTCACTCTCTCTCACACACACAGACACACACAACACGCGCACGACTGCTATCAGCTGTTAAATATGCCTGCTTTTGCCTGATGTGGAATAGACGCGTAGAATGATCCTGTCTTTTGAGCCGGGTTTGGTGGCGCCTTGTGCCGGGGATGCCACGCTGTGCACTGTGAGAGCAAACTTCGCGTCCCGTCTAGTGATAAAGTGGGCAGCAGCTTTATGAAAATCCCAATCGGTCCTTGGAGGAGGCGAGAGGAGGCAGCGCGCTCCACAGTCGCGCACCTGACAGCGGCAGCAGCAGCAGTAAAGAGCAGGAGCCTCCCCCCTGAAAGCAGCGCACACGTGGTCATAGACAAACGAAATGAAACGGCTAGAATCACGTATTGTGCCTGCAGCTAGAGACACAATCAATTGGAATGCATTTCTGCTAATGGTAATAGCGCAGTGACAGATGCACGCACTGGCAAATGTGTGCGTAATTCCATATATCATGAATCTGCTTTTGCGTTTTGGCCGTTATTGTGGTTGTGATGCGTTTTGCATTGGTTTCAAAGCTATGGTAACAGCTATCAATTGAAATGCAAAATTCTAACCCTTTTGAATGGGGAATGGTCCTCATTAATTATCCTCCTATTTTTAATTTTGTATTAGTATTAAGACTGTACTGTACGTAATGGCCTTTATTCTGAAATTTCCCCACTCTGGGCAAAAAAAGGATGTCTAAATCTTATTCTTAAGGTAACATACATTGCATTTCCTTTGTGAATGTGTGTTGTTTTAGTGTACAGTGCCCTAATTGGAGAAATATCAAACAGTACAATCATAATATGTGTATTTATTGAAGGGACAAACACTACTTGTATAATGCACAGATATGCCTCTCTCTTTATATATATTTTTTAATTTCAAATAGCTTCAGTACCTTTCATTCTAGATCAATTCTGGAGAAGCAACATTCTGTCCTGTCTGTCTTTTTCAAGATTGATTTTTACTCAATTATTTTCAGTTTTGAGATAGATTTTCATTATCTATTTTTGAAACTAACCTAATTTTTCTCCTCCCCACATTTCTCCTTTAGCCTGCTGCACTGTGTCTACCGGAGCCCGAGTGCAATTCCCTCACCCTAATATTGTTGCACTACAAATCCATCTATGTGGAAATAATTGGCCTCCTCCGTGACATTATTTTTATTCGGCAGCCTGGAGCAAGTTGCTGATGAAAAGCTGAAGCCACCGCTAATCTCACTCTTATCGCAGTTAATCTGAGCTCCACTTTTAGGCGTGCGATCTGGTGTCATATCAAGCGGGGTGATGTTGGCACCAGTGGCCGTGTACACATGTTACTAAATATATATAAACCAGTGAAGAGGTTAGACTCTGCTGAGGTGATATAGAGTCATACTGGTCTGCCTGACAGTCTGGTCCCAAAAAAGGTTTGTAGGAGACATAAAAGTATACAGGGGTGGGTTTTATATGGCATTGAATAAGATCACTTTATTTGTCCCATAGCAGCAAAACAGAATGTGGCAATTTCAGAAGCTTAAGTTTAACGCATAGCAAATGAATCTAATGTTTTAAAAGTGCTGTTTATGCCACGCTAACATCATATGACCATTCCCAAGTTATTCACATACACTGCTTAAAATGTGTATGTATAATATGTCCTTATGGTAAAAGGTACATATTGACTAAAAGATCTGGTAAAGGAAATAATACAGTATTTATGTATTTTTTCATTAATTGATCAAAATTTTCTATTAGATTTTTTCTTGTAATCAATGTTTTGTTTTTATTTTATTTTATAGATGTTCAATGTGTTACATTTTGAATTTGGATTATTTGTTACCTTACAATCCTAACATTGTGGATGACTGTTCCATGTATGGCTCAGTTAGTGGAAAGATTCAGATTCAGATTCATTTATTTGCCATTTGCAGTAAAACCACATTGGTAAAACTGTGCAAGACTACCCCAGTGTGCACCAGACGACACACACCAGAGCTCTTGCCACAGCGCCATCTTTACGGCGCCATGCAAAAGAATGCATGAATCTTGTCTCACGATTTGCTCAATAATCGAGATCTCATTTTTACTTTCCATTTTCGGCACACAATTTTGCATCAGTTTTATGTATTAGTTTTTAAGTTTTATTTCAGCACAAAAATGGTTAATTAATTAATGTTTTATTATTTTCCTAACCTACAAATAAAAAAACTACAGTTTCAAATATAACTATCATGATTTTTTAACCACTAATGACCAAGAATCAGTCCAAATAGTAATAGTCCAAAAGTACATGTTGACCTTTTTAAAACAAGATTTTTACAATGGAACTAGATATTTCACATTACATGAAAATAAAGCCTCTGTGTCTGAAATAACTGTAAAAAAGTACTTCAATCTATATTTATTTTTAGCATTTATTTGTGTCCTTTTTGCAGTATAAGGACATTTGATATATTTAGAGAATGGTAATGGAAGACAAATTTGGATTTTCTTCCTCTGGTATTTGCTTAACCACCAATAATTTAAATCTAAATATTGCTGTGTCACAAATGTAGTCCTAACTCTGAAATCTGAAATGTTGACATCACTCTTTGCAGCGGTGGCGTGGACAGAGGCGGTGCTAAAGTAAGATCAGATACATGAAGACGTTCTCTCTGTGACTGAATGACATTTAACCAGTGCGCATCGTCCAGAATCAAGCGGCGGATTAAAGGCTTTGGACGGAGGGCGTGTTTGGATGGCGTTGGGTTGTGATGAGCTCAGGCTGATTTTCACTGGACTCTGGGATTTCTCTTCACTCTTAAACTGTGACACGGATTTACAGCTTCTGAGGCCGCTCGCAACTGGCCGCGAGCTGTAGGGGAAGTCAGTACAGGGCTGTCAAGAGCAGTGCTTTTCAACCAGTGGGCCGTGGTACGTTGGTGTCCCTCGAGATGTTTATTAGTGTGCCTTGGAAATCGTCCAATATCACCGGTTTGGTCAATATCATGTGAAAAGAAAATAATGTGATTAGCCATATTGTATATATTGATGAGAAGGACTTTGCTTGGTTAGTAAAGGCTGTAGAGTTGACATTTTGGATCAAATTCTATTGGTGGTGTGACAAAGGTGTGCCACGGCTCAAAAAGGTTGGGGAACCCTGGTCAAGAGTATCGGAAGTCAGATAAGTATCGATAATACCGCCTCTTGTAAAAAATGTGGATATATACTGTAAAAAAAATCGCTGTGCCATTGAATTTGGTAAAGAGTAGATAGATAGATAGATACTTTATTGATCCCCGTAGGAGAAATTCAGGTGTCTAGTAGCAGCAAAGATAAAAACAAAATTGATCATTCTAAAAACATAATACTAGTAATAATCAGCAACAGCCCTTCAGGTCACAGCAGCACAGGTGGAGTAGCCTCTGGGTGGAGCAGGACAGGTCCCAGCAGCCCATGTTGAGTAGCCTGAGCAGGACGGGTCACAGCAGCAGAGGTGGAGTAGCCTCTGGGTGGAGCAGGACGGGTCACAGCAGCAGAGGTGGAGTAGCCTCTGGGTGGAGCAGGAGCTACTTAGGACTAGCAGCCGTTTCTAGGCGCATCTTAAAAAAAAAATAAAATAAAAATATTTGATCAGGATCGAGTTTGAAATGTACAATTGTGACAAAACTCGTAGTCAGTCTATTAAAGATATAATCAAGCAATGGCAATTGGTATTAGTCAACATATTTGAATTCCATTGATTTCTATTGGAGAATGGCAGCCTGCTGATCTCGATATGCATAACACGATACAATACCTATCCAGATACAGGGGAATTGTTTCTAAATAATATGATATAGCTTAGTAAAAAATAAAGAATTAACAGAAATTGCAACACAATTTAAACATTTATATATCAATTTAAGCATTTATATATCCTGATGTATATGTATAAAATAGGACAATAAATATTTTTTTAGCACACCCCTAAAAAGAGCTGGAAAAATTCAAATGTTAGAATGACTGCTGTAAATATTTTAGTAATTTTGTATTTTGTCATAATATATTAGGTTTGATTAATCATGCAATTTATTGCCATTATCAAATGCATGTATTTTTGCCCTCTGACACATCTTTAGATCAACTTTTTAGAAGAGCTGAGAGCTTTACAGTGACTCACAGGGCTCTGTTTTACAAGTGTGTTTTCTAGTACGATGGAGAAAACATGTGGTGTCTGATCTGTTCACATAACGTTACTTTTACAAGACTTTCCGTTGGGACAAACCACATGTGTTAATTATGAACAAAGTCATGGACCCCAGCTTTAGCATTATCTTCACACACAAACCTCACACTCTCTGCTGAATATACGTTTTTGACATAAAGTATGATTCATGATTAATAGTAAGTAAGTAAGTTAGTAAGTTTTTATTTATATACCGCCTTTTCACTGCAGATCTGAGTCTCAAAGCGGTTTACAATTGTTAATTTTGGGCATTTGTCTCTCACTCCACACAGAGATGGGAGCAGGGTTGCCTGCTCCCATTAATAGGGACAAGGGTGAAATAATTAACTTTTTAAATGTCAAAATCAGTTTGTCTTTGTGCGAAGTGAAGTGAAGAGTCACATGGTTTTGAGTAATTACAGAAAATACACAATAAAATACGTTGTTACATGAAACTGTATTTGGAAGCATTTGGAGTACAGACAAATGGCTGGACACTGTGACGCTGCAGGATCTGTACTTTTTGCTTCTGACATCCATCCATCCATCCATTTTCTACCCTTTAATCCATTTCTGGGTCAGGGGGGTGGCAGTCAGAGATGCCACCCAAGTCTCATAGCACCAGCCCCTCACTGACCCTCTGCAGGTGGTGAGTCCACAGGAGGACGGCTGCTCTCTGAGTGTGAGCATAGCCTTGATCTTTCAGTGGGGGCTTTTGGGCAAAGTGGGGTTAAGTGTCTTGCCCAAGGACACAACGACAGCAGTCATCAGTGGGAGTCGGTGGAGAAGGTGTAGAGGTGGGAATTGAACCCACGACCTTCAGGCCTTAAAGAAGCTATACCCGATTTTTTTTCTAAGTAGTTCATAAAAATGCTTTTTACTACATACAAGTTGTATCATAATACATCATTTAATTGAAAACTTGAGGTCATTGATTCCAATGTGTATGAAATTCAGGCAGTGAAAAGTGCTGAGTAGAGTCTGAGCTCGTTCTCCTCCACTCACAGAACGAGCAGCGAACAGCCTGCGTCCTCTAGCCTCTACAGCGCTGCTAAACACTAGGGCTTCGGCCTCGAAATTCAAATATAATTCTAAAATAAAAAATATATACATATTTGAACAAATATTAGACAACCCTTATAATTCGAAATGTATTTAATGACTGCAAATAAAATAGTTAGCTCCCAAAGGTTTCACCGGGACGTGCTAGGCAGGTAACAGCTAAGCTAGCTAGCTGTTTCGCGATCGCTTTTTGTCACTTTAAAACAGTATTTTTGTCATGAAAACGTTGACAGCAAATTCTGAAATCGTCCGTGCATGTGTGTTAAGGATGTATATGTATACTGTATTGTCCGATTAACGTTTAATGGTGTTGATTGATTGATATGTATTTGTTTATTGAGCTCCGCTATCTTCTCTACACAGACAAGTGTGCAGAAAAACTGCACAATGTAGTGACAGGCGCTGATAGCTTGTTGTACTTACGGAGTAATGGCAGTATTTTACACACCTGAATTACAAACAGAGATTGCATTGGGGCTGCGGTCATTATTGGTTTGAGAGTTCTGTTATCAAGAAAAAATGATCGGAAGAATTGCATTCAAGTCAATGGAGTGCTGCTGCTGTGAGGAGCTGTATAATAAATTATAATTAAATATTAGAATATATTCTAATGTTTAAATTAATACATCCGGACGTGAAACTAATGGTATTCTTTTACTTATATATTGTGTTAGCAGTGCGTTGCTTTAGTACCATTTAATCAGTGATTGTTGCACAGCTTACAAGTTGCGCTAATGCTAATGTTAGCATACGTATCAGATCGCAAATAAAACTAGATGGCTACGTGTTATGAGAGCGTAGGGGAAATGAGAAGCATGTGAGCGAGTTGGGGGGCGGTGCTAAACATTCAAACATTGCAGAAACGGGTATAGTGCCTTTAAGGCCAATGCTCTACCAACTGAGCTACTGTCGCCCCCTGCTTCTGACATGTTTACTCTAATTAAAAGTGGGAATAGTCTTGGCACAGAGAAAGATCAAACTCCAAAGCCCACGTTTTTCAGTTTGGTTCTAATACTGTAGAATGACCCATTTTTTTGTTACTCCTGTTTTGCCTTAGCTGAAAAAAGTAAAAACCGAAAGATTCTCCAATCATCATTCCAATTCCACTTTAGATTATATCTGTGTGCTTAGAGAATATATCTTAAGTGTCTTCATGTACTATTTTACCCCCTCTTTTTACAGAGTCTGAATTCTGGAGCAAATTTAGAACATTATTTTGGGTAATTCTTCCAGGCTTCACGCATTCGGGTCAGTGCTCCACCTTTGCCTCACTCTCCGGCTCTTCAGTCTATTTTTGGAATGCTTGACTGAAATTATACCAGGAGTAGAGTGGCATAGCTTGGTATATTCCAGTAAAAAAAGAACTACTTGTGATTATTTCCAGTCATTTTAGGATCATCTTGAACATTGTCTGTAAATGGTGTTTTTACATCAAGAATATGAAGACTAAACATAGGCACTGTATTCAGGCTTTACTGCAACCAAGTCAATCTGGTCACATGTTTACGCTCGGTGAGGCTTTCCCTTAGGTGTCAGGGGAGATTTTTCTGGAAGTTCCGCCTCTGGTTTTCCACAGTTATAATTCTATCCTCTGGCTTTCTGTCTTTCACATCTTCTCAGCGACCCTCACGGACTTTTTCCGTATTTGCAGCACTATTCTATTTTTGCCATTAAAGAGGCCACAGAAACGCCTTTAGCCACTAGCCCGCTACATAACCAGACTTGGTGGACCCAAGTCGGCACATGTGATTGGTGCTGACAGTGAGCTGGTGATGTTCACAAACTATCTTCGTACACATTATGTTTTATAGTTGGTACACACATCTCCCTAAATACCTCAAATGATGTTACAACTGCCAAGCAATATACAAAATCGGACAAAAAAAATATTATTAAAACTTAGTGTAAATCCTATAATTGTCAACCGTTTTGTTATTTTGTTATTGTTTTGCAAATGACCAAAGACTTTTAATTATTATATTAAAAACCTGCAGCCACACCGGCCCTTTGCGTGTCTGACACCTCCGGCCGAGGCCAATGGAAATCTAGGTCGACCAAGACGTCATCGACCAATTAGTCGAGTAAGCATCCAAAGGTTGTCTTGTCAAATCAAATCAAATAAAGAAAACATGTTTGTGTATTAGCCATTTTATCTCTTTTTTACAGTGCACATTGAATAATAATTTAGCGTAAATCACAAATCAGTTTCAATGAGAGGTTGCCAACGTGATGTTAGCTTGGGCACATATACAGTAAGCACGAGGAGGACTCTGCATCTTCATCTACAGAGGCTTTGTTCCTTTTTCCAAACCCAATCAGGCACAATCCCGCTGTATCAATGTGATTTAAGTCTGTGCGGGAGCTACTCTGGCCCGAGGAATTCATTTAGAAATTTTCCGGAGGCATTTATCCTATTAGTGAAAGCCAAGCGCGAAACCACTTCTGTTGTTATGGTCAGCAAATTACAGCGCCGCAGCTTAAGGCCATGTCATTTATATTTTTCCCCTAATTCTGTTTTCCAAGCTGGAGCATACTAAGGTTCGTCGTCACCATGTCAAAACGAACTTTATGGGAGACGTAGTGCACTTTTGACTGCTGGTAGGTAAATGACAATCATGGATCATTATTATGAGTATCCACGTGCCCCTTTTACAGTACGCTGCGTTTCCATTACACAATTGCGCAAAACTTTTTCAACATATTTCAAATGTCAAATTCTGTACATTGTAAAAGTGGCAAAACCAGTGGGGGCGGGTCCCGGCTCAGAAACGTCCATGAGCACGTGTGCTTACATACTTGCAATCCCACTCAGGACAGGTGGGGGTGTACCTGGAAAGAGAATTATCTCCTCTCAAAAACGGCTTTACAGGATGGTCCAAAGATGGCCTGGACTGGAGGAGTGGACTGGAGGAGTCACTGAAGGCACTCGTCAAATGAGTGGGGCTGGTGCCGGCAAATTTTTCAGCGGGAGGGGCTGCCCACGGCCGCCCACGGCCATTTTGAAAAAGCCTCAAAAGACAAAAGTGATGGCATGTCTCAACTTCGGGGATAGGCGTGACCTACGTCCGTTGATATTTATTTATTTCTGATCTGTTTTTGGTGAATCGACATCTTAGTAGTTTTTTGACTGCTGTGATTTAGCGCTATATAAGAATACATTTATTTGGATTGAATTTACGTAGAGGTGAATATGAGTCATTGGAACTTCACTGAATTGTTTTTCAATAATACATTTACAGAAAAATACACATTACAATAAAAGTAAAACAAAAAAGCAGACATTAAACCCTAATATAAGAATTATAACTTGGGACATGTACAATTTCAATAGTTTATAGTAAAACACATCTTTTTATTAAAGAAAAAAAAAAATCTACGTTGCCTGTATTGAAATTTTTTAAGATTAAGAGATTCTATATTTCGGTGTTGCATCACCGGTTACAGAACAGGTGATGTAACACCAATCATGTGCTCTGTGTACAAGTTTGAGCAATAACTTGATCCTACAATAAAATAAAATCTCTAACTTCAGTATGATAAAGAAGCAAGTATAAAATCTCTAGCTTCAGCATAAAAAAGAGGCCAAAATATTCAACTTTAGCATTAAAAATAAGCATAAATTGAGTATATAAAATCTCCGAACCCAATGAAATGTAAATCTTGGTACAATTTTTGATAATAAAGGATATGAAAAAATAAATAAAAAACACAAGTTAACTCTCCAAATCGACCCATTGCCCCTTTCTACCTACATTCTATACCCCTGAATCATTGCCTTCTTAAACGTCACTAAATTGGCTTCATTCCTGTTGATGAGCAGGTCTGGACACAAAGGCGTTGGGAGCTTGTTGTATCCTTTGCACATACAAATTCCTCCATTGCATAAGAAAGCCTTTTCACGAGAGCGATTTTTACAAGTGCTTCGGCAGCTTCCCACACACTCGGTTGTAGCTCTATTTTAATTGTGAGAAATGGAGACGCTTTTCCACAGCAATGTTTTGTGCTGTGATCAAACAAAAGCTCTGTGTACGTATCAGCTCGGCGACCGCGCTACAAAACAGTCGGGAGAAGTCGTACGGAATACGGTATATGTACAAAGTTGAAAATATGGTATTACAGCGTTCAAAGGTCACATATCATGCAACTTATTTTTATTTTTTTAGCTTAGAACCTTGTTGCAGCATTGTTCCTCATCATAAATATAGTGATATAATGTTGTGGCGCAATTTGCATGTGAAAGCCAGATCCTGTCAGACCTCTGAAGCTAAGCAGGCTAGTACTATGATGTGAGACCTGTGGGAACAACAGCTGTGGGGCGACTGCGGCTGAAAAATGCCAAACTGTAGTAGTGTCCTCAGGGAAGACACTTCACCCACGTTGCTTTGAATGAGTCTGGTGTGTGTGTGAATGGAGGTTTTTGGAGGCGACGATGGCACATATTGGTTGCCTCGCTTCTGTCAGAGTGTCCCAGGGAAACTGAGGCTGTAGTAGTAGTTTATGGAGTGAAAGAAAGACATGTGAAGCGCCTTTGAGTGTCCAAAACCGTACTATATTTAAAAATATTATTATTAACGTGCTAAAATCAGGAACTTCTGGCACCAACGTGTCCCCTCACCCCATCTGTCCAAATGCTTACTGTACTAACTTGTTATGCCATGACAAATCCTTAGTAGAAAGGGTATTCATCTCGCTTCTGTCATCATCGCGTGTGGTCAGAATGGAGAATGTCAGTACTCTTAAACCATTAAATGAATACATAGAAATAGAAACAAGAAAAGATCATGAGCAAATCGTACTTGAAATACTTTGAAAATATTGTGAACTTGTTTCAAAATCTTTACATAATTTTGATATACAATTTTTGTGAATAAAGCAGACCCAAACCTGCTCTTTCTCATTTATACTCCTGAATAAAGAGCCCTACAAGTCACTATTTGACGATTTGGGCAGAGAGCTGATTAGTGGATAAAGCATGGTCCTGTCTTTTTCACTGATCTGAAGATGTGACGGAGGTAAAAAAATAAAAAAAATACATGTGTGAACTAATGTTAGAACCAAACTGTTTTTTGAGAGCAAAGAGATATTGGAAGGTCCAGTTAAATTTGTTTGAAGCTGTGTTAAATCTTAAAATCTGACCAATCTTATGTTTTTTTAATCTTTTGTCAATTGGACAATACTACCTAATTTAACTCATTGTGTCCCATTGACGCACAAATACGTCAAAGCAAATAGTAACGTCGTGTGCCATTGACGCATTAATACGTCAATTGCTTTTTTCGCTATTTTCACGTTCCCAGATGTCTATTGTATCTAATATGTATGGGGATGACTTGAGACCATATTTTATCGAGCCAGCAGGTGGCAGCATTGCTCTCTGAATGGTTTGAAAACATGTAGGTGCACATGTTGTGCCTCTTTTTTCTCAACTTTCTGGTGATTTCTGGTGATTTCAGTAAAACTTCCCTCTACTCAACGGAGGATTACAGGGGAACGAAAAAAGCTATAAACAAAATTCTTTTTGCTGAGGAAAGTAGACAGTCCATTCTTTTAGAATCTGGTGTCGGATTTCAGATAGTCATAGTACACAATATTCTGTGGGTCTTGAAAAATCAGTAAAAATCATCAGAAATGGCTGGCACTATGGGAGTACCTGTTCTGAAATAGGCTGGCATTCAATGAGTTAATGTCAATTCAGCTTGTTTTTTTGTCTTGCTTTCAAGTCTGGCCTTTGTTCTTATAAACTCCATCTGCCCTTAGCCATCCCAATACTTTTTGCTGCCCCCCCATGGAGATTCACTCAGCGGGGGGTAAGGTCACGCCTGTTACACACATTTGACGACTCTGTGGGCCATCTTCAGGCATATAGAACACACTTTTTGTGGCCTGGAAAATCTCTCCTCTGCTCTTTCTCAGGCCCAGCTGCTGCCATAGACTCCCTGTGTGTGGTTCTTGGCATATTTTGACTACATGGTTATAGCTGACAGCCACTGCTCCCCTGGCGTCCCCTTAGGATTCTCTGTCATTTTAATAAGATGGGCTTTAGCTTAACTTCACGATGCGTCGTTGATGATAAAACCTACATTCTTGTCCTGTGTTTTCATGGGCCATTACGCTGTGGACCAGGTATTAAGCCTCGCAAACATATAGGCGTGGTGTGTAGGCATTTATTGGAAAGTGAAGCAGCTCGGAGAAAATGCACTGCCACGCAAATAAAATGGTCTAGCAATATCTGCGTTCGTTATTATAGGGCTGCTGCTAATGCTGTTTTTCGGGCATGGGTTGAGATGGTGTGTCGTCCCGGAACAACGGTGGGGAAGCTCGGCGTGTTGTTTGGACCTGTGTCGGCTTTTTGCCACAGGGAAGATGGGAATGTGTAAAAAATAAAACGGTCAATACAAATGTTAAAAATTAGCCGTTGAAATGTGATTTTTACGAGGATAACCTTAGAAAGGAAGTTTGAAAATGGCTTCACTCTTGTTACACAGTCATTATGCAAGTCCCTGGTGTGACTTGTGTGTAGTTTTATAACTGTTTTCATCAGACGCACATGTAAGCAACGGGCTATAAAACTGTTTGGTTTTATTGGTGTCTTTAAATGTGATTCTCTATAACACGGACAGTGCATATTACTCAACAGAAGCGGAATTGTTTGTAGTCCGTTTGTAGTCCGTTTGTAGTGCGTTGCCCGGTGTACAGAGGGCGTCCCGTAAGAATGAATCCCATGAAGCTCATCAAAAATCCAAATGGCATTGTAGCAAAGCAAATGTAAGTAGAATAATTTTAAAATGACCACTATAAGTTGAAACTTTCCACACTGAACATACCGTAAATGCTGTCATTCCGGCACGCCAGCTCTGCTAAAAGATTTATCTTGAAAAACTGCTAAATTAATGGAGAATTTTAGCAATTATTTTCAGTGTGTTCCCTTTGTGAATCTCTGTCTCTGGGGAGTCCACAAGACCTTTAGCTGGAGGAATATAATGGGAGAATTATTAGTGCTATTATGATCATGACACCTGTTACATATTCAGCTCACCTCATCTCCAAATTGATATAATTTTCATTTCATTTTTTCATTTCATTTATTTTCATTTTTTACATAGTAAATTGCAAAACTTAACCAAAACAAGATGAGTGGGAGGAATCGAAATGGTCAGTTTATAGAGATAAGTATTAGTTGAAAAAAGTCAAGTCTACAGTTTTGTATTCAGTCAAGCAAAAATGACACGGCCAAAAGTTGTTTAACTTTTCTTAAAGATTTGCAACCGATTCGTGACCTACACATCCTCTACAACGATTAGTTTTATTATGTTTTGCAGCTTTTCGTCAACTTTCAAGAATAGATGCTCACTTATAACGGCCGGGCAATCCATTATTTATGACTTCTATTTTAGTTGTATAGACATCTAAAGGCTGCAATGCAAAACCATTAATCACATGCGCGATATTAATATGGAAATAGTTATGTGAACGCAGGGATACATAAGTGCTGTGTACTATTTGCATACTTGGAATGCACACGCTGAAGGGCTGCCTTTGAGCCGGAGAGGATCGTAAATCTTGTTTTTCCGAGTGGCCGCGACACGCATCTGTATTTACAACCGTGTGTATGGCGCGGACTAGAACTGCTTATAAAAACATTGGCACGCTCCCAACGCCTCCACTCCAGTGTTGATTAATTCAAGCTGGCACCTCTTTTGCTTTTGTATAAATACCTGGAATAGGAAAATGACTGTGGCCATTAATTGTTTTTGGTAATTAAGCGTGTCTCCCTAAATGAAAACGGCCCGGGTGCGAGCGAGGAGAGGGAGGTGCCGTTCGTAAAGGGTCCAGCTGTTGAGGATGATACAAACTCGATGATGAAATATTGCAGCCGATGCAGCGTGCCACTTTCAGTTACGGAGGCGTCGGGTCGGCAGGAGTAACAGGATGCTAATGTGGAGTGAAGATGACAGAAGCTGGGATCAAACTGGAGACAAGCAGCGGCCACTTTGCCTTTTCCTGAAGTCGAACAGATGATATGTACACTCTACCAGGGTCTCTTTGTTTTTGCTTACCACCGGCGAATGTCATCTTTTTTTGCCAATGGCTGATGATAGTTAACAAGGAAAACAGTGGCCTATACCGATGTTCATCACAATATATTATAGTACCGAAGACCGAACACGCACGCACACACACGCACACACACGCACACACACAACTTGCTCTGCTGAGGGCATCACTCACTTTTATAGCCGCTCCAGTTTTAATCAGTTGATGGATTCTTACTCTACCAAATGTTGCAACCGATGACTAAAATAGACTATTAGATGAGAAGAATGAAAAATTTGTTTATGTTCATTGTGGCTCTTTAGTTTTAGAATATTTAGCTTCATTTTTCATATTTTAGAACGTTTAATCATGTCTTACAGCTGGGTTCCTGACATCATAAATACATGAAATTTGAACATACAGAAAGTACAATCAGATCTGCGACACTGTCGATTTAGATCTTTCCAAAAAAAACTTGACTTTTCTTTTGCTCTGGAAAATGGGCTTCTCACATTGTGGATATAGGCAGATCTCTCCACACAGAAGGTCGATCCAAGACAAATAATTGAGTGGCTAAGTTAAAGGTGGGAAGATGATTGTAAAGTAAATATTCTGCTTTATTCCATTCCTCTTCCTTTTCACTCACACTTTCTCCAGCTCCTCAGGGGGACTTTTGCGCATGTCTTGGGTCTTCCCCAGGTTGAACGCCCCAGCCACCAAAGCTGGCTCTATGTGAAAAAGCAGTGACTCTACTCCAAGCTCCTTCCCTGTGACTGAGCTGCTTACTAGAGCTGCACCCTATTGAAAATTAGAAAGTGCGATATCCAACGTTGAGGAGATTGACAACAATATACATCTCAATATTTTCCTTCCACAAACAAATTGATGCATTTTGGAATTGCAGTGTTCGCACATCTCTTCTCCCGCCTTGTTGTGTTTTGTTCTGTCCAATTATTTACTGTATATGCATACAAAACACATGATTTATTCATACAATTATTGACTGTCCTCCCCGGCCAGACTCGTGGGCTGAACCCTTCCCGCCTCAGAGCTGCCTCAATCCTGCATTGCTCGGCCTCCGTTCTTGTTCTACAGTCTCGGTTCTTGCTCTGTGGCCTGAGTCCTGGAGTGATAGCCCGTCCATCCGTGGGAGCAGATCTCTCTCTCTCAATGTGAGCCTCCCCAAGGTTTCTCACCTGTTCCCACTAGGTTGTTCGAGTTTTTTCTTGCCAATGCAGGAGGTTCAAAGGATGTAGACTGAGCGGTAAATCCAGACCGCTCTTCACCACAGCAGTCCAATACAGCGGCCGCATCAAATACACAGACGATACATAAGTGTGGTCTGTCAATCTCCTTCCTTCCCTCAATATTGTAAATGTATTTGTAAATAATATGCAAAATGTGAATATAGAGAAGTTAAACTATGGTGCATTCAATCTTTGATAAGTAACGACCTCTCCCTTTGAATTCGCTGTAGTAGTTTAATAGGTTAGCCACTCTTATGTTACTCGTGACAATGAAGCCCAAGTGCTGCCAGTCCAGTTTAATTATTTATGCAGGGGCCCTATCTCTGAGCTCCTAATTGGTCTCTACTGATTGCCGAGAATTCTGATTAAGAAATACCATTAAAATTGATGTATTTCGTGTTCTAAGTGATTTTTTTTTTTCACAGCGAAATGGCTACAGCCTCAATCAATTGATAATTACACCCATGATTAATCGCCAGGCTTCATTTTGACAAGTTCACAATAATTGGCTTAGAACTACTTTTTAGCCCAAATGTGTGCCTCCCCGTGTAAGGCTAATTTCCTTATCAAACCCAAAGTACTGGAACAAAATAATTCCCTCTTTATCACAAATGTCATGCTTATCTTTTCAATTTGAAGATTTATTACAGTCCCAGCAAGTCAATAATTTTTCAGCCTTTACTCGCATTCTTTTCAGCCTTTTTAAAAACATAATTTGTATTGTTTTGAAGCTGCAGATGAAATGAAAAAGGAATAAAATGGCAAAAACTGTTTTAGAAATATGCACATGACAAATACCCAGCCTTGAGTTATTATTACACTATTTTGAAGGCTGTAGAAATATGCTTTTAATGTTACTGTCTGTTCACATTCTATTACATCACAGAAGTTTCCTTAATCCAAATGCCAAAAACAACATTGTATTCCTCAAAGATGGAATTTTTGAAGGCCTTCCTCATCAGGGAGAGGAATCGAGAGAGGGTAAGTAAGTAAGTAAGTAAGTATTTATTTATATACCGCCTTTTCACTGCAGATCTGAGTCTCAAAGCGGTTTACAATTGTTAATTTTTGGGCATTTGTCTCTCACTCCACACAGAGATGGGAGCGCGGTCGCCAGTACAGGAGGCGCATGCTAGAACTATTGGACATATTTTTAGTGGTAGGGGAAACCGGAGTACCCGGAGGAAACCTACGCAGACACGGGGAGAACATGCAAACTCCACTCAGAAAGGCCCTGGTCCGACCGGGATTCGAACCCAGGACCTTCTTGCTGAGAGGCGAGAGTGCTATCCACTCAGCCACCGTGCCGCAGAGAGGGCAGACTCTGGAAGTGTTTCTGGAAGTCACTCAGCTCATGGTTCAGATGTTTCACAATGTTTGCTTTCTCCAGTATCATGAGATCCTTTGCAGACTGTTTGCCTGCTCGCTGGATTAATGTTATGCCTTGTGTCCATTTCACTTTGTTCACATCGTTCGTTAATAATTCGTTCATTGGAGTGGATGGAATAGGTTTCGGTCCTCAAGCTTGGAGACGCACCAGGTAGAGGTGGATCTGAAGGATAGGTCAGTCCTGAAGTTCTAGGCAATCTCCTTGACCAGGTGCTGGATGAGCAGCTCGGTGCACTTTTGGTAGCGGTGGATTTCTCTCAGAGCCGCGGTGCCTGCAGCGGAGAGGCTTCACTATGCCCATCCTTCGTTCTTAGTGACAAAATTACTTCCTCTAAGCTTTCCCTCTGGTGGATTTACTCATGGTTTGCTCCGTTCTGGTAATTTACTCTACACTGGAAGCAAATTTGCAGCTGTACAAGCACAAAAACAATGACTGTATCACATCTACTGCGCTACGGCATGCTTTAAAAACAAAAATATTCATGTTCATGGTTTATCTCCACCTCTGGCTGAGGAGAGGTCTTGAGGAACCTAAGGGCTCATTGTGAAGTCATAAGTAAATGTATGAAATGTTTGTGCCTCTGTTTGCCCTGCTGCTAAGACTTGCACGTATAGGACCCGAGGCTTGGTCAACAATTAAACTATTTATAATTTTAAAGAGAAAATATCATGAAGTCCCTTTGGCCCGTCTGTCTCATTGTACTACAATGATTTTTTGTACTGTTATTTTCAAATGTGTTAGTCATGTGTATTGTTAAATATGTTCATGTCCTTCTCCTAGAAAGTATAAAGAGATGATGCATTGAAAATACGGGATCTTTTTGCTGACGTCACATGCAGTGTGGCTGTTGCCCTGTAACTGCATAAGCAGAATATATTAGCTCATAAGTGGAGCCTCTCCTCTCTTACACGCGATATGACAAGCCAGCAGCTTCTATACTTGCACTATCATCACAATGGAAATATGTCTTTGCTACAGCTACAATAAAACACACCACCTTGTGCCATTTTTCACTTTTAAAAGCAAAATAATGTTTGACAGACTATTAGGCCCAGGTGATGTATGTTCCCCAGAAGCTGCAGTCAGCAAATCCTGATGAGTGGCCGTTCAATAACATTTTACTTTTAAGACTTTTCTTCTTCCGCTGATCTGTGCTTTTACGTCTGTGAGCGGCTGCAGACGTGGCATATATGTAGCTAACGGCTACATATATGCCATACATACAGTATATGTTAGTGTTGGGAAAAACTCAACTTCTTTCAAAAAAGTAATATATTTCAGTATCTCAATAACGTAAAGCTTGACAAAAAACACAATTTTGATTAAACTAGTTACTATCAAATTAACAGTGCACATTAATGAACATAATGTTAATACAATGTAAATATACAAGATAATTGCAAAAATGCTTGTGTCCATCTGTTGTCCCGAGGTAGGAGACAAAAACAAACACATTTTTACAGACAGATACATACAACATTGTACAATTAGAACATTCTTTTTTGATTGTTCCCTGTCCTTTTTTGAATAAATACATAAATAAATAGTCCAAGTTTAAAGTGTTTACAGTTGGTTTCCTTCATTCACTGCTTCAGATGTAATTTAAATGTAGGTAGTGAAGATCTGCTCCCAAAACACAACTAAATCCAACACAATGGCATAGCGTAGGGTTAGGGTTAGGGTTAGTTTGAAGTTTGAAAAAGGAGCGTTTGGACAGAAGGGATGGAGACACTTCTTGCCAATTTGCGCCAGAAGCTCCTGATACTAAAGTGAAGTAGTTTTTTGGATAAATCCGCACTGTTTTTGATGAGGGAACAATTTTATTTTGTGGTGAAAAATATCCAAAAAGATGATTTTCGGATATATTTTGTCTCTTAAAACATATGAATAATTGAAAGTCGTCTTACTGTTCCAGCCCTGCCCTCCAAAGCCGTCTCTGCCGGTGCCACGGCCCGTTCACAAACACCGCGGCTGTTGTACGCTCACAATGATCCTTTTGAAGTGTCCTCACCATCCTCTCATCTGCCCGCTGCTAAAAAACACCCATATCATTGTCTTTTTGTTTTTCTCCCTGGAAAAGATTTGCAGAGCCGGCCAAAAGAGATGCATTCAAACAAGAGTGATACTTCTAAAATAATAAGACGCAGTAAAACCAGTCGTATGCAGCATCTAACCACGGAATTGTGAACAATGTATGAGCTATGCAACAAACCATTGTGCCGCAATAAATAAATAAATATATATGTATACATACTAGGATTTTGATGTATCGTGATACTTTCTCACGCCATCAATTATCAATATGCTTTTGCCAAAAATCAATAAAAAATATTATATATATTTTTTATAATTAGTATCAATACTTAACTCCATTTATCATGAAATAAAGTGTATTTTTTCACTCTTTCACTTCTTTTTTTATGCCAATATGTGCTGTGTTTGAATCCAGAGTTGAGAATTAGTTAATAACTTACACTTATAACTATTTTGTGTATTTTCAGATTGCTTTACTAAAAGATTTCTATAACAGTATATTTCTGACATATTTTTTCTTGTGAGCTTTGTATCACGTATCGTATCGTATTGTGAGGTACCCTGAGGTTCCCACCCTAATACCTATTATTTGCAATGGGAACCTTTTTTTAATTAAATTGTCCAACTCCTTGGTCTATGTCACCTGGGTGTGAAAAAAATGTAATCTCAGTGTTTGCGTCCCCTACAGACTGAGCCAAAGGTAGACATTGTATAAACAACAACTCCGCCTCTGTCATTTCACAGACTTGGCACAAAATGTCTCCACATCATCTCAACACATGTAGCATCAAAAGTTAGCAGTGGAATTTTGATCGGTTCAATGGTGTGCAAGCAGTGGAGCAGAAAATGTTGACTTTCTTTTTCCAAATTTGACTTTTTAAAATTTGCTTCCGTTTACTTATACGGTGTAGTGGGGGCCTTTTGACGCCACTTGCACCTTTAATTATTTTTATTGCTGTATTTTCCTTCAAATGTGGCAGAGCGTTACGTACTGAACCATCTTTTAGAAATATGTCCAATTGAAAGTCCCCTGTATCACGATGCATATCGTATCGGCTGTCACTGATAGATACCCAGCCCTAACTGGAACTATGAAATGAAATCTCTCAACACAGTCTGCTTCTATCACTGGTTTTCACACGCATGTTTTTTGGACCCCAGTCACAGCTTTAAATCGGCTTTTTCAGACTGAAAAATGACCAAACAAAGGAATGGTGACTCCCAAGGCTCTCACTGACCAGTATGATGAACTATTTTGGTTCAAAATTAAGTACTCCATTATTATGTCCAGTATTGCCTTTTTTGTTTTTGTATAGATTGCTTCGTTTGGCCATTTTTGTTTCAAGGATGATTTTGATTGGTTCATTATTGCATCATTATCTATTAAATTATGATTACCAGGTTTGTGAATTAAGATTAAGTTTCCATTTTCTTATTTGGTTTTGTTTTGTTCTAATTGAGTGACTGCATAGACCTTAATTGTTAATAATGTAGTGTTGCTGTTTTGCAATCAAATATGGAATTGTTTGTCCTGCATTTTGATTTTTTAATAATATGAACATGAAAACACATGTTTATGCATTTTTCTTTTTTCCAGTTATGCCTCAGTTTCAGATGCCCGAAGAGTTTTAGGAGTAGATTTATTACAAACGAATCCCTTGAATATTTCTGCTATATTCATGAAGCCCTGTTGTTTCCGCAGGTGTAGCCGTCAACACTCCACAGATCTCAATTGCCTGTGATGAGCCGCTCTTTCCAACTGAGACCAAAGCCACGGTAAGATATTAAAATTCATTATCATATGTTGCCATCATCATTTTATCATGGCGCTGGCAAAGGAGCTGTTAGAATATGCCGCGGCTCATAGTCCTCTCCTGGTTTCATGCTGTGGTTTCACAATTCCCTTTTTTCAGGGCATTTAACTCGAAATATTCTACAGACAAAATTTTTAACAATTGGATATGTTGTTGTTAAATATAATGTCATTGATTTCATTTTCAAGTATATTTTATGAATTATTTTATTTCATTCATGACAATTTGCCAATGGATGCAGCTGTATTGTTTTAAGCACAGAGCCTTGTTGTGTTTGGCTCCATCCATGCTAATATTAGAAACTTCTGACTCACACACATCTCTCATGTGTCTACCCCGCCCTTCTGTCCAAATATTCTCTGCATTTTTTTGAAACAATCATTTTGCCTCTAAATTCTTCACAACTTTCCAATTGACCTTGCCATGTTAGACTTTAATCAAAATTATTACATCTATTGTCGTCTTTTGAACGAGGCCAAATGGCACTAGTTTATGTAAAAGGGCAACTGCATCAAAACTATAAAACCTAGAGGTCTGAATCTTTAGACGGTTCTTGTCAACAAAAATGAGCATAGGGTTTGAATATTGTGAGCTTACAATAAATAATTCCTTTGTTAGGGGTTTCATTACAAAAACCGTTTTTTTATCCCAAACTTCAAAGGCTGCAGAGTGAAATAGGAATAACATACATTATTGTAGTGTGTATCTACATAAACTAGAAGGCTCTATTGTTAAAATGATGCACCACACAAGCATGTGATGTGTAAGATATATTTTATGCCCAACTTTTGTGCACAGGCCAATTGAGGTGGGTATTATGAGGTTATAATCCATCAAACGAGTTATTTTCACTCAAAAGAGATTTTTACATGCATGTATTTCTAGCCTCTGTCACATCTTCTAGATCAGCTTTTTTAATCAGAAAAGTTAAAAAGAGAGGACCACCCTCACACCGGACTCACAGGGCTGTGTTTTATGCTATGTGATATTTAGGTGCTATGTGATAATTTTGGTACCCCAGCTTTAACTTGGGTATGAATAAAATGCTACTCACAATATTTCAACATCTCTCGACCTCTGCCACCATAACATTCCCTCTCTCCTTGTGCTCAGCCTGTTTCCCCCCACTGCGGCTACGTTATACAATTATCATTTAGGTCATTTAACAACATTATGCGCTCCAGGGGCATCATTTATTCATGAATACAGCGGCTCTTTCGACCTGCGTAACCCCGCTGACAGTGGCGTGCTTATCTTGGCCGCGGCAGGTGAAGCGGAGCCTGAGCACTGGCCTGGTTTGGGTGGTGTTGGCGGGTGAAGGTTGATCGCCTGGAATCATTTGATATACAGCGTCATTAATTGTGCTTGACTTGGCCGCCGTGTCCACACAACGCTCTGTCTGCCTTTGTTTCCATCTCGGGCGTTCGCTTGAAGGCTGGAGTCTGTGTGTAAAAGATATAGCTGCGATCCGAGCGGCGACCGGCTGTGATCATAGACTGTAAATAGATGGACAATGCTACCCGTCCTAGTTCATCAAAACCCAATAGAAAAGTGCTCATGGACGAAGTTTTGCTCCAACTCGCTCAAGCTCTTATTGACTTACGATTGAAAAGTAAACTTCTGGCTTAGTAAATGTATGTGTGATACCATTGTAGGCTTAACAGTCTGTAGTTTAGTCTTTTCTATGATTTCAGATTCAAATTCAGATTCGGACTACTTTATTTATTTGCAATTCGTTTGAGCAGCACAGGCCATAAAAACACATAATAAAAGAATAAAAAGATAATGTAACAGATCAAGTGCGTGTCTAAAGCTACATTTAATATGAGTATCACGAAATAACAGATTGATTATGAACGTAACAAACATTTTAGTTTCTCTAAGAGCACAAATAGAAAAGCTACACAAGAAAATGATCAATTCTCATAGTTATGACGATAGACTGTGGGATCACTTCAGCTGCTGACTGTCTGGTTGCTTATCCACTCTGGACCATTGTATTTAAAGCCACTTTGATGTCAGAAAAGAGGTTACAGTAAAGCGCTTAACTTTTTTTGCATATCATAATATTTGGATAAAAATATCAGATATAACAAGTCTTGTAAAAGCAACATTGTGCGGACAGGCCTCATCATCCTGTCTCCATCTTAGAAAAAAAAAAAAAATCTTTTGCAAACTTGGTAGAAAAGAGTTCTGTGAATTGTTTCATTATTTGCCTAATATTTTTGGCTGAGTGAGGGTGGTCCTTTCTTTTTAACTTTTCTGTCTGAAAAAAAGCTTGATCGAAAATACATGCACATAAATATCAGTAAGAAGAAGAAGAAGAAGGTCCTTTATTTGTCGTACAATGGGGAAATTTCAGTTTGATGCATACATACACATACACACACATACACATCAAGGCAAGCAGCGAACATCACTTCCGCGCTCCTTATAGGCAAAGTGGGTTAAGTGTCTTGCCCTAGGACACAACGACAGCAGACATCAGTGGGAGTTGGTGGAGAAGGTCTCACAGTCGGCACAACCTTCGGGCTCAAAGGCCAATGCTCTAACAACTGAGCCACTGTCGCCCCAAATACAACCAAACAATCAGGAATACAACCAAACCGTTTTCAAAGTTTCAATTCAATTCAATTCAATTCTTTTATTTACAAAAGTCGTAGCCATATTGGTTATACACTTTTACAATGAAGTGTTGGTTGGTGTTCTGTAAAAAGGGAACTCCCAGGAAGCTGCATTAGCTTATCTATAGGTCCCCACAGTTGCAGTCTCAGTCATTCGGTTCATTTTCCAATAGATTGGTCTTAGTCATAGTACAGTAACTTTAACTACAGTTTAATTATTTGTTGTTTGGAGTGTAGTACCCCAGCTTGAATAACCCCCTTTTCATAGACCCAATGCCTTGTCTGCGTCTGAGAAAATCAACTAGATAAGGTCACCAATGTCACGGTCCAGAAAGATTGATGAAATTTGAGAAGTGCGCGGGGTTTGTGTGTGTGTGTATACATTTGTGTGTGTGTGTGTGTGTTTGCGTGCCCGTCCTGGGTCACTGCTCCTCTAAACCCCCCCTCTCATTATTCTCTCTCTCTCTCTCTCTCTCTCTCTCTCTCTGCACATGGATGGACCAGCGCTGGGGATTCAGGTGCTGTGTTACTCAATGTTGTGACTTGCTCTCTAAGCGCCGGCCTCTTTACAGCCTGAGGTAGTAAACCAGCTCATCATTTTTTTTATACGTAAATTAATACACACAATGCTCGAATATTAGTACTCACGGCTATTGCAGCGGTTTTTAAATGCGTCGGTGGTCACGGCTGATGCGGAGACGCTCGTTTTCCCGCGATCGCACCTTTCATGTCTTGTTATGTATTGTTCGGCTTTACAGTAAGAACACAAAATTTACCCACGTTTATAAAATAGGTGTTTTGGTGAACTGAGATGTGGCGCTGACTGTGGAGAAGTGTTGGAAGATGGTAGATGTCCTTGAGAATGACGCATCGGCCATGTTTTCTAATTGTGTAGATGTTAATTGGACGACAGAGCATGGGAAATGTATATGGCTGTTCTATGTCGGTTTTGCCCCAAGGCTGCTTTGGCTACACAACAGTATTATTGATTTTCTATGGAGGAGAACGGTGTGGCATGAACTATTTTTTTTCCCTCTTTTTTTCCTGAAGCTGAACTGAAATGAAGACTTTGAAAGAGATCGCTGCAAATATTTGCCAGATAAAGGTCTTATTCTCCTTGTTTCCAGGACAATGTTCGTTCATTGACCACAGATGGCTTTCCAGATAATGTATAATGAAGATTGTATGATATAATATAATGTGGACTGAAGCAACACAAAGCGCTTCAGTCCACATCACGCAAGGCACAAATCATCACGTAAAACAAACACCAAAATCCTAATTTAAAACACAATCAAAAATCACAGGTAATTAAAAACATTATAACGTTAAAATCACACAGGTAATTAAAAACATTATAACGTTAAAATCACACAGGTAATTAAAAACATTATAACGTTAAAATCACACAAGAAATTAAAACCTTAAAAACAAAATTACAATCACACAAGGGATTAGGAAATTGTATAACCACAGTGCATTCAAAATACTGTAGAGAAAAAAATCCTTCAGTATATGACTTGACATTTCCTTTCTCCTTAATGATAATAATTTATTGTTCCATTAAATATCGTAGTGCTATTTTTGAATTCTCTGCAACTTACAGACAGAATGTTCAATATGCCGTTCTTTTGTGAGCTTTGTGTGAGAGTATCAGTTAAACAGTTACATGAACAAGTTACATGGATGTTTTGGAGAGGGTATTATACATTACTTTTGGCCATGAAGTTTTTTTTGTTTTGTTATGGATCTAAAAACAACTGCAGGTCAGTTAGAGACCAATGTTGTAATATGGATAAAATAGTACATTTTGCTTTAATATGTATATTTAAAGGAGCCGTATGTAAAAAATCTGGCCAAAAGTGGTAGTGCAACCTTTCCCACTCTCCCTGACTGAGGTTGCCAGATATGCAGACGAATCTAGCTGGGAACATAATATCTGAATAGACAAAGAGTTTTGTCAACAACAAATCTATAACCAACACCTTTTTTCACATGGTACTTTACCAGTGAGATTAGCTCGATGCGGTTAGTTCTGGCAACCTGGATCACTGATTGGTGAAACGGTGGAGGGAGGGACATCGAAAAGAAAACAATAACAAGATCTAGGGGCTATCAATCCAATTTTGAAATTCAAATATCTCTGCTGCTCTTATTTAAAGAAGGATTTGAAAAGAGCATGGTTTTTTAATGACTTTGGACATATTAGGGCCATTTAATGATGACTTGACATGAAAATCTTACATATTGCTACTTTAACGCCTTCATCTCATCCAAAACCCACGTCCACCGAAGAAAACAATACAATCTGCAGCAAATCCCCTGTAAAGCAGTGGTCATCATCCTCGTTGTTTGGCCCGCGGTGTGTTTGGGTAGAGCGCCCCTTGATAGTAGCCGTAGCTGTCGGAATCATTCTCAAGGCCTCAGTGCGCAATGACAGATGACAGGCGCACACGGGAGGACAAAACAAGCCCGCGCACACAGCACTCACTCAGAGGTAGAGCCTTGGAGCTGAGGACGCACACTGGAGAGTACTCTGCAACACCAGGATGCTTATCATAATCAGTGATGGGAATAACGGCGTTACTAGTACTTTTTTCAGTAACGAGTAATCTAACTAATTACTTTGACTGTAACTATAACGCCGTTATCATTTCCGACATCCCGTTACTGCGCGTTACTAAAGACGCACAATGAACTTCTCTTTTTACTTCGTGATAGGACTCGTGCGCGTGTTGTCTTGAGAGAAGGGAGGATGAGAAAACCTCTCAGCAATTATTGGCTGATGTAAAACATATTTCCTTTACAATCCACATGTCTACAGTTGAGAGGATGGTCATAAATTATGTTTTTGAAACAAATATGGGTCTTAATCGCGCTCAACCACGGCTTGTATCACCGTGAGGGCTCAGAGGAGCGCATGTGAGCGCAGAAGTCGGCTGCATACAATTCCATCAATAAGCTCCTTTCTCTTCCTGGTTTATCTGCTAAGGGCTGCAACAAGTTTGGCTAACATACATATAACACATTTTAAGACAATTTAAAATGCACTTACGGTAATTTTTCAATTACTATAGGAATGATAAGAAAGAGAGGTGAAGTGTAAGACGGTTGATTTTAGAAATTGGATGCACCCGGCTGCACCTAGCAAAACAGAGTAGTTTACGGAGGACACACGCGTTTTGTTTTACTTTTTAAAACTCATTTCCAAATGGAGGATTACATATCTACGCTCAAACTATTATCTGGACTTAAACACAGAACTGGTCTGAACTGAAGTGGTCTGTGCAGGTCATTTATAAGGTAAGACCCATAACTCATAGTTTTGCGTTTTGTATGAACAAACAATGCGGCCATGAAACATATTTTGCTGTAGCCAAACAAATGGTCCACTTGATTTATATGATAAATATGTTCATCTGATTGGACTGAAGTCAGTGCTTCACCGGTGTTTCCACATTCACATGCAGTGGCGGGTGTTGGTGTTTAGTGCTTACAGCACAGAGAGAGATGAAGAGTAACCAGGACTTCAGCAACAAAACAGCCTTTTCTAGATGGAAATATTGGCACTGTTAAAGGTTAAAATGCGCACGTCGAGTGCACATTATGTTCCAGAACAAAACGAAAAAGTAACGCAATAGTTACTTTTACTGGTAACTAGTTACTTTTATAGTGGAGTAACTCCGTTAGTAACTCAGTTACTTTTTGGGAGAAGTAACTAGTAACTATAACTAATTACTTTTTCAAAGTAACGTGCCCAACACTGATCATAATAGAAAAGAGAAAGTTTGGAATAACGTTTTTCTTGAATTGTTTTAGATACTTTATAGATGCTAATTTATGGAACTCCTGGCATAAACTTGAAACCCAGCCCCTTCTACCTGAAAGCCTCGGGCCTCTTGTCATTTTTTCCATTTTTTCTTACAACCAAAAATACCTCTATCCTAGTCCCTATTTCTCCTGGTTCTGTTGAGGTCAACCTTAAGGAGCTGATAAGATTTAGCATTTAGTCTGACTTTCCACTTTTCAGATCAGCGCTGATGTTGATCACCCCTCTTGGCTAGGACTCTCCCCTTGACAAAGAGTTTTTTTAATCTACATTTTTCTTGGTTAAATAAAAGTTAAAGAAACTGATGACCACAAATCACAGTGCCCTATTCTGGCTGATTTGGAATATTAAGCATAATATTCCAGGGTTGGGTGGTTGGCGTCTACTTTGTTCGACCCCTTTTGTGTGTCGAGGCTTAATACATATTTTTTGCATCCTGTTTAATGTGTTTTGTATAAAAATGTGAAGAAATATAATCTACTCAAATTTCCACTGCAAATAATAGAAATTGCAAATCAGAAAAGTTGAGAAATTCGCCTTTTAAATAATAGTTTATCACATGGTGTTGGCTTTTATATTACTTTTCCCCGATTTTGTAAGAGTTTTTGTGTATTAAGTTTTTACATTCCTGTCAGTCCTGCATTTTGGGTCCTCCTTCTGTTTTCATCACCCAACAGTTTCAGTGGCTGCAGAATATTCACCTGCTGCTTCATCAATTGATCAAATGGTAAAAATGAATAATCTTTGAATAGAACACACTCGGCCAAAGAAACATTCCACCACATAACACTAAATATGGAAGAAATTGAATTGAGAGTCCTCACTGAATTCTAATCGCTTGTTGACATAAAAGCGGAAGCGTGTCCAGTGACAGATGTTCGCTCTCCGACTGGGAGAACGTACTCTTCCAAAGCTTGTCGCATAATGAAAAGAAAAGAAGCAAGCTTTTGATTGATTTTAGTCATTCGAGCAGAATTTTTACAATCATAAGCATTTACAATATTTACATTCCTTAGTTTACATTACTTTTATACATTCATTTCATACATGTTGCCTTCTGTGTTTACAGTATATACTTACACATGCAAATATATAAACATAACTATACAATCAAGCAACAATATTTGCCCTAGTTTCACCACAGGGCGGCACGGTGGCTGAGTGGATAGCACTCTCGCCTCTCAGCAAGAAGGTCCTGGGTTCGAATCCCGGTTGGACCAGGGCCTTTCTGAGTGGAGTTTGCATGTTCTCCCCGTGTCTGCGTAGGTTTCCTCCGGGTGCTCCGGTTTCCCCTACCACTAAAAATATGTACAATAGGTCTGGCATGTGCCTCCTGTACTGGCACCCCCACTCCCAAAAAAAAATAACAATTGTAAACCGCTTTGAGACTCCGATGTGCAGTGAAATGCATGCATGTTCTCCCCGTGTCTGCGTAGGTTTCCTCCGGGTGCTCCGGTTTCCCCTACCACTAAAAATATGTACAATAGGTCTGGCATGTGCCTCCTGTACTGGCACCCCCACTCCCAAAAAAAAATAACAATTGTAAACCGCTTTGAGACTCCGATGTGCAGTGAAAAGGCGGTATATAAATAAAGATTACTTACTACTTACTTACTACCATGTGTTGCATATCTCCACTATCAATATCCATCCATCCATCCATCTATTTTCTTGCGCTTCATCCGTTGCCGGGTCACGGGGGCAACAGTCTTACCAGAGACGCCCAGAATTCACTATCCACACCATGGATCTATTATAATAACTGGATAGGGTATTGCTAGTTTATAGCTGAAGAACCCATGTGCTCAGTGCATTCTTGCGGTACTGCAGACTAAACAAGACTAAATTCACGTGGGCTACACAGAAATTTTACCCATAGAACTCAATGAAAATTAAAACATCGCGACCTCAGCTGACAGAGAACCTACAGCTTTCATAAAGGTCGGATTTTGTTGGGATTTTAGTGTCCCTTTTTTTCTTCTTAAATCCTTCGGTTTTCCTTAAATCCACACTTTAGTGCCACAAACTCTGCTCGTCTGGCTCTCGCTCTAACTCCCGCTCTGATGAGCAGCTCTGATTGGTCAGAGCGCAGCCAAGCCCCTCTGTGCACGTGCATGAGACCCGGTGTGAGACCCACACACGCGTGTTTGGCGCAACGCATTATGGGAGATAATCAACACTGCGCAGAACCGGGAGGACCAGACGATGCCCAAATACAGGCGAGTTTCCCATTGATCTTTGCGAGTTCCACTAATATGTCAGCGACCGTGCCGGCACAAAGCGTCACTGAGCACAACCATTCATTTGAATGCGGCGCCATCTTGGATCGCCGGGGCTTGATCCACACACACTTCCTCCAGCTCATACGGGGGGACCCCAAGGCGTTCCCAGGCCAGCTGAGAGACACATTCCCTCCAGGGTGTCATGGGTGTTTGGAGTATACACAAAATCAATATGTATTTACACTTGAATTTCTATCTACAATTTGTCAACTTGAAATGGAGTGGGAAGGAAGTAAAAACTTGTAGACTTCCACCCCATAAACAGTATAAAAACCTTTGAAAACATTACTGTATCATAGATTAACGGCTGGAAGGGATTGCAGCAGCGACGGCGTCCCCTGTCCTTAACGTCCTGAAAAAGTTGCGCAGCCTTACTTTAAATGTCACTCGAGGAAAATACAAGCGGGGTTTCTATTTTAGTTACTGTCAGCCGTGTCTCTTTGAAACAAATGCCAAACTGTGTGGAATCGCAGGCAGAGGATATATACTTTTTCCATTTTCCCTGACAACACAATTTGCCTTAGCTTTAATGATTCAGCTCGTGTCCAAAGTAAAAGTCATGACACTGCAAAATGTCTACGGTAGCTTCATTAGCATATTACCTTCATGAAGTACAACTTAATGAAGAACAACTAAAGCACGTGTAAAGCTGTGTTCGATTTACCCGTGCTACAATGACCATCACTCACGTATACTCCTGATTCTAATGTACAAAGAAGGTCTGGTGAGTGTCTTGCCCAAAAGCACAGCAGCAGTTCCAACACAAGGCCACTGACCTTTGAGTTGGTAGAACATCCAAACTACTACAACTACTACATTGACTTGCTATTTACTTGACTTGCTAGAGGGCGGCACGGTGGCTGAGTGGATAGCACTCTCGCCTCTCAGCAAGAAGGTCCTGGGTTCGAATCCCGGTCGGACCAGGGCCTTTCTGAGTGGAGTTTGCATGTTCTCCCCGTGTCTGCGTAGGTTTCCTCCGGGTACTCCGGTTTCCCCTACCACTAAAAATATGTCCAATAGTTCTGGCATGCGCCTCCTGTACTGGCCCCGCTCCCATCTCTGTGTGGAGTGAGAGACAAATGCCCAAAAAAAAAAAATAACAATTGTAAACCGCTTTGAGACTCAGATCTGCAGTGAAAAGGCGGTATATAAATAAAAACTTACTTACTTACTAACTTACTTACTTACTTACTATTTGTTGTTGATAGTTGCTATAGGGACGACTACATCCCAAAGTACAGTTTAATCGTGAAGTTTGAGAAAAGCCTGGACTCACATGTTCAGAAAGCTGCAGTCAAAGGTATACTGTATAGGAGGATTATCTACTTCCAGGTGGATCATCAAGACTATTGTTAGTATTAGATAGCAATATGGCCTACGTGCAGGACTGTACAAGGACTCTGATTATTTTGACTGTCATTTTTACGTGACAATGACTATATAAACTGTGTACTGCCTTTATTCTGTCTGAGAGAAAGAAACAATTGAAACCACTGGAACTTGAGAGAAACTTAAATAAACTTCCAGAGTTTGGCGCACCATGATCCGTCTCTGTCTGCTTCATCCCTGACACTATTTCCAATCATTCTGGTGATACGTGCTCGTCAAATAAGACCAGAGAGTTTTATTCAAAAAGTGGAGTGGGCAGTTCTTTCCTAAAATTTGGGAAAATCCTCCTATTTACCGTTAAGATTATTTATTGTAATGACAATATACAGGTACATTGCTTTACATGCACCATGCTTACAAGCTCAAGCATGTATATGTACATTAAAAGGTACAAATATACATACTGTAGTGCAACATTCAAGACATCATTATTAGGGTTTGCCGAAAAAGTCATCCATAAAACAGGCAGCAAAGACATCTTTAATTGGCGGCGTTTTCACTGATTTTTGCTAAAAACCTCAACATGGTCTGATTTTTGTTTTGTTTTTTTGATCCACCCAAGATATGAGACGTCATGACACCAGCAGAACACAAGCACAGGCAGTTAATAGGCCTACTTTTAATATTTTCATTTTGAACATGACGTGGATTGATAACATTTTCAAATCTAACTATTGTTTATTCATTGGAAATAATAATTAAGTTAAAGAAATTCTACACCAGTTTGAAGGTACTGAAGTGTTCGACCTAAGCGGTATTCAAAACAAAAAGACGTTGAACAAGAGACATGTAGCAGTAGGAAAATATTTGCACTTTTCCAATGTATTTCTTAATATTTTTTCATTGACTGATAGTAAAGTGTTGTCCAAACTAAAGATTACTCACAGAGCTTTATCTAAATGCTTGAGCGCAGAGGCCACTGCACAGAACCAGACTCTCAGTTGGCAGATTTAAGGATTTACCTTCAGGAATTATTGCTGGGATCCTGGATTAGTGGTTAAAACACTGCTCTGGGTCAGTTGTGTATGTGTTTTAAATGCTGTGCAGTAATTCAGCCGTTTACTGGCTGTTGGGGAATTTTGGCTCTATACTACACACAATGCTTCTTGCACAACTGAATAATTATGGTCTTGTCTTCTTTCTAACATTTGCATAACATCGACATATGAAAATTAAAACGATTTTTGTTGAATACATCCAAAACACGTGAACTCGCTTTTGATTTCGGTCGCAACAGCACTTGAATCCTCCAAAGCGCGAATGGTGGAGGAGTGCTCGTTTTTTGGTTTAACTTTGTCAAATGACGTGATGGGACAAAAAGCTCAGTGTTTTTTCTTGCATTGAATTTAATCAAAAGAAATTGAATTCGGGCGTTCTGCTCTCCCAAAATTCCATCCACTGAGCGGCGCTGTGATCAAAAAATGACACCGTTTGTTGCCCAGTTCACTTCCGGTTGATTTCATACAATGGCGAATATGGCTCACGAAAACAACAAGCGATTGACAGTGCCTGAATTGCGTGAAAGGTTGAAGCGAAAGGGTATTTGCAGTGTGGGAAAACGAAAGGAGGAATTGTTGTTGCTAGTTCAACGAGCGGATGGTGTTTATGAAGATTTAGAAGATGACAGCGAGCAGAGTGAACGAAAACGGCTGTGTGTGCGAGTGACAGATGGTAACAATGAGAATGAAGTTCAGCTAAGAGGGAAGAATGTGAATTGGACGGATGATTTGCGCGATATGCCACTAGTTAGAGACGGGAATGTATTTGCATACAGAAAATGACGAAAACACTCAACCATTTAGAGAAAATGCGCCGGGCAGAGAGAACCGGAAGTTGCGAAGGCAAGTGTTACCCATAATGCAACGCAAAATTCAGTCGCTCCCCCGCCCATCGGATGGAATTTTGGGAGAGCAGAACGCCCGAATTGAATGAATGTCTTTGATCAGGGACATTGCACAAAAATCATAAGTCTCAAATCTCTCATGGCCTGGGTTTGAGCAACAATACTAGTTTCCATCCATCGTTCCTGGACAGGTCAATGCTATGATTACAGCAAGACAACTGATGAGTGCCATTAATCGAAGGAATTTACAAATATTTCTTTGACTGAGGTTTACTTTTGTTGCTGCACCATAGAACGTTTTCTTGCTGGTTCAAAGATTGTGTGGTTTGTCAATAATACAAGAAAGGAGAGCTCTCAGCCTCTGCTAAAAGGACTGTGAGCGGCGTGCTGCCTGTTCTGGAGGCTGTTTGTGAATGTAGAATCTTAAATCGAGATCTTTGAATCGTCAATGACTCCTCGAGCCACCCTTGAAAAGCCATGTTCCAGCTTCTTCCCTCTAGGAGAAATGATCAATTGATTTGGCTGCAAGACATCTCGTCGTTCAAACACATGAATGCACTTTGAAGGTTGCACTTATTTTTCACCCTTTGTTTCACGATGTCAATGCTTTTATTGTTCTTTAATTGTAAGTATTTTATGCAGGACTATTCCATTGTGGTTTTCAAGACGACTGAGAGCTTACACCAGCAGTCACAATTTGAAAATCGCAAAATCTTTCATTTCTGAAATCATTTCAATTCATTTTCTCTTCTTTTACATAGTTTATATATAAACTGAGACACAGATCTGACAAAAATAATGCAGTGAGAAACTAAGTTAAGTGTCCATATTACGTTTTTGGCAGTGAAACTTTTACATCTATTTGAAGAAAAACCTCGGACCATTGGACAGAAATCTATAAACATTTTCTGAAATGTGTGGGAATTGTGTTTAAGGTCAAGGTTTAAGGTTGCACGCAGTTATTTTTACTGCAATTATAATTGCTTGACATTTCAACAACTTACGGCCAGTGGTCCATTGAAACGCAGTCAGAGTCCCCCCCGCCTTCGAAACATCGCCCGCTCCTGCTGATAAAGTAGAAACGTCTTTAAAGGCACATTTGTCTCCGGGCTCCATGCACATTTAGCCGTACACAAGCTGGATAGATGGCAGCCTTCCTCACCAAAAGTAAATCCTAAGCAGAAAACTAATGCCACTAATGACCCAACCTCCTGACCTGGCCAGCCTTGAAGTGCTGGTTGATATTGCTTTTTGCTGTGGTGGGCAATCGCGCATGGAGGAGGAATGGGGGAAGAAGCAGGAGTTCTTCCCCTCAGCTGGACCCTTGACCTTGACGGCACACTGCTGCTGCTTAATGATAAAGATGGCCGACTCCCTCTCCAGGTTTCGGGAGATTTGCTATTATGCTGCATGGGTCCAGGAGATGAGTCACAATTGGAGGAAAATGGAAATAGAAATGTTCACTGTTGGCAAGCCAGAATATTGCATTAATTTAACCAGAGAGGGCAAGTCTTCTCATTTGGCATCAGTACTTTACTCATTTTTTATACCTTTACTCCTTGTGAAAAAACTGTAATATCTGTTCTTCCGTACATTTTCAGATGACTAATTAAGATTAAGATTGAGATTTAGATTAAGAGTGGGGAAATTCCAGTGTTAATGTTGTAGTACTGTCCAAAATAGCAGGCTATTCTCACAAAGATTCTAATAATGGTGCTATTTGCATGTGAACGACCTGATCCCTGCAGTCCTCAGAAGCTAAAGCTGCAAACACATTACATTGACTCAGATTGCAAAGAAAGCGATCCATGCTGGAGCTGGTTGGCCACAGTAGTCGGGTGTAAACAGGAAGAGAAAGGGATACTTGAATAGGATCTCAAGCTAGTCACTGAAGTTGGTATTAGCGCCACCAGCTGGACCGAGCGTTGTACTACACCGCATTTGGGCTTGCACGGTTGAAAAAATAAACCCTTCTGACTGCGGGCCGCCTTCACTCTCCTGTGGCGACAATCCGGGCTACTTGGCCTAGTTTGTTTGTGAAAACCTATGTGACCGAACCCTTAGCGATTACATTATTTGTTGTTTGCCGATAACCATTCTGCTTCAGCTCTACATGTTTTGTCACCTTCTCTGCCAGTATGAAACAGCCAAAATTACATTAGATCATTATAGAAATAAGTACAGTAGTCACTTAGTGTATTTTTGAACTCTTCATCAAGGGAATTATTTCAACACTGTTAGAATTATAAGTGTCACGAGGTGAAAATGAGGAAGACTCAAAACGCAGGAATGCCAAAATAGACTAAAAGACAATGCAGCAGCAACAAGGGGAGAGAAGCACAGGGTACATATAGACACAGACACAGGTGAAACACATCATGGGCGGGGCAGACAATCAAGAGGGGAACAGGACATGAAGTAAAACTGAAATGAAACCAGATAACTAATGTCAAAATAAAACCAAATACAGAAATAAAAATCCACACCATGACAATAAGAGTGTAATTCCCTGGCCCGGTAATTTTTGCTAAATGTAGCTCATGTGATCCCATTTGGCTTGTTAGCTTACTATCGTTTGATGCATTGTTTTGTGCCAGTTACCAACACATAATAACTGCTTTTGTTTTATCCATAATTTAAATCCTAAAATAAAATAAAAGTGTTTGAATATTCTCTGTCTCATGAGCAGTGCAGTCATACTTAGTGCGATAGTTGAGCACAACGCTTTGATCAAGGTCATAAAATATTTAGTTTAGTTCTTTTTGTTCTTTATGCTTATGTTAGCTTTAGAACACACAATGGGAGGGAAAAACAAGCTTTCGTTACAAATTGTGCCTTTTCCCACATGAATGATAGTATTCTCTTTGTATGTAGACCAGCCCTTCATAGCTGTAATTCGTGTTGGCGTCGCCATCTGCAGGGTGCTATACAGAAAAAAAATTCACCACTAAAAACGAATTTCAAGATTATGGACTTAAAACATACAAACATTGTTAAACAGAAAGGGCCAAAGACCAGGAAGATTTTTGTGAAAATGGCGTGGAAGAAATTGTGAAAACTCAAATAAAAACGTTTGCATTTGCGTGTCAATTTAAAAAAGTTGAAGAAGTGTTTTATATTGTATTATATATTGCAATTATTTATAACTCCTCAAGTAGATTGGTTGAAGCATCACATGAGAATAATACAGTGATACCATCGCTGTTTCAGACTCTTGTGGTGACAAGAGAGCTGAGTCCAAAGCATGGACTGGGCGTGGCCAATTCACCTCCTATTCAAAGTTCTGGTCTCTGACTCACAGACTGACCATGAGCTCCTGCGAGTGACCTCTTCAGGAAACAAAATGCTCTCAGCTCTGCATGTGCATGCGCCAAATAACTCAAATCGTGCATTGATTTCATGGGCTTGGGACTGTGCTTGTGAGTGTTTCGAGGCCATGATCTGCTCAGTACGAAATGGTAGTTGTGTGCCAGGCTCTTAAGCTGTTTTTGACTGTAAGACCTCTGGGAACACCAAGTCCCACAGTATGGCGGCTGCGGCTGCAATGTGCCAAACTTTCACTTTGCCCTAGGGCAGTTGTGGCTACAGTTGTAGTTCATTACCGCACCCACTGGTCGAGAGGCAAAGCTCTAGATTTCCTCGTTTTACATGCTCACCCTCACCCGTGGTCATGAGCTTTGGGTAATGACCGAAAGGACGAGATTGCGGATAGAATTGTTTCAAAAAAGTTTGGGGAGTTTCAAATCACTGATGGGGAGAGGCGTGTATCTGATACAAACGCCTCAGTGGAGAGGTTTATTCAAAAGATTAAGAAAACAGCATATGTTCTTGCATGAGCAAACACATGTTGTAAATGGGCCAAAGTACTGTAGAACAATGGAACGGAGCAGAATAATGGTCCGTCCTTGACAATGACATGTTTACGTTCACCTACAAACGAGTGGGCATTCTGTTTTGTCACACTGGCTGAATTCTGGTCATATTGAGGTATTGTTTGGTGCCCGCCCCCTGATCTGATTAAGACGTGGAGCGCAGCGTGTGGGCCGGCCACGGTTAAATGAGCCATAGAGCGAAGCGCACACCCTCCCAGCAGGGCTCCACTACGCCTGCTTATCCCCACTATTCAGCCTAATGTCTGTGAATGGCAACCGCATTTTAAACAGGGGACTATCAAGATCAAGACAAGCTTTGTTTAAAATTCAGCAGAGTAAGGAGCTACATCAGATATCCATGTACTTGGAGGACAAGAGTGTAATTCCAAATGTCCACTTGGAAAATAGTTTTACAAGGACAAAAGCCTCTCGCTAAGAAGTTTGAGTGTTCAGACGTCAAATTGAGTTTTGATCAGCTGGTCTCTGTCCTTTGATGACACAGTGGAATAGATGCACAAAATGTAATCTGATTTGTTGCTTGTGTCTAGAATATTAAGATGGTAACATTTATATTTTGCTAGAAAGTGCTTGGTTTTACTGATCCTACATACATATTTGTTCAGTTCATCTTGGCTTTCTTTAAATGTATGGTTTAATTTAAAGCTACCAAACTTAGTTTTTCATAAATAATATATAGTTGGTAAGTATTTTAAATGTTAGGAATAAGACTACATTCTGTCCCCTTTACATCAATGTGAACCCCGTAGCTCATTGACACCCAATAGGGAAGTGCTCATGGACAAAGTTTGGCTACAACTCTCTCTGGCTCCAATTGACTTACATTGAAAAGTAAACTCCTGCGGCCCTTGTGTTTATATTATGATATTGCCTTTGTAAATTCAGATATGAGCCATATCTATTCATTGACCAATCAAATGCCTTCAGCTATCTTATGCCTCTTCTGCATTAAGACTATGGGTGACGTCAATCCACTAATAATAGACCGTCAATGGGAACAATGTACAGAAAGGTGCTGAAGGCTATATACTTCCAACTGTGTTCGAAATCTTAACTACAAATAAGAAATCTCTTTCCCTTCAGCAGGCTAATTATAGTAATTATAACTAATTCATTGTGAGAATCGACAAGGGACTTCATGCAAAAGCTTTGAACGGCGTACGACCATCCATCATGTCAGCCTCATCCTCTTTCCTTCTCTTGCCTGGTGCCAAAGCTTCATTTCCTCCCCGGTGGCGTGACCAAATGTGGGGAGATGGTGGTGTTCAGGGGTGCTCCCGTGCTCCTGTCATGTCAGCGGTGTCAGTGGAACAGCCTGCAGGCCTAGATCCCGTGATCCGTTGATTGATTTGTAGCCCCAGCTCGGTGCCTCGGCGGTGGGGAGGTGACGTGGTGCGCGGCATGTGTGCCGGAGAGAGCGCCGGATCTCATTACGAGTGCTGATGCCGATGATGGGCCATGAGGAAGAGTCAGAAAATGTCCTATGAGCTGCCAATTCAAGGCACTGGGAAATCTCGGTTTCGTCATTGTATGTTGTATAGAACAGGACTAAACATGGGGGAGGCAGGATTTCAGATTCATGCCTCTAAAATATGGAATAGTCTTTCTGAAAATGTGAGACAAGCTTTTCCTCTGACAATCTTTAATTCCAGGTTAAAAACAGAACATGCAGTACTCTTTTGCATTTTCTGTGATTATTTATGATTTTAATCCCTTGTGTGACTGTCTCAATCTTGTTTTGTTAAGCACTTTGAGTTGCCTTGTGTATGAATTGTGCGATACAAATAACCTTGCCTTGCCTATAGTGTCTGTATGGAGAGTGGTGCGAGTATAGGTTTATTTTGAAGAAGGGACCGATAGGAAAATTTGAACATGAAGATATCCAGTGTTTTAAAATGAAGATTTGAATTTCAATAGGGAAATTTCTGTGTTGCATCACAAGAGACACACAAGGACAAAATAAGGTAAGTTAATATAAAGTGTAGCACAACTTAAAATAAAATCTAATCTTTATCTTAATGTTAATAAAGAGACAAAGTAGAAAACGTATAAACCTATAGTTTAGTTTATAGCTCATCTTTTGCATGTGTGGTTATTTTTGTGAATCATTGTGAACAAATTATTATTATGTTTTGATTTACTTTTAGATATTCACCAGGATCAGAACACAGCCCCCGACTGTTTAAAGTCGTCTTTCCCCTACACCAGGCGTTGGCAACTCAAAAGGTTCAAAGAGCCATATATAAAAAACATAAAAAACAAATTTGTATGGAGCCGCAAAAAAAAAAAGTATATTATAAAAAATAAAATAATTATGAAATTATAATTTATGAAGGCAACACAGGCTGTAAACTGTATTAGCAATTAACCTGGGCACAGTCGTGGATCAAGCACATTGATTTGCATTTACAGATGAAATGTGCACATATGCACATATGAATCTTCTTTCCTTATCTCATCAAATATGGTCAAAACCTATTTACTGAAATACCTTGAAAAAAGATACTAATTCATAATTGGTGTCAAAGCTTGTTTCAATGTATAAAAGGTGGATTTCCTCGATGATAACCTATTTCTATTTACGTGAGCTTTGAATTATCACTTAAGAACTGTACAGAGCTGTCACAAGATCAGCACTTTTGCCTCTATATATTCACCGTGCTGCCATAATGCTGACTGCGGACTCTATGAGCCTTTTATTGTGACACGTTTCATGTATAAACACCATCTTACCGCTGCTCGTTTTACTCTTCACGGAACGTTATTGAAGATTTGAAATTTTCATTTTTGTCACGCCAACGCTTATTTATTTTCTCCCGTGCGGTATGTGTCATAAACACACTATTCTCGAGGGTTTTTATCAGAGACATTGTGATCTGTGAACTTCAGTACAAATGCTGCTCTATTTATGGGTTTTGTAGTTGATGGACTTTTGATTCATAGTGGACAGTCTTGGACAATGCTTTAAAAAAAAGTACAATTGATTTTAAACTATAGCTATCATTGATGCTAAGTTTTTCACATCCCAGTGCATGTTATTCTAGAATGCAAACAAAGATTTGTTTAAGTATGGGTTGAAAAAACCCATATTGTTCAACTTCTAGTATATATCCTCAAGGTAATTAATCATAATTATAATAATATTAATGCATCGGTTTTATACAGCGCTTTTCAGGACACTTAAAGACTCTTCACATGTCCTTCTTTCATTCCATACATTATGGTGATAAACTATTACTGTAGCCACAGCTGCCCTGGGGCACACTGACAGAAGCGAGGCAA
The DNA here is from genome assembly GCA_964034765.1 of Knipowitschia caucasica. Classification (NCBI taxonomy): domain Eukaryota; kingdom Metazoa; phylum Chordata; class Actinopteri; order Gobiiformes; family Gobiidae; genus Knipowitschia; species Knipowitschia caucasica. Next base: position 12,053,978 of record OZ035839.1, read on the forward strand.
ACCAGTATGTGCCATCGGCTCCTGCCACCACTACCAACCGTTCACACACACACCAGACTCACACAATGTGGGTGAAATATCTTGCCCAAGAACACAACATCTGTTTGGCACTTTACATCTACAGCCGCTCCACTGTGGCACCTGGTGTTCCCAGAGATCTCCCATCTCAGTACTAACCAGGCCCTTCCCTGCGCAGCTTCAGAGGTCTGACGGGATCTGACTTTCGCATGCAAGTATGGCCAGACAGAGTAATGCAAAATAATTGTTCTTTGAGTCTCTATCTGTGGACCGGTATACGAGTCAGACCCTTGTTTTGATGTACTGTGAGGTTTCTTTATGAATTCATGAAAAACAAAAACAAAGCCAATCCATCAGCCTACTGTATATGTAGCGTCCCTAGAGAGCCACTCTAAGGCCTGTTTTCATGTGAGCCACGTTGACATGAATTCAATATGTACTTTCCCCCGATATTTCATCATGTTGAGTTGATTGACGGTTTTTAAAAGGATTCCTGTGTTTTTATTGATGGATCACATGTGTTCTGCAGATGTCAGGCGCTGACGATATAGGGGTCTTGTCTGTAAATGTAGTTTCTCCTGAGCTCAGAAAATGTATTTTTATGTAGCAATCCCCTGACTACATCCACAAAGTGAACATCAAAGTCTACACAAATCCACATTCCACTAAATATTGATATAGAATGTATGCTACTTTTGATTCTTCATTCATATTTTATTACATTTGATAAGGGTCAATTTTAGGATTCCAAATTGCTAATCATGATTGTAGTTTTGTGGGATTAAAATGAAAGCGATTTTTCAGTTGCTCTAATTTCTATCACTACAGTGAACCAGATCCACTCTGTGTTTTGGCCCATTTTTACCCCGGATTCACACAAATTAATGCATCACTTTCTGAGCGTAATTGTGAAGTAGAAGGAAAGCTGTTTAGAAATGTAAATGTATGCAATTCTGTTTTTTTTCTGTTGTTTTGGCTTTAACTCAGAATCACCATTAGATTGATGCATTTGTCATGTAAAACACATGACAAGTGGGGCTGTAGGTGAGATCGAGATACGCGTGACGGCGCTCGGTTTGCCGGGTTGGAGTTTGTTTGGGAGATACTGGACGGGAGAGACTGCTTTTGATGGAGGCTACTCTGTCACAGTCTGTCATAAAGTAGTGTCACTTTGTAAATAAATGGACTTTTGAGAGATATTCTAAGTTTACGAGCTTCACCTGTACCACTAAAGCATAGTGAACATTTATTTATTTATTATTTGACTAAATTCTTGTTTTCCTTAGTTTATAAAGCTCACTAACCTCACAGAAGACATTTTGTGGGTCTCAACAGCGAGAGTCACAACATGCAATTCCGAGTGAGAATCAGTTTACACAATGTTCTCTAATAAGCAAAGAAAAGATGATTATCCATTGGGACAAACAAAATGTATTTATGAAACGACAAAAAAGTTCAAAAGAATACCCCAGCGTTAATATTCACAGACATGCAGATGTTGGAGTGATGCCCTGTTGATCTCGATCCCATCAGACATCTTTCTACTCGCCTCTTTGCTTTGTGACCTCCGCGGCTCAAATCACATTCAAACCTCCGGCTCTTTTTCTTCACGGTGCGATTTCTTTCCTTTTTCCTACACGCACATTCTGATCTGGCAACAGCAGATGCAAATGTGGAATACAGAAGCCCCGTATGTGTGAATTCGGCAGTTTCCCGTTTGATCTCTGTGTGTCACTTAGTAGTTTATTTTTCTACATATTATTGAAGCGCGTGCCACCCACTGGGGCTGTATTGAAGCTGCATGTTGAACCCCAAACAGAAAGGAGGGCGCCCGAAGCAAAGCATGCTGGGATAGAGTGCCTTGGTGCAATTCATGGCCAATTTAATAATTGTAGTTTAGAAAAGGGCATGCATGATTCCTTGAGTAACATTAGCATTTGTGAAAAGAATGCGATATAAGATGATAAATCGGGAATGACAAATTTGGATTTTTTGGATGATAAATTGGTCACTGTTTTTTTCACTTACTCTCTGAGACTGAATTCTAGAGGTTTTAAGCTTTAATGAAGCTGAAGTTGGCTGACCTCAATTATTATTAATCTTTATTTCAGACTCAAAGTAAATTGGTGCATTTAAAAATATGAAAATAAAAAAAGTAAGTATTATTTATTCATAAAAGTATATGTTTATTTTGCTGGTTTTACAAAATTATTGGGTGGCCTTGGGAGCTATTTTTAAAAATCTATCAATTCTTGACAAATTTGAATCCGTAAAATAGGAATCTATTGAATTTCATGAATAGTGCTCTTCTTTGCGTGGGGGACACATTTTGCACATTTTGCTTTGGATATTTCCAAATACCGATAAATGAAATAACCCACTGCAGAAGAGAGAGGGTACAATTTGATTAAAATATTCAGGGTATTAAAACAAGGCCTTCCATTGAATCGCATGAGTCCAGGGGTGTCCAAACTTTACAGTAAGAAAGCTATTTCAGTTAATTATTTATTTGTTTTGAGCATTGGGTGCAGCTCCGATTGTCCCCCTTCCCCACCCGACCCCCACCCAGAAATTGAATTTTAAAGGGGAAGAAAATGACATGAAAAATGACATTTATTTGTTCACAAACATGGGCTGAATCCACATCGTTTACATTTAGACATGTAGGGTTGTGAAGGGACTCCCAAGAAGCACAACTTAGCTTATAAGAAGGTTCTTTTCTTAACGTTGAAGTACCTCCCTGTGGGTTTCCCTAGTTCTCCCCAAGGTTTCTCACGTTTTCCCAGTGGGTTTTTTAAGAGTTTTTCCTTGTCGATGCAGGAGGGTCTTGTTGGACAGTTAGTGTCCAACAGAAAGGATTGGTGATGATCAGGACACTTTAGCATTCTACAACATGTATGGACATCTTCTGTGTGTGCTTTATATTTTTCATGTGTTTTAACTGTTGATTCTCTGATCTGTGTTGGTGATTTCAATGGTTTTGTTAAGTCCTCTGAGATGACTTCTGTTGTGACCCAGGGCTATACAAGATAAATTGTATTGTATTGTATTATTGTATTGTAAGTCAAGAACAGAATCTGACTCAAAACCTGTATTGTAAAACGTTCTTTGTTTGACCATGCTGACAATTTGATTGTGGCAGTCAAAGTCAACTACTGGATTGAAAGGGTTCTGAGCTTTTACGAGAAATAGCATATGGCTGAATGACAGTGTGAAAACGGTTGATCCGCAGGTTGTACTGTGGAGTCACCAGTTCAGTCAAACAGACCCTGAATATCTCACATTCACAGATATAAAACTTTCTCCACATCTCACATCTCAACCAAACTATTATTTTACCTGTTCCTAAGACGTGCTGTGTTCGAACGCGGCCTGTCTTGGATAATTGTACTGAATTGAGTTTGGATGTATGGTTCGTGGGCCGGCTGCTGCTTTAATATGTTTTTATGAGATTTGGACTAATCCGTTTTGTGTGAAGGAGCGCGGCACACATGATGTTTCTCGTCTTCAGTCTCAAGAGGATCCAAACTCTCAACTCTTTCTTGATCGAATGCTCCGAAGTTGTAATTCAGTTAGAGGAAGCTAACTAATGCGAACCGCCCAGTCCTCTTGATGTTATAAGGAAACTAAATTGGATTTTACAAGTCTGCACTTTTTTGCGTGTTTCTTAAATACTTGGTGTTTTATCACTTGCCACTCATTTTTTATTTTTTTAGAGAGTTCTTTACATTGTTTACAACCACCAGCTCTGATCGTCCTGCCGTGTTTTTTTTTTTTTGAGAGTGGTTGGATGAAGCAGACACTCATAAACTTCCAACTCCCTCACTCATTCAAAAGGACAATAATCTGGAAAAAATATTGTCGAAAAAACACAGAAATACAATAGCATCTACGGTACACGCCCAAACACTCTCTGACCCAACACCCCTCCCCCACTACTGGCTTTGTGCTGTATCACTCTTTTCTCTACCTACAGTACTTATTTTTTCTTAATCTTTATCCATTTAATGCATCATCAGTATATCAATATTTCTTTCTGACCCAGATACAATGAAGATACTAACATTCAACTTTAGCTTAAAATGGTAATCCTTCTACATTATAAACTTTTGACTTAAAGGACACGCAAGCTTTTTATTTTACGAAAACAGACCCAGTTTTAGCTCCACCCATGTCACTTCTGGCACAGAATCTGGCCTGTGATCCTCAATTTAAAAATCATAAGCTCATGCTGTGTTGCCCACACTTGTCATGTCTTATCAATATGGTTTTTACTCTAAAAATTAAAGTCAATTATCAAGATCATGTCTAAGAACCCAAATGACCACAACTGAAGCACCCTCATTCTGAATGTCGTCTGGGTTTGGGCTTGAGTTTGTGGTAAAAAATAAGTTAAAAATAAATAATTGTGCAATATTAATGGTAGTCATGATCATATATTGATACTCTCTGGTTCTATGGTTTCTATATGTTAAAATTTCATATGTCTGCCACAGAAGGTGTGAACAAAATCAACCCCCAGGCGCTTGTGTGGTTAGATTTGGACCTACCCTTCTTGAAACGCATGGCAGACACACTTTCTCTATCACCAACTCATCTTTTCAAACTTTTATTTATTCTTTCTTTACCATTTCAGCGGGTTGTGGGCAGCTGGGGCTCTTGTTATAGCAGTGGGGAAATCGATAGCCATTACAACAGAGGAGCAGCGGGGGGGAAACCGTGCTTTCTCTTTCTGTCGGTCCATAATTTTCTTGCCTTTTTCTCCGGTGCCTATCTGGGCCCCGTCAGTCTATCAGAGGCCTGTCATCTCCTCTAATTGCTTCGCTAATATCATGCGCTTGTAGGCACAGTGGATGTGGGTCAGCGGGCTGCTTCCACGATCGCTCTGTTTTTTGGGCTTATGTGCTGTGCCGCATTAGATCCTGTCAGTTTACCAATGGAAGACGTAATCCAGTTGAAGTTTTAGTTGTGGAGTTGGGGAGTAGTGGTATACATCCTATGTAAGCCTTTGTTGTTTTGGCCAACATCAGGAAGTCCAAAATCATGAATTTATCTGGATCACTTTATTACTATTGTTTTAGAGTTATGTTTCTCTATCTTTCTCTGTCTCTATTTGTATCTCTCTCTCTCTCTCTCTCTCCCTCTCTCTTTATCTATCTCTGTATCTATATAAAATCCCTATCACTGACAACCTATCATATAATTTAGACTCTTTACAGGCAAAGTGACATGCGTATACCAAGCCTTTGTTTGCCTTTGATGATGGCTTACATTTTTAAAACATTCATATGCTTGATTTGGGGTTTTTACAACCATGCACACACACAAGGATACGGGAGGAGGGGTCGACCTGGTTGGCCTTTACATGGTGTTGTTGAGAGAGAGAGAGAGAGAGAGAGAGAGAGAGAGAGAGAGAGAGAGAGAGAGAGAGAGAGAGAGAGAGAGAGAGAGAGAGAGAGAGAGAGAGAGAGAGAGAGAGAGAGAGAGAGAGAGAGAGAGAGAGAGAGGAGAGAGAGAGAGAGAGAGAGAGAGAGAGAGAGAGAGAGAGAGAGAGAGAGAGAGAGAGAGAGAGAGAGAGAGAGAGAGAGAGAGAGAGAGAGAGAGAGAGAGAGAGAGAGAGAGAGAGAGAGAGAGAGAGAGAGAGAGAGAGAGAGAGAGAGAGAGAGAGAGAGAGAGCGAGAGAGAGAGAGAGAGAGAGAGAGAGAGAGAGAGAGAGAGAGAGAGATGAGAGAGAGAGAGGAGAGAGAGAGAGAGAGAGAGAGGAGAGAGAGAGAGAGAGAGAGAGAGAGAGAGAGAGAGAGAGAGACCTCAGGGATAGGAAACTCTTCATGTTTAAGTCTATAGCAGTTCATCAATTACAACTACCATTGCAGTGAATCCTCAACTTTTTCCAGCCCTAGTGTTGTAGAACAGTGTTTTTCAACCAGTATGCCATGGAACATTAGTGTGCCTTGAGATGTTGTATGGTGTGCCTTTGGAAATGGTCCAATATCACCTATTTGGTCAAAATAAAGTGAAAAGAAAATAATGTGAGAAGACTAGAAATACTGAAGAAGATGACATAGTCTGGGATCGCGTCTTTAATTCAGACAGAAGACATGTTTTATTGTCGATGGTAGAGACAGCACGAACAAAGCACACGATCACAGATACAAGAGAATGCAAGTGTATTATACAGAGCGGAGGCATGGAGACCTCCAATCAGCAGCTGCCACGGTGCCATGTAGCTTTGCCTTCAGATAGACAAACCAAGGGAAAAGTACTGGCTTCTGCACATTGATAGAATGATGAGTTTAACTTTAACAAAAGTTGCTTCAAAGTGTTATGAAATCTCATATTCCCCCCTCTGGTCATACATTCACGTGTGACCATCAGGATCGATAAACAGCAACATAACATCATGACTCAATACTTCAAAAACTCATAAACTCTGTACTTCAAAAAACTCAGAACTCGGAATACTTCAAAAACTCAGAAAACTCATAAAACATGTTCAGATCTTTCATAAAACTTGTCAACAATCTTCAGTAAAATACCAAACTTCATCAGTCGATGGTGGTTCCAGATATTGCTTTGAAAACAGTCTCTCCCACTTCTCCGTGTTGATTTCTTCAGGCTGCATTTGTGTCGAGCCATGAATTCTTCTGTGATGTGTCTTTCAATCACACGTTTCAGCTTCAGTGTCCAGATTCAGCAATCCAATTCAGTCCAAATTATGTCCAAATTCAGAAATCCAGATTGTTCCAAATCATGTCCAAATTGTGTAATCCAATTGTTCCAAATGATGTCCATGCAAAAGAGGACGATGGTATTGTCCATGTCTCAGCAGCTCACAGCCTGAGTGGAATCAGGGGCTGTGCAGATTGTCCATGTGCTGATCCAGATGCATTCTCTTGAGGTTTCTCAGTTTTGGCTTAAAAAAAAAACACTTTTTGTGTAAAAAAAAAAAGAGTCTTCTGTTCTGTAGATGTTACAGACAAGGCCCGCATCCTTCCACCACCTGAAGAAGATGACGTGTCTGGGATCGCGTCTTTAATTCAGACAGAAGACATGTTTTATTGTCGATGGTAGAGACAGCACGAACAAAGCACACGATCACAGATACAAGAGAATGCAAGTGTATTATACAGAGCGGAGGCATGGAGACCTCCAATCAGCAGCTGCCACGGTGTGCTTGTAGCTTGGCCTTCAGATAGACAAAACAAGGGAAAAGTACTGGCTTCTGCACATTGATAGAATGATGAGTTTAACTTTAACAAAAGTTGCTTCAAAGTGTTATGAAATCTCATAATACTTTGTTGTGCTTGTTTGATTCTATATAATTCACTTTAATGAGAATGACTTTCAGTGTTGATAAAGGCTGCAGAATTTTATGTTAGCATACGTTTTAGCTGGCAGTGTGCCACGCAATTGTTTTCAATGGATAATGTGTGCCACTGGTCAAAAAGGTTCAGATTAATTTATTTGCCATTTGGAGTAAAACCACATTTGCAAAAGTCCCCAGAGTGCACAAGACAAGTACATAAATAAAACAAGATTCAAAGTTTGGGGAACACTGTTGTAGATTATCAATATGACAGAAGCATATTGTGTCCTTTAACCGTTATTTTCAGTTCAAATGGGTTTTGCGTCTGTCCGGATCTACTCCTTTTGACAGAACGCACTTTTGCAGACCATCCCAAACCTAGGTCTTTCCCCTCGTCTGTCTCTGGTGAGCTGTAATCTTGTGTTTCTTGGCCGGCGCTCCGAGATTCCACAGTGAGTCGGACCAAAGCCGCGCCTCTGCTTCCCCTCTGGCACCGAGCGAAAGTCCAGCTGTCACCCAAACTACCGTGGGTGTGGATGATAACGGATCGCAAAGACTTTAATTATTTATGAGACGGGCCGGGAACTAAATATTCTATTCCCGCAGTTAAAAACCTGCTCGCTCTACAAATAGATCCAAAGGCACTCGGGAGTTTATGTAGCTATCTATCGGTAGAACACATAACCAAAACTAAACTAAAACATTGATGGGGCCAAAATTCTGGGCAGTTTAAGAGCCGATACATCTCACAAAGCAAGTACTGTATGTAATCCAGCTTTAATCAGTTTTGAATGCCAGACTAGAGTTTTTTATATTTTCTATAATTAGTCTTATGCATGATTACTTCCTAAATGACAACTAAACTAGGACTGAAGCAGAGACTAAAACGGGGACTAAAGCAGGTACTAAAGCGGGAACTAAAGCAGGGACTTGAGCAAAGAATTGAGCAGGGACTAAAGCAGGGACTAAAGCAGAGACTTAAGCAAAGACTTATGCAGGGACTTAAAGCTGGACTAAATCACTTTGGGATTTTGAAGCAGCAGTTTCAAAAGTAAACGCTGCCCTTGCTCTTTCTGCTCCCCTCCCCGCACTCACGAAGCTTTTGCCCTCCACTACCCCCCTCCCACTCATGCGCATGCTCATGTGCAGTTGTTTATGGAGCTCACGTCTCACAATATGGATGGCACATTTGAACGTGGATGCCGTGACCATAGAATGATAGAACCGGGAAGCGCAACGGATGAGACTTTCTTTTGGCTGTTTCGCTGAGTAAGCAGTAACCGGTAACGAAGACACGGGAAGTTTCAGGTTAGCCTCCGCCATGATGCTAGTTTACCTCCGCTGTCTGTGTGCGCTGTTGAGAGACCTTTTCTCTCGTCGACCTTTTCTCTAGAAAATGGGGGCCAGTGGTCCGCTGTGATTGGTCACAATCTGGTCCCGAAACAAATTATTTTCCTTGTTGCACAAAAATTCAATCTAAAATAAAATGAGACTCAAGTACAAACCAGCGCTACTTATTCTTCAAAAGAACGTATATCCATGGATATGGAACGCATGGATATGGATTGAATTTTTGAATACAAAAAATAAAGTGAGGTAATCCAGATTTAAGCAGGGACTAAAGCTAGTTTAGTAAGCAAGAACTAAAGCAGGACTGAAACAAAACTAAATCAGGAACCAGCTCTAAACTGGAACTACTTCATGACTAAGACAGGTACAGAGAACATGTTTTGCTGTCTAAAACTTATTTTTTGTTGAATTTATTACTAATAGAGTTTTTACAAAAGAAGTCCTGTTAAATAATTTTGCTGGAATACTAAACACATTGAAAAGTGTTAATCCTGACTACATAGATTTCCCTGTTTGTGGCATTAAGGGACGACTCAAATGTATAGGACAAATTTGAACCAGGATCGATAAAGTGTAGCTCAAACATTAAACTTTAAAACGTCATCATGGCGGCTGCTGTAGTTGATCTGTGGTGGAGACTAGTGACCTTTGCTTGGACACTCCGCTCCACAGACCCTGCTTTGACTCCGGCTGTATTTTGCACTGTACGTTCCTTTATTTTCTGCCTTCATCACCAAGTTTATTATCGACTCCACTCTCGAACTCTCGGAGCAAGTAACTGGCAGCCTCATTACACAGTGGGGTGATTTTGCTTATTGTGAGCCAAACCAATAGACTCATTTAATTTCAAGGCAAATATAGAGCTTTGGATCCAATCCCATTCCGTGCTATTGATCCTATCTCCAATTGTAATCTTTTAAAGTGGTTAAACGTGGCGGATTCAAGGTGTAGCATTCTCTCTGTTTGTGGCTATGGGTCATTCAAATGTCAAATGTTTACTGTAGCTCTTAAAAAGTCATTACATTAGTTTAGTTTTGCTTAGTTTATTTATATCAAGTGACAGGGACAGTGTACAATAAACATTAACCTCAAAGGGAAAGACACATTGTTCCAGGTTATAGCGCGTGAGCTGATTTCCCTGATATTAGGATATTACATTGAAATAACAAACATACATGGATTTACAGTGTACATACATGTACAGTTTACAAAATACATAAAAGAACAAGCCATCACGTGTACAACTTATTAAAACCTCACATTCATATCGCTCATTTACACTGTACTGGTCAAACACACACATATACACACAAAGCATCACACAGTGGAGTACATAATTCAATTACAGTAGTATTTTCTGCATTTATAGTCTGCTAATTTAGTTATACAGCAACATAAAAACACACACATGCCTAAAGATACACAAAAAAGTTCCAACAACCATCTGCACAGAAAAACATTGTCTATTCATAGCAACAAACGGTGGCCTTTAAAAGAATTACATTTACTTCCTTCAACATCGTATTGAATTGGAATAATGAAAGTACTCTGCCATTCCCTCAAAGAAATATTCACTTTATTGAAAAGTTTCTCTCAGTTTTAGCATCAGTATAGGGTTTATACAGTCATGGCAAACCAGGAAACATTATGGTTAATTCAAATCCACTTTCCATCATAAACAAGTTTTGGAATTAAATTGGTGTTGAAACGATTCCTTCAACAATATTGGTCTAAAAATATGGAATGAAATACGGCTGATCAAAAAAAAAAACGGCCACTTTATGTGATGTACACTTTGCGCCCATTCGTCCAGCTGCAATCCAAACCTTGGCCATGTTTTTAAGCTATCTTGCAACATTACGCGGCAAGCACCCAACAACTCAGGGTGGCCTAGTTTCGCCTGGTTCGGTCTGAGAGACATGTCCCCAGTGTCTGCAGACGTCTCAATGCCCAAATGTCACCCAAATGTTTTTTTCACGATCGCTCTAGGCCCGGGCGGCTGTAGCTGGAGGTCTTCTTGTTTTGAGGACAGGTCAAGAGTAAGTCAAGAGAAATGCCAAAATATTTAGTTTCTGTTGTCACCATGTTGAGATTTACGACTTTTAACGGGGCGTTGTTTAAAATGGCGAACCAAAAATAACAGGCTATAGATGTAGGTATCCAGGGTAAGAAAGACATTAAAAGACTATTAACCCAGATACACCTTTCACATTGACTTTGCCTGCACGTTAGCGGCTTAGTTATTCTGACCTGATTTTATGGCTTCTGGCAAATATATTGTTTACAGAAATTATATTCCGATGAGTCCTCTGACCTCAGAGATTGTGCATTCACTATTTAAAGATAAAACTAAAATTACAATGACGTTGTTGATCAAAATTCTAGTATATACGTCTGTGCTTCAACTTACAACGTGAAACTGTTAAGATATATCAAACCTTTATTTGTAAATAGTAAATACTGTAATCATGTTCAACATGCAATTTCAGAATGTCCACTGAATGTCACAGGATCAGTAAATAGATAGATAGCGATATATTAGCATTTACAGCTAGCTAAGAAACATAGCAGCTACTTGTATTGTATATTTTGTGTGCTCCCTGTGTGCTCTTACAACTGTCCTGCATGTGTGCTGCAACATTGACATTTCTCCACTGTGAGACAAATAAAGGTTCTCTTATCTTATTTGTCAAAATTGCAAACATATTAGAAAATAAGATAACATATATTGCTTCCACATTTTAAGGTGATTTACAGAACTCAACAAACAATATTTTAATTTCTTGAGTTTCACCTGTGGATATCTATGTCAGCCATTTCTTGATTATTTTACAAGACGCTTTCTGTTGGAACAAACAAATGGTATTATTTATGAAGCAGGGACTTTGGACCTACACTTTACCAGTACTCATACTTTCATTTATTCCAAAACAGGCTGCATGGTATAGATTGATATCAGCCGTCATGCTACGGAGTCTCTGAAGGGACACACGTCTATGAACAAAGTGACTGTAAACAAGTCAGACAATGAATCATGAATGTGGTGAAAATCAGAGCGCTCTGTCTTACCCTTTTATCCTTGTTCTGGTGCAGACTTGGAAAATCTCTGCACCTTTGGGCTTTTGTTTCAAAACCGCTACTAAAACTTTCACAGTCGTGCTACGCGCAAACAAAACATGATTATAGTTTACCTGGGAGAACAAACTTTAGTTCAACTTCATCTTTCCATAAAATACTAGACTGTTAAAGAGAAATCCAGCTACATGCGCAATGGTCTTGGCTCAGTCCTCGCCCTCAGTCTGGACCATAACCAGGAGAACATCAAATAATGACGGCAGCATGAACTCCTATGTGTTATTTAAACTTTATTCAATAAGTCTGTGGACGTGCTGAGATTGTATACCCTTTTTACGTACAAGCTGGAGCATAAAACGTGGATAGCACTCCTACTTCTCAGTAAGAAGGTCCTGGGTTCGAATCCCGGTCAAAATCTTATGAGTGGAGTCTGCATGTTCTCCCCGTGCCTGTGTAGGTTTCCTCCTGGGTGCTCCGGATTCCCCTACCGCTAAAAACAAGCACATTAGAAAAAAATCCTCTAGCTTTGGTAGTCCTGGTACTACGGCGACCACTGCTCCTGATGTAAGCCTTAGCGGCATCAGGATGGGTCAAATGGATGAATTGCCCTACAGGGAATAACAAAGTGCACCTCTAAATGCTGTGAACAAAAAGTGTTATTGTTTGCATACTCTTAAGAAAGAGTCACTATTTGGCACTTTGGGTTGAGTGATTGTGGTCGCCTTTTTTATTTTTTTGTCTGAAAAGGCGCATCTAAAGATATGACCGAGGCCAGAAGAGCCAAGGTTAACAAAGGCATCTTGATTTGTAGAGAATATAAATTAAACCTGCATAAGCACATTAAAAACATGGATGTATGCCAAAGGAAACGACTATCAGGTTTTACTGTATGACATTTTAAAGATTATCAGCTTGTATGGTCAAAACCACACACTGTGAACCCTACATAATGACCTTAGCATGTCAATAAAATCTCAACTAAAAGCTGACACTGCACTTAATCCCCGTCTCCTTCATGTCATTTCAATCCCATTGGTAAAGATTCACGAAACTACGAATTGAGTAGTTGTCTGTAGTTTGCAGCTCTCCTCCTCAGTTTGTCTTGTTTTCGACAGTTCGGAGACGAGACAAAACCGTAATATAACTGGGGCTTTTTCTCAACACTGCTGCAGGAAATTACACAGGTGCTCCCAACACACATTGTTTTATCTCTGTCTCCTCCGCTCTCGCTCTCGTACTCTGCTTTGCCCAGTTCCTTTGATTGGCCATTTCCAAAAACTCAAAAAACCCCATCTGCAGCACTGAGGCATTTCCCCCAAATCTACCCAAGCTCATGCCAAAACAATCAGCCAAAGCAAGTCCGAAACGCAAGCTCTCCAGGGGGCAGAATTTGGAAGTCAAAATGTATTTTCCGTAAACATGATTCTGAAGATTCCGGCGGTGAGTGTCGTCATCTTCTGCAAGGCCCCAGACACGAGGATGATGCCGAGGTTATATATTAAGAGCATCGCCCTATCGAGGTGTAAATAGCTTCGCTTCTAAACCCTCCTTTTCTGCAACTCACACAGAACTCAGCCGGAAAAAATGGCAGTTATCACATTTGTCGTAGTAAATTGACTCCCATCAGTCAAGTCTTGAGCTGGAAAACGGTAGGAAACAAAAAAAGGAAAGGGCTTTTACAGTAAAAACACGTCGATTTGTGATCTTTTTTTTCAGGTCATCTTGTGTTCCCGAGTCGCGTCGCACTCTGATATAATGCGTTTGACATTACAGGGAGCACAGGGGAAAATGGCTTCCATCAGTTCTCAATCATGCTGATATGGAGCGCCTTGGTGACACAATTTATAGCCATAATCGGGCCCAAGACGGAGCGACATCATCATGACAAACTGCAGATTTTTCTATCAACATATGATCTGAAGACTATAGCTTCCATGGGTATAGCTGACTTTTGAGGAAACTTCTCAAGGCAACAATAGTGTCATGGCAAATACATTGTTCAAAATGTCTCCGTAGACGTTTTTATTGGTGCTACAAGGATACGATTGAGAGTTTACGAAGACAAGTGGGCGTAAAAAAGCTTGCAATGATCCATAATGTCTAACAATGTATGATTACAACCAAATAAATGCATGTTGACTTCCTGTTACTCACATGGCAATAAAAAGATTCTGATTCTGATTTTATCTGTATTTAGAATGAGAAGCTACATTTGTTTTAAGTATATTCATGTATAAGACAATGTCAGGAAACATTTGTGGGAGCTAGGTCGCTGTAGAAAGTGTCCTGGATTTAGGAGCTCATGCAATTCCCCATGTTAGTGTCTAAAGGTGCCTATCTATAAATAATCTGAGTAAGTGAGTAATCTTTAGTCATAAAGCGCCTTTCACAGACTAGAGTCACATGCCAGACCTATTGTACTTATTGTTTTAGTGGTAGGGGAAACCGGACCACCCCCGAAAGAAACCAACGCAGACACGGGGAGATCATGCAAACTCCACACAGAAAGGTCTGGAGGTGAAATCCAGAACCTTCTTGCTGTATGGCACAAGCGCTAACCACTGCCCCACTGTATACCGGCCAATCAAATGCCTACAAAATCCATGCTATTTTAATCTGTTTTTCATAGGTACAGTCCATGCTGATAAGAGTGTCTCATACTTCGTCCTCTATCATTGATAATCATTTCAAAAATCAGCAAGGGAACCTGAATAACAAGACACAAAATAGGTCGAAGTGCCAAATACTGACTTCAGAAACTACTAATTACCTCATGAAACTATTTTTGTGTGTGTGTGTGTACATAAAATGTTAAATGTAAATTGTGGGTTTCTGGAGTATGATTGACGTGTTTTTAAATTCCACTTTATGTTCATGTACTGTTTTGGATGAGCATAAATATTTCATCTGAAAATGTGAGACAAGATTGACACAATGTTTTGGTTAATGTATTCATAAAACAGATCACTCTTGACATCAAACGCATCAGCGATGGTGAATATTTAAGGATTAGAGCAGTTACTATGCATGTTTTAAAATGTCTGCATCCGTCAAAACCGTCTCAACGTTAGTTTCAGAGAATTCAGAAAGAGTGAAGTGATATAGTGTTATAGCGGGTATAGATTTTTCCTTCTGCCAGATCTGTGCCATTTGTCAAATAATTTGGCTCAAAGTTTCAAACCTTTGGACTATAAGTGAGAAAAAGAAATCGACTTTTTGCAGCAGCTTTCGAATATAGTTGTTTTTCCCTTTAGACTTTGTAGACTTAATTCGTTTTTTGGTCCCAAGGAGAAAATCTTCACATACAGAACCCAATCGATGTAAAAAATAAATAAATAAATAAATCTTTATACCATGATGCATTGTTCCCATAACAAAATCACCTGGATCCATTCACGCTAATATCACAAACGTAAAACTCCGCCTCTTCTGTCGAATCGTCTATGACATCCCATCCCATGTTCTCTGGTGAAATTTGATTATTTCAAACTAGGAAAATCAAAAAAACTAATTCAACTTGTCACTCTGGTGGTAGCATAGGGAGTTACAGGCGGGAAGCATTTCCGTGTTTTCACTGTCACAGATACTGTACATGTTCTTTCACATTTCAAACTCACTGGAATACATTATTTTTCATATTAAGTTTTTAAGGTTAAAGATATTTGCATATTTTTAAAGTTTATGAAAATCATATTAAATAATCATAATTAAAATCGTAATAATTAAAATTATAAATACATTTTTTATAAGTGTTCAGAATACACATAGTACTTTTTCCCAAGTTACAGACTCAGAATCAGAATCATTTTTATTGCCACGTAAGTAACAGGAGGTCACAGACTAGGAAATTGCTTTGGCTCAGTGCAGCAGTCAAAAAGAGATAATAAAAATAAGAATAAAAAACACTTCTAAAGAATAAATTTAAATTTAAAATAGAGTTACAGTTACTATTTACAATATACAAGTGCACATGGTGCACACAATGTAAGGTGACAGCAGTACAGTGAAGTAAAGTGACGTATGATGGGCAGTAAAGTGACTTTATAAAGGGCGGGGGGACAGGTTAAGAAGTGTTCAAGAGTCCAACAGCAGAGGGGAAGAAACTGTTCTTGTGGCGGGAGGTTCTAGTCCTGATGGACCGCAGCCTCCTGCCTGAGGGGAGTGGTTGGAATAGTCCATGTGCAGGGTGAGAGGGGTCGGCTATGATACGACCAGCCCGGCCTTGAGCTCGGGCGACGTACAGGTCCTGCAGCGATGGAAGGCTGCGGCCGATCACTTCCTCTGCAGAGCGCACAATGCGCTGAAGTCTCTGTTTGTCCCTGACTGTGGCTCCAGCGAACCACACAGTGATGGAGGAGGTGAGGATGGACTCGATGATGGCCGTGTAGAACTGCACCAACATCTGTGCAGGCAGCTTGGCTTTCCTGAGCTGCCGCAGGAAGTACATCCTCTGCTGGGCCTTCTTGATGAGGGAGCTGATGGTCGGCTCCCACTTGAGGTCCTGGGTGATGGTGGTGCCCAGGAAACGGAAGGACTCCACAGAGGTGATGGGGGAGTCCATCACGGAGGGTGGGGGTGGGGGGACAGTGCTCTTCCTGAAGTCCACAATCATCTCCACTGTCTTCTGGGCGTTCAGCTCCAGGTTGTTACCACTGCACCAGGACACCAGCCGGTCCACCTCCCTCCTGTAGGCGGACTCATCGTTGTTGGAGATGAGTCCAATGAGGGTGGTGTCGTCCGCGAACTTGATCAGCTTCACGGAGTCGTGGCTGGAGGTGCAGTGGTTGGTGTACAGGGAGAAGAGCAGGGGAGAAAGAACACAGCCCTGTGGGGCTCCTGTATTTATAATCCGAGAGTCCGAGACATTCTTCCCCAGACGCACTCGCTGCTTCCTGTCCGTCAGGAAGTCAGTGATCCACCTGCAGGAGGAATCGGGCACGTTGAGCTGGGAGAGCTTGTCCTGGAGCAGGGATGGCAGGATTGTCTTGAAGGCAGAGCTGAAGTCCACGAACAGGACCCTGGCGTAGGTCCCCGGGGAGTCCAGGTGCTGTAGGATGTGGTGGAGGGCCAGGTTAATGGCGTCGTCTACAGATCTGTTGGCTCTGTAGGCGAACTGCAGGGGGTCCAGGAGGGGGGAGGTGAGGGACTTGAGATGGGAGAGAACCAGGCGTTCAAATGACTTCATGACGACAGACGTAAGTGCTACAGGTCTGTAGTCATTGAGTCCTGTGATCCTGGGCTTCTTCGGGACGGGGACAATGATGGAGGATTTGAAGCAGGCCGGGACATGGCATGACTGCAGAGAGGTGTTGAAAATGTCCGTGAACACAGGAGTAAGCTCACTGGCGCAGTGTCTCAGAGTGGCCGGAGACACGTGGTCCGGGCCAGGAGCTTCGCGGGGGTGCAGCCTCAGGAAGAGTTGTTTAATTTCTTTAGCGGCTATTGTTAGGCTGGGGGCAGGGCTGATGGGTGGGTCGTTAGAGTAGTGGGGGGTGGGGGAGGGAGAGGTGTCAGGGGCAGCATCAAAGCGACTGAAAAATAAGTTCAGATCGTCAGCTAGCTTGTGGTCGTCAGCACAGGGGGGGGCTTTGGGTTTGTAGTTGGTGATCTCCCGTAGGCCCCTCCAGACAGAAGCAGTATCGTTGTTACCAAACTGCTCCTGTAGTCGTTCTCTGTGTCGGGACTTGGCTGCTTTCAGTTCTCTCCTGAACTGATATTTAGCTGCTTTGTAGCCGCTGCGGTCCCCCTCCCTGAAAGCAGACTCCTTTGCTTTCCTGAGCTGCCGGAGTTTAGCAGTGAACCAGGGTTTGTCGTTGTTATAGATGACCCTGGTCCTTGTTGGAATGATGCTATCCTCACAGAAGTGAATGTATGACGTCACAGTGTCCGTATATTCATCCAAACTATCTGTGGCAGCTCTGAAAAGGTCCCAGTCTGTAGATTCCATGCATGCGCGCAGCTCTTCCACAGCTTCATCAGACCACACTTTGGAGCTCCTCATTGCAGGTTTCGAGAGCTGGAGAGGCAGTAACCACGGAGCGGCATATACGGAGTTTTGAAATCTTTCCACTCTGGGACCTAGTTTCAAAAATGTTCATTTACACCCCCCCAAAACGCCGGCCTCGTATGGACGAT
Source organism: Knipowitschia caucasica (assembly GCA_964034765.1). Taxonomy (NCBI): domain Eukaryota; kingdom Metazoa; phylum Chordata; class Actinopteri; order Gobiiformes; family Gobiidae; genus Knipowitschia; species Knipowitschia caucasica. The sequence continues at coordinate 12,071,862 of OZ035839.1, forward strand.
ACACTGGATTGATAAAGTATTTTTGCGTTTAGGCCTGAGCTTGACTTCGTGTGGACAGGGCCTTAGTCTCTGTCTGTAAGCAGGAACCAGATGTATCATGGAGTGATCTGAGAAGCCGAGGGCTGGCTTGGGAACAGCGCGAAAAGCTCCGCGCACGGTGGTGTAACAGTGATCCAGAGTGTTCTCCTCTCTGGTCGGGCATTTGATAAACTGTCTGTATTTGGGTAATTCCTGGCTCAAGTTTCCCTTATTAAAATCCCCCAGGATAATAATCAGAGAGTCCGGGTATAAACGTTCCATACACAGTACTTGCTCTGCGAGTGCGCGCTGAGCCTCGCGCGCGTCCGTGCATGGCGGTATGTAAACAGAGGCAAGAATGAATGAAACAATTTCGCGCGGGGAGTAATATGGTTTACAATGAATGAAAAGATATTCCAGAGCAGGAGAGCAGTGCTTGGAGATCACTGTCACATCGTTACACCAGTTTGTATTGACGTAGAAACACAGCCCTCCGCCTCTGCTCTTCCCTGAGAGCGCACAATGGCGATCCGCGCGGAACAGCCCAAAGCCCTGCAGCTCCAGAGCGCAGTCCGGGATCCGCTCATTTAGCCAGGTCTCAGTGAAGCAGAGGACACAGGATGTGGCAAAGTCCTTGTTTCTTCTCATGAGCAGGCTGAGTTCGTCCATCTTATTGCCCAGTGAGCGTACGTTGGAGAGAAAAATGCCGGGGAGAGCCGTGCGCGCTCCTCTCCTCCTAAGACGCACGAGCAGGCCTCCGCGCTTTCCCCTTTTACGGGCCCACACTTTTTTGGCTAGAACATGAACTAAATCAGCCGCAGATGCCAAGAAAACAGGCAATAGGTCCATGGGAACGGTGGGTCGGATGTTCATAAGTTCCTCACGGGTGTAGGAACAGCCAGATGCGCAGTTAAAAAGTAAAAACAAAAGAAAAAGAGAGAAGCAAAGAGCCATGTCGACCGTACGAGGCGCCATCTTTGTTGATCTTATTCAATACTAAACAAAATACATTTTAGATCATGCAGTATCATCCATCTTGAATGGAATACATTTTAAAAGTTTTCTAATCAACACAAACATACAACTACACAAAACATGAAGCAGATAAAGAAACACTGTTAAGAGTTGTGCTTTTGAACCCCCCTGCACCGCCACAAAAAAAAAGTTTCTGTCTTTTCTCGAGCAAGATAAAAGCAGTTTAATATCTGGAGCCCCGCCCCGGCCTCTCCAGTGCTGCTGGATAGATGTCCCTCAGATTAGACTTTACGAGCGACTAATTGAAGTGGCCAGTCATTTTTTATTCTTACTTTACTACCCCTCTTTAAGGCGATGACTCACGCTGATCGGCAAAGTACTTTTCCGTCATTACTCAGAGTGGGCTTTTCATACCTGCGCCAAGAACCCTCAGTGGGAAATACAGGGGATTAGTTTATGGACTAAATGACTCAGATTGTTCAAAATGGTCTGAAATTTTAACCATTTGTCAATATTGTTCCTTCATCAAAAACGTGCATCAATTTCCTTAATTTAAATTTTTTTCAATGAATTTATGCATTTGTTTTATATGGTGGTTTTTTGGACACTCAAAGGGGCCACCACCAGCCATTCACACACAACAAAACAACGTCAGTTTGGCACTTTTACAGCCGCCCCACTGTGAATATACGCCCAAATCTCCAATATATATGGATTTGTTATGGGCGTGATGTTTGTGTGTCTATATATATATACACACATACACATGTGTGTATATATACACACATATATATATTGGCATTACCTTAATTCATATAAAAGTTTTCTCACACATGTTCAATTGTATGACTGGACTTCACTTATTTGGAATTAAATTGTAAATGGACTGTTTTATTGTTCGCAATTTTACATAACACATATTTTTATATGTTGAGTGAATGGAACAACACTGAAAGAAATAATCATGTTTATTAACTTTATCAACAATGACTTCACTTTGCAAAACATGAAACGCCAGAGTAAATTATTTGTTCATTTTAATTCATCTCAAGATCATGTTTAGGGGAGCACACAAATAATGCCTGAAATATAGTTAGATGATGCCACATATGGTTTATTCACAGCTCAGATCCACACTGTGCACTTGGAGTTTCCTTGTTCATGAATTATGCCAAACAAATAAACTTGCCTTGCCACTAATACAGGGCTTCCATGCCACAGAAACCTTTTTTTTTTCATTCGTGCTCAATGAATAATTAAAGATGATGAGCTGTAATGATATTTGAGCTGTTGGTGTTTTTCATTTTTGTGCATCTACTTTATGTGCACACTTTACATTTTGTTTTCCTGACCCCATTAAATGAACTAATAACATTTACAATATCATAAATGCAAAAGCCAGTTAGTCCTTGTGAGAATGCCAAAGGATGGATTCAGATGGAGGCTTGTTTACTCAAATGACATTAGGATTGAGTATGAAATATAAGCATGAAGCAAATTAGATGGAGATGTGAGGCTTTTTATAAATGGTCCGGTACCGACTTCTTGCGATTGTTTTGTTATCGATACATACATTATATTGTGGCTTCATTTTGGTTTTAAGAAGGTTTCAAATAAGGCCGCACATCCCAGTAGCTTGGACTAGCGTGCTGGATTCAAAGAAGATGGTGAAGCTGCTCTTTCTTCTTTGCAAAAAAGTTGCAGCCCCCAGTTTGTGTAAATTCAACTAACGCGAACCACACGTTTGAGATTTCCACAGCAATGTTATCAGTTGAAAATAGAAAATGCAGTTTACAGACCTGGAATTTACAGGAGAGAAGCAAGAGAAGCTTCACCATCAAAGAGGATAATGAACCTTATCCACAAATACCACTAAACACTCAGAGATGTCAATGCCAGCTTTATTTGTACATTTACAACAACACCAGCTGCCCAAAGTGCTTCATAGGCACAAAAGATTAAAGAAATCAAAAGAAAAGAAAATACCAAACTCTCTAAAAATAAAATCTAAAAACTAAATATCTCAAGCTTTAGCGTAATAAGGAGAAGTCTATAAGCTGTAATAAGAAGAGAAAAGCACAAAATCTCTGACAAAGACACATAACAATTAAAACATTAAAACCCAATTGGTGTTAAAAGCCAGTGTACACATATGTTAAAGGGGAAGTACGCTATGTCAAACTGGGCGATGGAGACTTCAGATCACATCCTTATTCGACTCTAATGTCTTCACACGACCAGTTACAACGTGTGAAAGAAAAGTATTTGCGTTATCATGGGTACATAAACTGTATTTTTGCTTTAGCGGTAAGAGAACCTCGCTGCTGTTGAAACGGCTGGAACCCTGCGGCCTTTTTTTTATTTCTCTGAATGTCCCAGTGAGTGCGGACCGTATAGATTCCCCACATTATGAAATCACAGAGACTTCAGCGCAGGCAACTAATGAGCCATTCTGCCGCTATGTTTGTCCATCATGTTGTTAATTAGCGCGGTGACATTATGGCTTGTTTTGACAGGAGCAGACGTGTTGCGTGCTTGCAGCTCCGTGGGTTGTGCTCGGCTTTACTTTCCCCCTGGTTGCGATTGGATACACGAAAGAACCGCTAGACAATTTTCACTTTATTACTGCTGCGTCGAGTCCAGTCCCTGATAAGATTAACCAATGTCCATGAATCATCACGCCGGCGTGTCGTGGTCAGCTTCACGGAGTTGGGTGAGTGTCCCATAGAGGAGAGGGTGAGGGGGTTGGGGAGGGGGGGGGGGGGGCAAATACATTATCAACATAAACTCACCTTTTTTCAATGTTTATTTTGCATCTAGAAAGTGTTTTGTAAACCAGGAACAGTAAAAAAAAAAAAAAAAAAGAATAGTCTGCTACAAGTGATGTGAGTAACTAGTTACTTTTGGATGATATTACAGGGATGTATGTTTTTCATGCATTTTACCTTTTATTGTTTGATTTCATGAATGTGATGGATTTTGAGTGATTTTCTACTCAAACATTTTGGTCACTTTGAGTGTTGTAAAGGGCTCTATTAATAAATTGTGATTGAAATTTTTAACGATTCATATTGGAAGTAACTCAAACGTTACTCTTGACAAAGTGACAATGGTATTTGGGTCCAGGCTTACCTAATGAGGTTGTTAGAAAATATTGATTTGCTGATATTTTGCAATATATAATCCTGTGACTCTAAAAACATATATTTAAATTGTGTTATTTTGGTTCTATGTGTTTTTATTTTTGCATTCCTTGTTCTCAACTGTTAATCATCTGATCTGTGTTGGCAAATTCAATGGTTTTATCAAGTCCCCCAAGATAAGTACAGTTGTGAATTAGGGGTGTACAAGAAGAAATTTAATTAGAAAAAGTATATACCGGTTTATTATATGACTTGGACCGTCCGCGCGCTCTGATTGGCTGATTACCGGTCTGATATTTTCCCATCTCGGACCGTTACCATGACAATTGGTCCGAACAGCGCGTATCACATTCGATATCTTTCCTCGGACCGCTACCATGACAATAGCCCGTATCACACAAAACCAAGTCGGACATGAACATACTTCACAAATATCTCAAAATCATTGGTAAAGACATATAATAAAACATTTATTAACCTCGCTTGCTCGCAGACCTCGCGCTCGGTTAATAAGCCGTTAATATACATTTTTAGTAAATTGCTCATTACTGTCTACTAGGCCTTTCTTCTATAGTGGTGACTCGACCAGACAAAACACTATTAGATCCAAGCGACTAGAATTTCACTTACTTTATAATATTTTTTGAAGTTTTATTTTCCAGAAGTGTACAAAAAGGTGTGCTTTTGTCACGTTGGCTCGATACAACACCATTCAGCCGTGAGCTCTCTAAAAACGAGTGCCTCTCTGCTTTTTCTTTGTCAGGGATTGTGTGAGATAGAAACAGAGGATTTATATTTTCTCACATCAGATTTAGTTTAATTATACAAATATCGAAGTGCAGAATTTCTCACATTTCAATGAATGAATGTTTATTTATAGAGCGCTTTTCCTACACAGGGTAAAACAAAATGCTTCATAGTCCCCATCACACAAAGCACAAAATCATCACATAAAACAGACACCAAAATCACCAGGTTTTAATTACAAAAACATTGAAATTACAAAGGTAATTAAAAACATTAAAACATGAAAATCACACAGGTAATTAAAACCATTAAAACATGAAAATCACACTAGGGATTAAAATAATGAAAAATCAACAATGCATTAATTAAAAAGAGTAGACATAAAATCCTTCAGTTGTACGCACAGGCAAAAAGAACCGTCTTTAACCTGGATTTGAATTTGTCAGAGAAAAAGCCTGTCTCACATTCTCGGGAAGACTGTTCCAGCATAAATAATAAATACATCTGAAACGCTGCCTCCCCAGGTTAAGTTCTGACCCTGGGCACCAGCAGCAGCCAAGTTTCGGCTCCGTTTCAGGCCAGTTTTTTGGCAAAACTGGCCTGAAACATGAGTTTGGTCTGTTTGATGCCGCTGTAATATTATTGTCATAACACTTCACAACAAAGGCTCTGGGTTCGACTTGTGGGTGATGTGGAGTTTGGATGTTCTCCTTGTGCCTGCGTAAGTCTCCTCCAGCTCCTCCGGTTTCCATTTGTACTTTTCACAAAACGCATTTTCATATAGATGTTTTTTTGGGTTATATTTCTTTTCACTTTTTTCTCTCATTGTTGGTGCTGTCAACAGAAACTCCTCTTCTGGCCCTGATTCTAAGTCTCCACACAATCATCTACAATGAGAGGAGAAAAGTGTCATGTTTGCAACCAAAACAATAGATTTTTGTAGATTTTTTTAATCAATGACATCTGCCCCAATACCAATGTGTTTTCTGTTTTATTTCTTATTTTTGTACTGTTTGATTCTCTAATCTGTTTTGGCGAATTCAACGGTTGTGTAAAGTCCTCCGAGGGAACTGCTGCTACAGGCTAAACAAGAATGCATTGAATTGAATTGAATTGTTTTGATCATGGGAGTTAGTTTGTACCACTTTTCTTTGTTGTTTATATTTGGTTGACCACTATTTAGTTTAACCTTTTGCAAACCGATCGGAGTATATACCCAGGTCTGTTTCTTGAACTCCTTTATTCAAAGCAGAGGGGGCTGAGTTTTCCTATAATGTGTGAAATTAGCTTCTGACTTTGACTGATGCTCTGCCCTTCTAATACACACACACACACACAGACACACACACACATTCTCACACGCACACACACACATTCTCACACGCACACACCCATTCTCTCTCTCACACACACACACACGCATTCTCGCACTTAAACACACACACACACACATGCACTGGCTGTTGAATTATGTATCTGCAGCACATTGAACCGGGCTGATCAATATAAACGTCTAGCATTGGTATTGACTAGAATTGGGTGTGCTTTTCAAGATCAAGATTCAAGATTCATTTATTTGGCCATGTGCAGTTAAAAAACCACATTGGAATACGTTCGCAAGAAAGGCACTCCGTGTGCACCGACAGAACAAAAGCACGACACAATGCAATACAAAACACACATACACTGAACATCCATCCATCCATCCATTTTCTTCCGCTTTATCCGTTGCCGGGTCGCGGGGGCAGCAGTCTAAT